>OY730193.1:5000-587500 GCA_963422505.1 Pseudognaphalium luteoalbum
AACCCTAAACCCTAAACCCTAAACCCTAAACCCTAAACCCTAAACCCTAAACCCTAAACCCTAAACCCTAAACCCTAAACCCTAAACCCTAAACCCTAAACCCTAAACCCTAAACCCTAAACCCTAAACCCTAAACCCTAAACCCTAAACCCTAAACCCTAAACCCTAAACCCTAAACCCTAAACCCTAAACCCTAAACCCTAAACCCTAAACCCTAAACCCTAAACCCTAAACCCTAAACCCTAAACCCTAAACCCTAAACCCTAAACCCTAAACCCTAAACCCTAAACCCTAAACCCTAAACCCTAAACCCTAAACCCTAAACCCTAAACCCTAAACCCTAAACCCTAAACCCTAAACCCTAAACCCTAAACCCTAAACCCTAAACCCTAAACCCTAAACCCTAAACCCTAAACCCTAAACCCTAAACCCTAAACCCTAAACCCTAAACCCTAAACCCTAAACCCTAAACCCTAAACCCTAAACCCTAAACCCTAAACCCTAAACCCTAAACCCTAAACCCTAAACCCTAAACCCTAAACCCTAAACCCTAAACCCTAAACCCTAAACCCTAAACCCTAAACCCTAAACCCTAAACCCTAAACCCTAAACCCTAAACCCTAAACCCTAAACCCTAAACCCTAAACCCTAAACCCTAAACCCTAAACCCTAAACCCTAAACCCTAAACCCTAAACCCTAAACCCTAAACCCTAAACCCTAAACCCTAAACCCTAAACCCTAAACCCTAAACCCTAAACCCTAAACCCTAAACCCTAAACCCTAAACCCTAAACCCTAAACCCTAAACCCTAAACCCTAAACCCTAAACCCTAAACCCTAAACCCTAAACCCTAAACCCTAAACCCTAAACCCTAAACCCTAAACCCTAAACCCTAAACCCTAAACCCTAAACCCTAAACCCTAAACCCTAAACCCTAAACCCTAAACCCTAAACCCTAAACCCTAAACCCTAAACCCTAAACCCTAAACCCTAAACCCTAAACCCTAAACCCTAAACCCTAAACCCTAAACCCTAAACCCTAAACCCTAAACCCTAAACCCTAAACCCTAAACCCTAAACCCTAAACCCTAAACCCTAAACCCTAAACCCTAAACCCTAAACCCTAAACCCTAAACCCTAAACCCTAAACCCTAAACCCTAAACCCTAAACCCTAAACCCTAAACCCTAAACCCTAAACCCTAAACCCTAAACCCTAAACCCTAAACCCTAAACCCTAAACCCTAAACCCTAAACCCTAAACCCTAAACCCTAAACCCTAAACCCTAAACCCTAAACCCTAAACCCTAAACCCTAAACCCTAAACCCTAAACCCTAAACCCTAAACCCTAAACCCTAAACCCTAAACCCTAAACCCTAAACCCTAAACCCTAAACCCTAAACCCTAAACCCTAAACCCTAAACCCTAAACCCTAAACCCTAAACCCTAAACCCTAAACCCTAAACCCTAAACCCTAAACCCTAAACCCTAAACCCTAAACCCTAAACCCTAAACCCTAAACCCTAAACCCTAAACCCTAAACCCTAAACCCTAAACCCTAAACCCTAAACCCTAAACCCTAAACCCTAAACCCTAAACCCTAAACCCTAAACCCTAAACCCTAAACCCTAAACCCTAAACCCTAAACCCTAAACCCTAAACCCTAAACCCTAAACCCTAAACCCTAAACCCTAAACCCTAAACCCTAAACCCTAAACCCTAAACCCTAAACCCTAAACCCTAAACCCTAAACCCTAAACCCTAAACCCTAAACCCTAAACCCTAAACCCTAAACCCTAAACCCTAAACCCTAAACCCTAAACCCTAAACCCTAAACCCTAAACCCTAAACCCTAAACCCTAAACCCTAAACCCTAAACCCTAAACCCTAAACCCTAAACCCTAAACCCTAAACCCTAAACCCTAAACCCTAAACCCTAAACCCTAAACCCTAAACCCTAAACCCTAAACCCTAAACCCTAAACCCTAAACCCTAAACCCTAAACCCTAAACCCTAAACCCTAAACCCTAAACCCTAAACCCTAAACCCTAAACCCTAAACCCTAAACCCTAAACCCTAAACCCTAAACCCTAAACCCTAAACCCTAAACCCTAAACCCTAAACCCTAAACCCTAAACCCTAAACCCTAAACCCTAAACCCTAAACCCTAAACCCTAAACCCTAAACCCTAAACCCTAAACCCTAAACCCTAAACCCTAAACCCTAAACCCTAAACCCTAAACCCTAAACCCTAAACCCTAAACCCTAAACCCTAAACCCTAAACCCTAAACCCTAAACCCTAAACCCTAAACCCTAAACCCTAAACCCTAAACCCTAAACCCTAAACCCTAAACCCTAAACCCTAAACCCTAAACCCTAAACCCTAAACCCTAAACCCTAAACCCTAAACCCTAAACCCTAAACCCTAAACCCTAAACCCTAAACCCTAAACCCTAAACCCTAAACCCTAAACCCTAAACCCTAAACCCTAAACCCTAAACCCTAAACCCTAAACCCTAAACCCTAAACCCTAAACCCTAAACCCTAAACCCTAAACCCTAAACCCTAAACCCTAAACCCTAAACCCTAAACCCTAAACCCTAAACCCTAAACCCTAAACCCTAAACCCTAAACCCTAAACCCTAAACCCTAAACCCTAAACCCTAAACCCTAAACCCTAAACCCTAAACCCTAAACCCTAAACCCTAAACCCTAAACCCTAAACCCTAAACCCTAAACCCTAAACCCCACACCCCACACCCCACACCCCACACCCCACACCCCACACCCCACACCCCACACCCCACACCCCACACCCCAAACCCCAAACCCCAAACCCCAAACCCCAAACCCCAAACCCCACACCCTACACCCTACACCCCAAACCCTACACCCCAAACCCCAAACCCCACACCCCACACCCCAAACCCCAAACCCCAAACCCCAAACCCCAAACCCCAAACCCCAAACCCTACACCCTACACCCTACACCCTACACCCTACACCCTACACCCTACACCCTAAACCCTACACCCTAAACCCTACACCCTAAACCCTAAACCCTAAACCCTAAACCCTAAACCCTAAACCCTAAACCCTAAACCCTAAACCCTAAACCCTAAACCCTAAACCCTAAACCCTAAACCCTAAACCCTAAACCCCACACCCCACACCCCACACCCCACACCCCACACCCCACACCCCACACCCCACACCCCACACCCCACACCCCACACCCCACACCCCACACCCCACACCCCACACCCCACACCCCAAACCCCACACCCCAAACCCCAAACCCCAAACCCCAAACCCCAAACCCCAAACCCCAAACCCCAAACCCCACACCCTACACCCCACACCCCAAACCCTACACCCCAAACCCCAAACCCCACACCCCACACCCCAAACCCCAAACCCCAAACCCCAAACCCCAAACCCCAAACCCCAAACCCCACACCCTACACCCTACACCCTACACCCTACACCCTACACCCTACACCCTACACCCTACACCCTACACCCTACACCCTACACCCTAACCCCTAACCCCTACCCCTAACCCCTACCCCTAACCCCTAACCCCTACCCCTAACCCCTACCCCTAACCCCTACCCCTACCCCCTAGCCCCCGGACCCTAAACCCCGGACCCTAAACCCCGGACCCTAGCCCCCGGACCCTAGACCCCGGACCCTAAACCCCGGCCCCGGACCCGGACCCCGGACCCCGGACCCCGAACCCCGGACCCCGAACCCCGGACCCCGGACCCCGGACCCCGGACCCCGGACCCCGGACCCCGGACCCCAGACCCCGAACCCCAGACCCCGAACCCCAGACCCCGAACCCCAGACCCCGAACCCCAGACCCCGAACCCCAGACCCCAGACCCCAGACCCTAGACCCGAACCCCGAACCCCGAACCCCTAACCCCGAACCCCTAACCCCTAACCCCGAAACCCGAAACCCGAAACCCTAAACCCTAAACCCGAAACCCGAAACCCTAAACCCTAAACCCTAAACCCTAACCCCTAACCCCGAAACCCGAACCCCACCCCCACCCCCAACCCCCAACCCCCAACCCCCAAACCCCAACCCCAACCCCCAACCCCAAACCCCCACCCCCAACCCCCAACCCCCAAACCCCGACCCCCAAACCCCAAACCCTAGGGTAGAATTCCCTTATACGTTCTCCCCTTAGATTCAGTAGTGGGTGTTTGAGTTATTTTTGCCCTTTTTGTTCTGGTCTGGGTAAAGTCTTTGTTGGAGCTCCCTCCCGGGTTCCCTTTGAGGTTTGTCAGTTGAGCTTCGGTATCTTTTTCCATAGAAATATTAGCTTGAGCTTTTTGTGGTACTGTGTTAGAAACTAACTGAAGCACATCTCCCAGAATTGGGCACAAATGTCTTAATTGTTCCCAATAGAATTCTAAAGTTCGCAGTCGCAATCCTTTCTCGCGGGTGAGTCGGCGTAGATCGGTGGTGGATAGCAATTTCCTCATATATTTATTGCGACCGGGAACTCTAGACATGGTATCGAGAAATTTTCCGTCTAGCTTAAAGGATGATAATTTCTTAGGTTGGGCTTTAAGTCTAGCGGGATAAGGGATCCTAACCTCTTTGTTCATGGTCTGAGTGGTTTCCACAACAGGTGTTTTGATTTTTGGTTCTTCCTTCAATGGTACAGCAGCAGGAGATGGAGTGGTTGCCTCATTTGCGGTAGTGAGTTGCTTTGCTTCCTCAACATGTGGGTTGTGAACCATGTGCTAGGCAAACTTCCTCTGGGTCTGTTATCAAGACGTTGTGCCAATTGTCCAATTTGGGCTTCCAAATTCTTTAGCACGGACAATTGGTTTCTCATAAAGAGGTCGGCTTGATCTTGTCTAGCGGACGTATTTTGGTTGAGTAGGTGTTGACCTTGCATGAATTGGGTGAAGGCGTCATCTGAACTTGAAGCTAGGGCATTTGTCTTTGCAAGTTGTTCAGCGGTTTGGTTTGTATCGGAAGTGGGTGCAGGAAGTGCGAGGGGTTGGTTATAAGAAGGTTGTGATTATTGTGGGTAAGGTGGGTATCTAGGTGGGTATCTGGGTTGGTGTGGTTGGTTAGTTCTCTGTGGGAATGGAGGTCCTCTAGGTTGGTTATTGTTTTGCTTGAAACCGGGTGGAAAATTCTGTGATCGAGCGGGAAACTGAGCATAGTAGACTGTGCCATCTGCTTCTTCGTATTCCACTTGGTACTCACCAGGTGGTTGCGAGTTGGTACAATGTTGACAGACTTGCACTTGGTGTACTTGGTACTGTTGTTTCTTGAGTTCTCCAAACTGTTTGACAAGTGAGTCCATTTTCTCTATTAATACTTTAAGTGCTTCCACTGGAACTGGATTTGATGCAACGATAGGTGCTGAAGATGTTGCGTGATCTCCAGAGTTCCAATCATGGTGATGCATAGTCATATTCTCTATTAGGTTCCATCCTTCTTTGTCGGTCTTTGCCATGAAGATTCCTTGTGCAGCAGCATCGAGGGTGGTTCGGTGGTTAGGGTCTAAACCATTGTAGAAGGTACACAATTGTGCGGATTTGTCGAGACGGTGATTGGGGCACTTCTTCAAGGCTCCTTTGAATCGTTCCCATGCGGTGTATAATGACTCATCAAAAGCTTGTCGGAAATTCATGATGTCATTTCGAAGTTTGGTTTGTTTAGAAGGCAGAAAGTATTTGGTTAGAAACTTTGTCGCCATTACCGTCCATGAAGGGATAGAGCCGGTCTCTAGACCTTCAAACCATGTTTGCGCATGATGAGTGAGCGAATAAGGGAAAAGATACAAGCGGATCGTGTCTTGGCTAATTCCGTTTTGTTTGTAAGAATTTGAAAGAGATATGAACTTGTCGAGGTGAGAGTTGGGATCATCACTTGGCAATCCATGAAATTGACAGCGGTTTTGGATTAGTTGGATGATGTGGTGTTTAAGCTCGAAAGATTGACCAGGGGTTTCAGGGTAGAGAATTGGTCCTCCTCTTCCTTCGATAGAGGGTTTACTGTTGTCAGCGAGAGTGATGCGTTCAGCCATTGCTTGTTCAAGCGCGGATTGCTTCTTTTCTCGTTGAATGGTACGTATTATAAGTTCTGGATCAGGGAAATTAAACAGTGGTGTAGTTCTAGGGGAACAGGTCATACACTAAAGAGAAATAAAAATTAGAGAAAAACTAGTGATAAGGAAAGTATAAAAATTCTTTTTTTTAGAAGGTTTTATCCTAAAAGTTTACTAGAATTGGGATTGGTTGGGCCTCTGTATCGGATAGTTAGTCTCCCCGGCAACGGCGCCAAAAACTTGATGGGTGCCGAAGCGTCCGTATGAAGACGGTGTTCGAACCGCGATCGGTTTGTTTTAAATTTGTATTTGCTGGGGTCTAAGTGTGACTTACTAATACTGAACCAAAGGCTAGTAGATGGTAAGTATGACCTACAGTCATTCTTAAAGAGAAACTGAATTGAAACAGAGGTGATCCAATCAATCATTCTTTTCTAGTAAAGGTTTTAAAAGAGTGCGTTGGGGGTTTTTGGTTCAGTTAATTAAGTAAACTAAATAAAGCGAATAAAAGATAATGATAAATCAGATAGTAAAAGGAGTATTTGTTGTGAGTTCGTTAGCTTATAATGTGGGACGATGACTTGTAGGGAAAACGTTTACTAAATTTGGAATGTTCGCTAGACTTGGTAGTTTATGGTATAACCGATAGATTCCCTATTAGTCGGTTATCAACTAATATGTCACGAGGAATCACGGTGTCATGATTCTGATCAGACAGACAATGCTCAACTCTCCACACTCTCCTGTGAGGGAGTCAGTGGCCCTTGTTATTGAACATATTTGCTCATGGGCGAAGGAATAGAGTAGCAGGTCTACAACAAGTCTAACCGTTCTTAATACCATAAAGGCTATAAATTTAGCAGACAACTAACTTAGCAATTATGTTCGGACTTAGTTGATCAATTCCTATTAATGAAATTTAAGCATGGTAAGCGAAGGAAGGTGTTGAGGTTTCTTGCGTACCTTACTTTAAATTTCATAGGTTAAGAAAAAGTATCGATTTAAGTTGGATTTTAAACTTGTCTTTCTCAATACAATTAACAAATCCCTAGGTTTTCGTAAATGGTTATTTAGCCTATAGCCTACCTAATCTAACCTAAACTAACTAATCTAATTAAAGCAATAATTAAAATGTTGACGGCTTTTTGCATAAAGTTAAACCCAGACCATGTCAGAAAATGCTATGGTAGTCCACAATGTATTTAATCGTTTACCGATGTTTCCATTGTGGGTTCAATTGCTTCACGATGTTTACATGATAAGTACATTGTGATTTCAAGTGTACAGTACTCATGGAAATTCCACGTAATCACATTGCATTTTATGATGCTCGCATAATGTTACAATCGAAACCATAGTTTTACACAGATAACTATTGACCAAGTAGTAAGGTTCGCGACTCCTCTTTACAAGGTTACAATCACGTTTGTTAATCGAAAGGCGAATGTAAGTTTCAGGTTTAAAATCATAAGATAAGTCTGTTCATAAAGTTTCCATTTTATAATGTCGATCCATAATACAACTACCTTCGGTCGTTACCGGCTTCCATACGTATGTACTTTGCTTAAAAGCATTTCTAGCACTATACCGAGTAAACAGTCGAATAGGGGCCGTCATATTATGTCACGACATATTTAAAGTCATCCCACAATTATATATACTAACTACATCACAACAAATACAATAGTAATCTACTCGCTAATCATGGCATAAACTATCTCTAGCATAATTAAAGTATACATATTTAATCAAGATAGATAAGGATAGAAATAACCGAGATTAATATGCGAGAAGGAGTAGACTTGAATTAATAAGAGTTGCTCCAAGCGTACACCAGTGATTACAAATACGTTCCTCACCAAGGATTACAAGCACGTTCCTTGCTTCTAATTTATCTAGCCTAATACTAATTTAAAATAAAGGAAGAAAGTATGAAAGTGCCTAGGTATGTAAGTACCCTAGTGCCCTTGGTGTGTCTTTGCAAATGAGCCTCATGCCTCATATTTATAGGAGAGTTTTGGTGCATGTTAGCAAGTGGAAGCTCACAATAGCAAAAGCTGGAAAAGGTAGTGGCACCAAGTACGAAAAGGTGAAAAAGGCGGTGGCACCAGGTACGAAAAGCAAGAAAAGGTCTAGCACCGAGTACGCGAAAGGACAAAAAAGCGTAATCCGTACGGGGGCGGCTGGCGGCGTCCAGGTGGCAGCCGGCGGCATCCAAGTGGCAGCCGGCGGCGGCCAGGTGGTGGCCGGAGGCGGCTGGCTGCTACCTGCACCAGCCCGTTGCCCGTTGCTTCATTTCTCGATTCATGCATGTTTTCTTCGTTATGCGTCCGTTTGCGTTGATTTTTTTTGTGTTGGATTCGTAATTCAAAAACGAAGCTTTTGAAGAAAAGAAATCCCAAAAATATATCTCTGAACTTTAGATGTGTCGTATGAATCGTTTGGATCTTCCGGAGTGCGTAGAATCTTCATTCTTCGTCCGTTTTTGTTGATTCTTCTTCTGTTGGATTCGTAATTTGAAAATAAACATCTTGGGTCAAATAGATGTTAGTGATGGGCTCTTTTGTCTTGAAATCTCATTTTGATATCTTGAATCTTCAAACGTGCGTGGAATCTTCATTTTACATCCGTTTTGCTTAATTTTTATCGTGCTACCTTATTTTGACCATCTTGGCATAATACTATTGATTTGTAATGTTTTTCAAGTTAAAGTGCCAAGAATCATTCCAGAATGAGAGACATATCGATAGTAAAAACGTGACTTTTTACGCGATATCAACAAGGATAACAAGTTAGTATCTTGTTCCATAACTTAATCCACAATTATATTTGTTACATTTTAACATACATACATCATTTCCTAAGTTTACTTATTATCAAATCATATCATTTGCTCATTATTCCCATAAACCTATAAAAAATAGTTATGACTAATTTAAATATCAAAATTTGATTTGCTACACAAACCTAAGGACCCGCCGGCTGGGCCAGGGACCCGCCGGTTTCACCCCACAATCCGCCGGCTCGCACCACCAAGCTGCCGGGTACAAGGGGTTTTGAGGCAACATCACAAAGTCGAGTTTTAAAGCTTCTAGCAGCAACCGGTTAGGGTAATTAGCCCGTCGGTCTAGGGTCACAAACCGCCGGCTTGGGTCTTTGACCCGCCGGTTTGCCAACCCAACACAGAACCCGCCGGCTGGGGATGATGACCCGCCGACTTATTCATCATTTACAGCACCAGCAGCTGTTCATCCCTTTTTTCAGTCCAACCCAATACGAAATTATCCCAAAATTTTCAATTTCATATTCAACAACGAAAATAACATTCATACATAAACTAATTAGGTTCCATATATGATCAAATAATTATCATAACAAATGCAATTCCCATATTATAACACAATTCATCTTTTGACCCCTTTATCATAATCAACCAAAAACTCATACAATTTCCACAATTAAGATGAAATCAAGATGATGATGATGTTAACGTGAAGCTAAATCATCACACAGAACTATTCTCTATTTGATTCTTCAAGTTTCAAGTATCATAATCCTAGCTAATTCAACATGCATCACATAATCAAAGTCAAAACCAAGAACACAAAGGCATGAGTACTTACACTTGAAAAGAAACAAGATGGTGATGATGCAAGGATGAAGATAATCTGATTTTACTAGTCTAAATCTTCCAAACACAATTTAATCCCCAAATTCCCTTTTGATTTTCTTAGAAAAAATTTGAGAAATAAAGATATAAGTTCTAGAGAGAGATGAGTAGATAGAATGAGCAGATGGTTTGGGAATAAAAGGGTCGACACATGTCCACTGATTCATCCAAATACAGTCTAATTTTTACTTCCCAATTAAACCTACAGTCTGGAACCCAAAAATACCCGCGAGACAAAATATTATTATTTTACCGTCAGGTTTAATAATTTAAAACAAGTAATATTTTATTACTCACAATAAAACTTGTGACTATTTTACCTATTTATTTTCAAAGAAACCAAATAAACTATTTCTCGTTATTTTAATAATCGTTTATTTTCCAGGCCCAGAAACAGGGTGTTACAAATCTTTCCCCCTTTAAAAGATTTCATCCCCGAAATCTAATCATACCTATTTAATTCCAATTTCTAATCTTAACAATCTCTACTCAATAAACGACTTATAGATCATTCATGTATAAAACATATATTAAAATAAAGTCAACTCAAAGTGTACCTGTTACGTTGTCGTCAAGCCCAAGAGCTTCTCCCACGGTCATCTGAAAAGCTCTACCTGTTGTCGGTGGTATATTCTTCCTCTTCTGCCCCACAGATGACGAGGAACCCGTGCTTGAACTCCCTGCCAAACCTGTACCTTGCCTTGCCTTCTCCGGACACTGCCCTGCCCTGTGACCCTCTTTCTGACAATTCCAGCACATATTCCGAGGGTAAGTACAATCCCTGATGTTATGTCCGAACAATCTGCATTTCCCACATCTCGCAGTCTCAGGCGTACACGGCCCAGTATGTCTTGACTTACAATTCACACACTATGAAGTTCTATCATCTTAATCACTACTAAAACTCACTCTCCTACCTTGTTGATTCCCTTTATTTCCAGACGAACTACTCTTAGTTTGCTGCACAATTTTATCCTTATTCACTTTGTCCCCAGCCCGAATATCACCATCCACTAAACGGGCTAATGTAAAGGCCTGAGTAAGGGTACCTGCTAATCTCACACTGGTTCGATAATAAGGTGGTAATGTTTTCACAAAATGATCAATCTTTGTTCTTTCATCTGGTACCCATTGTTGAACAAATCGCAATTTTTCAGAGAATTGAGTAATAAGCTCATCCATGGACATCCGATCAGTTAACTCCAATTCCAAAAATTCCTGTCTAATCCTTGTCATGTCAAACTCTGAACAGAACTGTCTACATACCTCATTATGAAAGTCAATCCATCGAATAAAGGCTTTCTGCTGTTGTGTCAAATGAGCAGTAATGGAATCCCACCAAGTCATAGCCGGTCCTTTCAACAATTGCACAGCATAAGGAACTTTTATCTCTTCCTCACATTGGCAAACCTCAAATTTTCTCTCAACATCTCTCAACTAGTCAAAAGTCACTGTAAGGTTAGTACTTCCCTGAAATACTGAAGGATTACTGGACATAAAATTTTTGTGTAACACCCCCAAAATCACTGTTCAGCGGAAGCAAGTGCTACTAATCAAATATCACAGCACAAAAGTAAAGCAAACGACATCTATATGCAACGTTTGTAAAATGGTTACATTTCCATACATAAAATGTTTGGAAACATATAGTTTTTGGTTACAAAATGAAGTTCCCTAGAGTCCGCGCGTATAGCGGGAGATTCTATTACATAATCATAATAAATACAAAAGATAATACTAAGAATCTCCGTTAAATGCAGTTGTAGAAATCATGCGACTCTAGCTAGTATCCTGAGGGAATCCTACTCCGTATGTGTACCTGAGATACAAAGCTAAAAAGGTCAACACGAATGTTGGTGAATCTCACAGGTTTGTAAATAATATTAGTATTTGAACACAAGCTTTCATCAGTAATGCCCGCAGGCGTAAATCAGGTATTTGCAATCCAGCAAATGTAAAGTAAGTAAGTTATACCGTTGCCATGAGGCTCATAATCGAAGCTTAACCAGTAAGTAATAAGTTGCTCCTGTGACATGCTCGTAACTGAGCAAGCATAAGTAACGAATAATAGTCGTCCGTTTATACGGTACAGTTCATGGTAGCGCTACTACCCCGGGCGGGGAGGGTCATTTCCCTAATGGATCCATTAACTAGTGTTCGCGCTTAAGTCCATAACTAACGATATATGATGGAGAGACTTCGGTAAAAGTAAGTAACTCATGCAATCCCGTATAGTAAAATGAGTTGTTTGTACTTGTGTTCAAGAATAGTAAGCAATGTATCTCACCCCATATGTATAAAACAGTAAAAGTGGGGCTGTAAGACTCACCTGAGCCTGAAGAGTTTATCTAAATAAACTGGAATGGATTTTCCAAGAATTGAAGTCCAACGACTTGTAACCTGAGGGTGTCCATGACACACGATGGTTATAACATGGTTGGGTATCTCAAAGATCACCTTTGTAGTTGTTTGTTCAACTAGTAAATGTCCAAGTGTTTGTTTAGTAATCCGTTGGTAATTTGAAAACAAATAAGGGCCGTTGGTGACGGTTTGTAATAATAATCCAAAGCGTTATTATTATATGTATCGTTGTATCAGGTTTCATTATTTGTAAGTGTTCGACACTTGATGTGAAAAGTATTTACAAGTTCCTGGATGACGGGGGGTCCGGGGGCAGCGCCCCTGGTAGCGGGGTCCAAGGGGCGGCAGCCCCTGGCTGGGGTCGAGTTGTCAGGTTAGCTTGGAAAATTTTTATTTCTACTAAATTGCTTTGGTGAAAAACGCATCTGGACTTGAATTTGGTTGAAATCGAGTGATAAAATTTAAGGTCTCGACACTTAGTAAAATTTGGGTTTTCTTGGTTCTGTTTCATGCGACATAGCGTGCGACATAAGGCTTGTGTCGCTAGGTGCGACATAGTCTGTTGTGTCGCAAATCACCTCTGCGACATAAGGGCTTGTGTCGCTAAGTGCGACATCCGCAATTTATGCGACATAAAATGTTGTGTCGCTATATGCGACGGAATTAGGTTTTTGCGACATAGTCACTTGTGTCGCTATATGCGACATAAGTGAGGGTTTAGCCACATAAGGGCTTGTGTCGCTATCCTGTGACACAATTCAATTTATGCGACACAAAGGCTTGTGTCGCAGGTGGCCTGGAGCCTCTACGACACAACGAGCTGTTGGCCGGAAAATGAGCCGAAAAGGTGTTTTCCGGCCTCCGTTCGACCTGAGACTTTTACCCAACCCATATTTGGACATTTTAAGCTTAAAGAAACAACTAGAACTTAAAAACACTTGAAATCGAAAGGTTTCGAGTTTTGTCGGAAACTTACAAAGTGATGAATCGAAATTCCGGAAAGGTAGGAGTGTAGATCGTTGCGTGGTGATCGTTTTTCTCTAAATGAGTGTGACGATTTATGGTGGTTTGTTGATGTTATTTAGCGGTTTTAGATGATGGTGGTGGTGGTGAAAGTTGAGAGGAAAAGGAAGAAGAAAGAAGAGAAGGAGAGAGAGTGAGAATGGAAAAGTGAGGGTGAGGGAGGTGGTGACCCTCACCTTGGCTGATTTTTAGTGGGGGCCCACCGGGTGTGGGACTCCACTTTACTCTCGTGCAATCGCGTTCCGTGCGGTGTTCGTTTCCTCGTTCGTTTAAACGTTAAATAACTGTCTTATACGTTTAATTATATGTTTTAAAATACAAATGTTTATTTAATATTTTTGTTGAAGTATTTTACCAATTACTTAATAATTTAAATGGTTTCGTTCGTTTGTATGTTAAACGTGTAAATCGCGTAGACGTTTGTTATATGACCCAAAATGTAATTGAAATATTATTAAAATAATATTTGTGACATAAAAGTGTCCTTAATTAATATTACATTATTTGATATAAATGTTCACCAACGCCCATATGATTTGACTCGAATTACATTCGATTTGAAATTCGTACGATTTAAACCAAATCGCATATTAGTATATATTCAATAATATATATTTTGATACATTAATTAGCCTAGTACTACACTAATTACATGTATTAACAGTTAAGTATGAACTAATTACTAGTCCTAGCTTGGCAGGTGTCACATTTTGAATGAAACAAACTTTTTCTGCTGCTGAGGTGGTGGAAACTGATAACCATAATCTCTCTGTTGAGATGTTCTAGCTTGATGATCCTGTAAATACTGTTGTTCAATTCCCCTAAGTCTTAATACCTCATCCTCTAACTGCAATAGATAATCCTCTCGAATAGTTTCTTCCTGATTAATATTTGAAGTACCAGCCTGTCCATGATTACCATCATGAGTTTCTGAAGGTGGAACCTCGTTTCTAGATACATCATTGGGAGTCGGGTTCTCGTGATCTGCCATTTCTGTACTCAAAACAACAATAACTCACAATTCGTTAATTGTTAGTACCAACTATACTAACTAATCAATCCCACTAATAGCTAATCCCACATACTGGAATGTTTGACTAACACTAAATAGATTTGGGATTGAACATTTGTCAATGCCCAATTCACCCAAACCTATGCTCTGATACCAACTTATAACACCCCGCATTTCACAAACACTTATCATATTATAAACGGTGGAAGCGCATCCCAAACATTTACCAATAAAGTATTTACAAATACCAAAAGATGATACGTTTCAAAATTTACATTTATACATATATAATTACAAAACATGTTCCAAGACTGGGTGTTATATTACTATCCAAAACTTGACTTTTATTTCCAAAAGGTCAGAGTATGCGCGATCCCAGTCAAACATCCCATTATGTATTTACCACCCGATTCTTAATCTAACCAAAACCTGCAAAATGTTAAACACGGTGGGATTAGCTAAACTGCTAAGTGAATGGAACTATATCCGACAGTTCAATTCAGAAATAACAAGCCTTACAATAAATAAACACAACAAGATATGTTTACAGCATAAAGCTTCGCAAACATATAAACACATAGCGTCAAAGAGCACCGGCGGTTCCTGATTAGCAAATCGAAGAACCCTTAAACCACTGCCGTCCATAACAGTGATTTACCGATAGTTTGAAGCTATCTTCACTGACTAGGGTTCATCCATCAAATATATGTATCAAAAACCCCGCCAGCCAAACAATAGCTACAAACCCAACCAGCGTTGACCTCTGAATTCAAATATGCCCAATGGCCCAAGAAACACATAGTGCATAATCGTCATGCCAATATGAAATAATAATAACTAATTAACCCAATTCAGCAATATCAACAAGTATAGCAATATCTCAAATGATTAAACAATCAATTTCAATAACCAAGTGTTCATCCGTTGCAACCAATCTTGTTACAACAGAATTCAACAGAAGAATACAGTTACCACTCACCGATATTCCTAGCTTCAAACTCAGTGGTCTTAAATTACTGAGTTGCCGCCCGCTTATCTGAGAACACAAGGATAACAAGTTAGTATCTTGTTCCATAACTTAATCCACAATTATCTTTGTTACATTTTAACAAACATACATCATTTCCTAAGTTTACTTATTATCAAATCATATCATTTGCTCATTATTCTCATAAACCTATAACAAAATAGTTATGACTAATTTAAAGATCAAAATCTGATTTGCTACACAAACCTAAGGACCCGCCGGCTGGGCCAAGGACCCGCTGGTTTCACCTAACAATCCGCCGGCTCGCACCACCTAGCCGCCGGGTACAAGGGGTTTTGAGGCAACAGCACAAAGTCGAGTTTTAAAGCTTCTAGCAGAAGCCGGTTAGGGTAATTATCCTGCCGGTCTAGGGTCACAAACCGCCAGCTTGGGTCTTTGACCCGCCGGTTTGTCAACCCAACACAAAACCCGCCGGCTGGGGGTGATGACCCGCCGGCTTGTTCATCATTTACAGCACCAGCAGCTGTTCATCCCCCTTTTCAATCTAACCCAATACGAAATTATCCCAAAATTTTCAATTTCATATTCAACAAGGCAAATAACATTCATACATAAACTAATTAGGTTCCATATATGATCAAATAATTATCATAACATATGCAATTCCCATATTTTAACACAATTCATCTTTTGACCCCTTTTTCATAATCAACCAAAAACACATACAATTTCCACAATTAAGATGAAATCAAGATGATGATGATGTTAACATGAAGCTAAATCATCACACGGAATTATTCTCTATTTGATTCTTCAAGTTTCAAGCATCATAATCCTAGCTAATTCAACATGCATCACATAATCAAAGTCAAAACCAAGAACACAAAGGCATGAGTACTTACACTTGAAAAGAAACAAGATGGTGATGATGCAAGGATGAAGATAATCTGATTTTACTAGTCTAAATATTCCAAACACAATTTAATCCCCAAATTCCCTTTTGATTTTCTTAGAAAAATTTTGAGAAATAAAGATATAAGTTCTAGAGAGAGATGAGTAGATAGAATGAGCAGATGGTTTGGCAATAAAAGGGTCGACACATGTCCACTGATTCATCCAAATACAGTCTAATTTTTACTTCCCAATTAAACCTACAGTCTGGAACCCGAAAATACCCGCGAGACAAAATATATTATTTTACCGTCAGGTTCAATAATTTAAAACAAAAAATATTTTATTAATCACAATAAAACTTGTGACTATTTTACCTATTTATTTTAAAATAAACCAAATAAACTATTTCTCGTTATTTAAGTAATCGTTTATTTTCAAGGCCCAGAAACAGGGTGTTACAAATACAAACCTAAATTTTTTTTAAAAATGCAAAAATGGATGCCCAATAAAAAAAATTAATCATTACGCACAATAATGAGAATTTGTGTGTAATGGAAAAAAATCGGTAATTTGTAAAATTTTCGTATATAAATAAATAATTTGTCATCCTAAATGTATATATGTATAGGACAAAAATAAAAAATTTGACTACAAATTAAATTGTAAGCTGTTACTCAAAGAAACTCAATTTTTTTTGCTTAATGAAAAACTCGGTTTTTTTAGTTCACCAAACAACAAGAATACAAAAGTTATTGTATATACATACATCAATTGATCACATAACTTTATATACAAACCTAATCTTTCTAAAAAAATGCAAAATTGGATGCCCAATAAAAAAATAATGCATTACACATAGTAGTGAGTATTTGTGTGTAATGGAAAAAAAATCTGTAATTTGTAAAATTGTCGTATATAAATAAGTAAATTGTCATCTTAAATGTATATATGTACCTAATATAGGACAAAAATAAATAATCTGATAACAAATTAATTGAAAGTTGTTACTCAAATAAACACGGTTTTTTTGCTTAACAAAAAACTCAGTTTTTTTAGATCACCAAAACATCAAGAATACAAAAGTAATTGTATATACATACATCAATTGATCAAATAACTTTATATACAAACCTAATTTTTCTTAAAAATGCAAAAATGGATGCCCAATAAAAAAATAAAGTATTACGCATAATAGTGATCATTTGTGTGTAATGGAAAAAAAATTGGTAGTTTGTAGAATTGTCGTATATAAATAAATAATTTGTCATCCTAAAGTATATATGTACCTAATATAGGACAAAAATAACTAATTTGACTACAAATTAAATTGTAAGCTGTTACTCAAAGAAACTCAGTTTTGTTGCTTAACGGAAAACCCAGCTTTTTTTAGATCAATAAAACAACAAGAATACAGAAGTTATGGTATATGCATACATCAATTGATCACATAACTTTTTATACAAACCTAATTTTTCTTATAAATGCAAAATTGGATGCATAATAGAAAAATAAAGCATTATTGTAACGCCCCTAAAATACGTAAGTTTAAATTATTAAAATACGTTTATGTTTTAATTTTATATGTATTTAATATGTTAAAAGTTTGGAGTAACAAGATAGTTAAATGTGGGTTAATGGACTAACCAAGTGAAAGAAAATTTGTTAGAAGGGTTAAATGTGTTAATAAGTAAATTAGAGGGGAGTGAAATGAAAAAGTTCATTTTAATCTCCTTATTTCTTTTAAGTTCCAGATGGAACTCATTGTATATGTACGTATGTATATGTGAAAGGGAGAGAAAGAAGAAAACAAGCAATAAACTGAAATTAAGCTCAAATTGAAGTAAGTTAGGGCTTAAAATCATCATATTAATCATCCCCAAGGTATGTTTTATCTTTATCTAAGTTCAATTCAAATTAGGGTTTGAATTCTAAGAACCCTAGAATCATGAAAGTTAATGAAAGTTAGTTAATGTGATTAATTAGTGTTCCATATGTGTTTATGAGCTATATACTATGTTTAATTAATGTTAATTTGATTAAAGAAATCATGTTCATGTGTAAATGGGTATGTATAAGTTATGTATGTATGTGTAATGATGATTTGAGATGGAATTGATGATGATCAATGATGATCATGAGTGAAAAGGTGATGAATACCCATTTACTTGAAGTTAGAAAGCTAAAATTTTAAGTATGGAACACTAATAATTAAGATAAGTGTTAGAGGTATAGTATCTTAATTGTATGGTTAAGTTAAAATTATGAGATTAAGTGAAAGTGATGAGAATTGGTGTTAGTAATAACACCTAAATGATGTGATTAAGTTACAGAAAGTAAAGTGTTATGTTAATTGATTATGTTATATGTTTATACGTATAAGTGATCAAGAAAAGGAAGTTATTTCGAGTAAATTGCTTATATAAGAAGAAGGTAAGTAGATGGATATGAATGAATGATGAGTCAAGTAATGAGCGAGTCATTAGCTTGACATATTCCGAGTAATGAGTCATGAACATTAGCTCGGTATTAATGTTAACTAGTAGTAGTTAACATGATGATGATGTATAAGTATCCTTAATGTGATTATGTTTATGCTAAAGTTAAAGTTTCATTACTTACTAAGCAATTGCTTATGTGTTATGTTTAACATGTTTCAGGTGAGCCAAGTGTGAATAAGGGTGACTTGGGCAACGGACACATTTGATGCTAGTGGTGGAGCTTGTTACTTAGTTTTGGTAACAAGTCTTATCTCCTTTTATCATGCTCTAGATATGCTACACCCCCGTTTGTAAAGTTTATGACACTAATCAAGTTTTGTAAAGAATGTTAAGTCTCACTTGAAATGGTACATGATATTTTGTTGAAAGTCAAAGTTATGGTGAGACTTATATGTTAAAAGCTTGAATGTATGAAAAGTGTGAAAGTAATGTTAAATGAGAAATTTTGAGTTATGAAAGTCAAAAGTGTCATATTTTGATGTTGAGGTTAATTGATGATGTTAGCAAGTTAGTTTGACTTAAATAAGTCAATTGGGTGAGAATTGACCAAGAAAGTAGGTCAATATAGTCAATGACCCAATCGGGTCACTTTTTGTGTTCAAATGGGCAACCAATGAGGTTACGAGTCAAAATGAACTATACTTGAGTAAAGTTAAATGTTTCTACGCCAATAAGTCCTATTTGTGATATTGAAAAAGTGGTAAAAGAATGAAGCTTATAAATGGATTGGTTTGAAAGTTAGTATGTCAAAATATTGGTCAAAAATGGCCTAAAACTCGTCTACGGGTCAAATCCCGATAAAATGTGAAATTTGAAAAAGTAGAATTGAGAAAATGTTTATATGGTTATATTGAATGTGTGTACAAAATTTCAGGTTTAAACTCCTAACGAGTTAAGAGTTATGTGGTTTTAAACTTTGTTCAAAAAAATCTGAGTTTGGTGGTCTTGAGAATTTACTTACACAAGGGTCTTACTTCAGACAAAGACCTGGGTGTTGATTTTAAAGTCCATATTGCAGATTTTTAATACCATATGGCTGATTTCCTAAACCATATTGCAGATTTTCATCATGTCTTAGTTAAGGGCCTTACTTCAGACAAAGACCTGGGTGTTGATTTTAAAGTCCATATTGCAGATTTTTAATACCATATGACTGATTTCCTAAGCCATATTACATATTTTCATCATGTCTTAGTTAAGAGGCTAATCACAGACAAGGACATGAGTGTTGATTTTAAAGTCCATATTGCAGATTTTTAATACCATATGGCTGATTTCCTAAGTCATATTGCAGATTTGCTAACCCATATGGTTGATTTTCTAATCCTTAACGCAGATTTCTATTATGTCTTGTATGAGGACCTTCATCCAGACAAAGGCATTGTCGATAATTTATAAACCTTAGTAATGAATAGATCAAGTCGGAAAGAAAAAAAAATTGCACGTTTTCGGGGTGTTTCAATTATGCATAATAGTAATCATTTATGTGTAATGAAAAAAAATCTGTAATTTGTAAAATTGTCGTATATAAATAAATAATTTTTCATCCGAAATGTATATATGTACCTAATATAGGAAGAAAAAAAAATTGACAACAAATTAAATTGTAAGTTGTTACTCAAAAAACTCAGTTTTGTTGCTAAACGAAAAACTCGATTTTTTTTAGATCACCAAAACAACGAGAATACAAAAGTTATTGTATATACATACATCAATTGATCACATAACTTTATATACAAACCTAATTTTTCTTAAAAATGAAAAATTAGATACACAATAAAAAAATTAAGCATTATGCATAGTGATCATTTGTGTGTAATGGGAAAAATCGGTAATTTATAAAATTTTCGTATATAAATAAATAATTTGCCACCTTAAATTTATATATCTAACTAATATAGGAATAAAATAAATAATTTGACTACAAATAAAATTGAAAGCTAGAACTCAAAGAAACTTAGTTTTTTTTTTCTTAACGAAAAACTCGGTATTTTTTGTTCACCAAAAACAACCAGAATTCGTAAGTTATTGAATATACATACATCAATTGATCACATAACTATAAATAAAAACCTATTTTTTTCTTAAAAATGCAAAAATGGATGCCTAATAAAAAAAATTAATCATTACGCACAATAATGAGAATTTGTGTGTAATGAAAAAAAATCGATAAATTGTAAAATTGTCGTATATAAATAAATAATTTGCCATCATAAATGTATATATGTACCTAATATAGGTCAAAAATAAGTAATTTGACTACAATTTAAATTGTAAGTTGTTACTCAAAGAACTCGGTTTTTTTTTTTTTTTGCTTAACGAAAAACTCGGGTTTTTTTAGTTCACCAAAACAACAAGAATACAAAAGTTGAAAGTGCCCTTTGACGTGGATCTAGATGACAATTGACTACAATTGAAAGGCGGAATCAATCAATCGCGTGTATTACTAATGAACACAAACCGAAACAAAAGTAATTAACAAAGTAAACGAAGATATCAGCTTGTATTATGAATTGGGAACGATTACAGAGATGTTTAGTCGACAAATGGTGCTAGGGTTTCGTCAACCCTAGCCGGAAACCCGTAGGTTTGTATTTATACTAAAAGTCAGCCGACATGCGTCACTTGTGGAAGTGTCGCATGTGGCCGCCTTCATGCGTCACTTCCCTAAGTAACGCTATGCGTCACTAAGGCAAGTGACGCCTAACCTAAAACTTAAGTGTCGCATATAACAAAAACTATATTTTCACTATAAGACTAACGACACTTATTACAACTCGATAGACCAACTGACAGACAACCTAATATGCATCAACAAACTCCCCCGTGTCTTCAGCTTGGTCTTCAAAATCTTCAAAATCTTTGAATCTTTATTTCCAGCCAGCAGGAAATACACCACCAGCGTGTACTCCATTGGCTACGCAGATATCGATAATCTTCTGAAATTTTATCGCTTCAGCTCTATCTCTTTCTTTGAACTGAATCCTGTTCTGATGTAGTCTTTTCATATCTTGTTCCGAAAGATTAATCAAACTCAAAGGGTCAAATACACAAAATCTATTTCTCTTCAAACCCCAAGTAGATCTCTTTTTAGGTTGAACAGCATCCCATGCTGTTTTCTCTTCAATCTCCAAATCTGCATCTAAAGACCCCGAATCCGTAGCTGGTTCTGATTTTGGAATAAAAACAATCACAGCTTCACCAGTAATATCGTCATATTCCCAGTATAACAACCTATTCAAAAAGTCCAAAGGAATGATCTCTAAAGGTATCTTCTGTAAGCACTTTGCTGGTGGATAGATCATCCTTACAATTGGTTGTCGTGTAACCGGATCCAACTTCTTCTTAAACTTATATCTCATACCCAATGTCGGTTTAATCAGATTATACTTCTTGCTGTTAATCTCCCGACGAATAACCACTTGAAAGAAATCAGCTCGTGAATCTCGAGCACGGTTGATCAAGGGTATCTGAGATAATCTCTGAAGCTCACATTTTGGCAAAGTACTTATTTTATAAAACTTTAAATTGAAGTACTGAATGCCATCACTCCTTTTAATCATAAATACTGAATTATTCTCATCAAACTTCCAGCTTTTTATCAAACCCGTGTAATCAGTTCTGACTTTGTAAAACTTACACGTGACGGGTATCTCAACTATAGGTTTGAGCACTATATCAGGCTTTATCATTGAAGATTGAGCTGTAGAAGCTGATTGCTCATTGGTCTCTGTCTCAGAATCATGACCTAATTCATCTTCTGAAGAATCCGATTCGATAATAGGAGCATCGTCGTAACATTCATCACTTTGAAGCTGCTCCCCCTCAACCTCAACTTCGTCATTTCCTTCAAAAAAATAATCCTCTGCCACAGGATCATTCATCACATCTTCCTCAGGTATCGGTGTATTATCATTCATCAAATTTTGCAGATATGTAAGATCTACATACGAATAATCAACCGCTATTGGTCTTGCCTGACCTTAAACCTCAACGAAGTAATCCAAAGATATATTTTCATTAATAGTAGAAGGAAGTACATTTTCTGGTTCCGGGGAAGGAGTTACATTTGTTTCTAACTCACTAGGACCTACCTCCCCCGAAACATGTGTAACGGATTCCAGCTCTAACAACCTAGATGACAGATTGGTCACTTGAAGCTGTAGAGTGTCAACCGTAGCAGCTTTAGCTTCCAATTCCTTGATCTGAGAGGCTTGAGCTTCAATAATAGCCTTCTGATCATCAAACCTCTTCGCCAAAAGCTCCATCTGAGCCAAAACCATCTGAAGAGACGGCATGTCAGACGGTGGCGGTGGTTGTTGTCGCTGAGATGTTGGTTCCTCAATGACCACTGTCGTCTACGAAGAGGTAAATCGGCATAAGAGGGTGAAGACCCAGCAGGACGTTTGCCCGGATTCCTCGGGACATGGACCCTGCCAGCAGAGATCCGTCTCAGTATACGCTTAAAGCGTCGAGGATCGGCAAGCTGAATACCGTCAAAAGCAGATTGTGGTGGCACATCACCCTCAGAATCAGGAGGAGTGGGCCCACCATCATCAGAATCGGCCTCAACTCGATCAACACGATCGATATCCGCTAAGTCTTGAGCGATATCGGTATCAACTAAGTCGTCCTCGTTGACCGGAGGCACGACATCATCCAAAAAACCGTGATCGCGCGGCGCAACATAGTTTTCGTTCACTATGTGCCCGAAGAGTTGGCGATCAGCCAAAACCGGCTCGCCCTTTGGCGCGAGCTTGCAGTCATTGAAGACTCGCAAAAGCATCGGTGTCGGCACCAGAAGGGATCGCTGATCTGCAGCTATATCAAGATCCAGGTCGTTCAACAAAAGCTGTACAAACCGAGGATACTGCAGCCATTTATCCTTTCCAGCTCGTATGTTCTCAACCATGTTACCGAAAATATAACCGCTGAAGTTATACGGTTTGTTGTAGATGAGGGCCAACATGAGAGACAGAGTAAGATGACTCACAGCATCATATCCCCCCTTCCTCGGAGACAAACAAATGATGACAATATGACACAGATACCTCCAAACTCGGCAGAGGTACTGTTTCCTGAAATCGGATAGCTGATTTGCCGGATAACCCATCCGCTGAAGCCCTCCATAGATAAATGTAGTTGGGAAGATGGTGGGCATTGTAGAATTGTCGGTAAACTGGAGAACTCGACGAATAGAATTCTCTGTGATCTCAATTTCCTCACCGAACATTGTTGATACAATTCGGGGAACATCACCCTGAACCCTGATCACTGCATGATCATAGAACTCCTCGATTTGGTTCATGTAAACCGGAGTCGATGCAGTAATCGCATGATGAATCCTTGATCTGCGTAGAAACTCAATCATTGGCCTAAAAGGCGCCGAATTTGCATGCGTAGACTCAAGAAAAGCCGTAATGTTGTGTCGGGTGTTGGTACGGCGGTAATAGTTCTGAAGTTCAGCCATCTGTAAGCTAAAATACAAAGAAAAATAACGGAAATCGTTATAGAGTTAGCCCGAACACAGATGGGTTAAAAAACGAATTTTGACTTTAGGCGTCACTTATGGTAAGTGACGCATGGCCACTACCGTCACTAAGGAAGTGTCGTAGTATAGAGTGTTTGAAATTAAAATTAAAGTATAGCGTCACTCAAGATAAGTGACGCTATCAAGCGTCACTGATGTAAGTGACGTTTGTATTTAGTGATTAAAAGTATACGACACTTAAGAAGTGACGGGTGAAGAACATGTGACAGTTATCATAGTGACGGTATCCTAAGGGGGTCACTTAAGAAGTGACGGTATAAGTGACGTATAGAAATAGGCGTCACTTAGACAGTCACTTGGGGAAGTGACGCATTAAGGGGCGTCACTAGGATGAGTGACGGTCTTAACAATTAAAGCAAGTATATGCGTCACTACATGAGTCACTTAAGAAGTGACGCAAAATCAAGCGTCACTTATTAAGTGACGGTATGGGCTTTCAAAATTACCAAATAGCGTCAGTTGAGGTAAGTGACGCACGAAGTGACGCAACGATGAAGATCATCGTGTCACTGTTCATACCCAGATTTCAAAATTGGGGTTTTGCAAAATCGAAGTTAACAGGTTATGCGCAATGTAAAAACGAATGGTACACACCCTTTATTACACGAAAACATTATCAAACAAGCATTTAATCGATCGATTTTCAAAGTGAAACCCCAACCGTAACCCTAACTTAAATTTACAGCATGAATAATGAACTAGAAAGGTTAAAGTTAGTACCAAATAGATCGTAAGAATTAGGGGAACAAGGATGTAGCACAGGAATGAACAAACGAGCAGTAGAAAGCACAAATCGATCGAAGAAATTCGCACAGAGGTAAGTGACGCAGAGACAGTATGAGTGTCGGTGTGTCAGTGCAAGTGACGGTATAAGTATTTGAAAAGTGGTGAGGTTGAGTGTCGTGGGGAGGAGTATTTATACAGCGACCCTAGTATGCGTCACTCAACCCGGCACTTAAGGCGTGGCTTACCCCGACACTTACTGCGTCACTTAGTAAGTGACGCACTAGCGTATGCGTCACTGGTAGCGTCACTTATGAAAGTGACGCGCAGTTCACTTTTAGTGAAAAAATTGCGATTTCATCGATTTTCGCGTTGTGAATTCGGTACTCAAATTGAAAATGTAACTGTAACTTGGATAATAACTAAAATTACACTAACTTAGATAAAATAAAAAGACATACAAGAATGCAAATTTATAACTAGAAAAATTAGCACATTCTTTTTGTGGACGGAGTTGATATAGTCTGGTTAGGGATCATATCGGAATAACATGCATTTATTAGGAACAGTAAGTGTTATTTCGATCATCAGTATATTTGTCCTCTTTAAATTTACTTGACATACTAAAAACACTTTTTATAAAAATTATTTCAAAACGATTATTAGTATGTTTATCCACTTAAGCATGTTATACTCACATCTAGGAGGTATTTTATTATTGTTGATATGTGCATTTCGCTGTAGTTCCCACCATAGATATACATCTTAGCTTAAGACATAGACCATGTTTCCATTTACAGATTATTTATAAGAAAATCAATTTTTAAGAATCAAGTCAGCGGTGACAGGTCTGTACTTACGTACAACAGAGCGACATAGCTTGATTCAGGTTTAAGCAAAACCAGACTTGGTCAAACCATTTTGGCGACCTTGTAACGTATCTTATTTTGAAAGACTTTGCAAGTACTTTGACTTGTGTTTGCTTAAGTTTAAAGTATATATTAATAGAAGCCAGGTCTATACTTACGTATAACAGAGGAAACTATCAATATATACCCCCAAATGATATCAAATAAACATCTTTCACGAAAGCATGTCTAGTATAAGTAAGAAATTAAGACTTTTGTCATACATCTAATGGTGTTATACCACTTTAATAAAACATTAATTTAAACATATCCAAGTCACAAATTACTTTTTCGTGGTAAAGAACCTTAGACCAATCATGTTGACTAATTCATCAAATCGGGCTCTAGAAAAAGCCTTAGTGAATAAGTCAGCATTTTGTTTTAGGGTATCGATATGGACAAGGTCGATAAGGTGTTTCTCATAGCAATCCTGATGTGCAAAATCTAGTTATTAAATTTGTCGTTGTAAAGTAAACAAGAAAGTACCGCGCTAGACCAAAGCACAACCGGGCAGTGGACCCTATCGTGTAGTAGTATAGTTGGGTAAGTTCGGGTTTGAACGCAGGGAACTTTAAGTTTAAGAAGTTGAAATTAGGTGTGATCAATTAGACAAAAGAAAGTAAAATGTGGTTGGGTGTGACCGAGTTGTCACGATGCTTAAAACTACAATTTATAATCAATTAGAACGGTGGACTCAGGAAGAGTCAAATTGGTTGTTTGGAACTTTCAAATATTAAAAACAATGCTTGCTTGGATTATTTTACTAGTGATTTCGGGGTGTAAAGTTATAACCGGTTAGGAAATATGCCAAAGTAATACTCGTGAAACATGAACTAGGCGTTAGCTAGAACCTAATGTTCACTTCAATTACAAACCTATGATTTAATCTAGTAACGGACGTTCGCCATGGTTACTAACT
Source organism: Pseudognaphalium luteoalbum (assembly GCA_963422505.1). Classification (NCBI taxonomy): domain Eukaryota; kingdom Viridiplantae; phylum Streptophyta; class Magnoliopsida; order Asterales; family Asteraceae; genus Pseudognaphalium; species Pseudognaphalium luteoalbum. The sequence goes on from OY730193.1 coordinate 31,631, forward strand.
TGCACAAATTAACTAAATCATTTAACACATTCCAAATTACATTCGCAATTTTGTCCGATCATTCATAGACAAATAATCAAAAGCAAATCACTAGTTGAAAACGTTCGCTATATCAATTAGTAAGTCGCCATATGGTTAAAATTCTTGAGATAAAGCCTAATTACACAAGGTTCTCCGATTAAACATAAATTAAGAGGGTTGAGTTTGTAAATCATCCATGCGACAAACATTCGCTAAAATCGCTAACTTATGTGCATTTAACTAGAATTGTTATAATCGTCAAATGCTTTGTCCCACAAATCACAATAAACTTAATGAGGTATTTTAGGTAAACAAGAACATATACTATAATTGTTTAGCTAAAATGCCGAAAGCTTTGTAGCAACCACTAACTAAACACATATAAATTCATGGATGATTCAAAAACTCAAGCATAAGCTAACATCCTAGATATACACCCCTAATCAACTAGTTATTTCATCCAAGCAAACATATGAGTAACTAGCCACGCATAATCACAACAAACAAACAAATATCACAAACACAAGACAAATTCATAAATAACTTCAAATTAGATTTAAACGAAATGATACCAAAGTTGTTACACGATTGTTTCCGAGTGATGTTGTTTGATGTTCCCCTCACAAAACTTCTAATAAATGTAAGTGAACTCTTGAGTGAATATGGTGATTTTTGGTTGGTGATGGAGTAATGGTGAATTTTGTGTAGAGAGTAAATGAAAGTGTGTTTGTTGATGATGAAGATGATTGTCAAAAAAAATAATAATGGGGATAATGTCCCTTTTTTCTCTCTTTTGCAGCTCCCAAATCCCCCCTCTCTTATGCAAAAAACGGTTGAGCATTAAATGCTCAACCAATCAAAATCGCACAACACAACAATCAGCCTCGAATTTTGCTCAGATCGAACAATAGCCGATCGGCTTTAATACCATAGCCGATCGGCTTTTTAAGCCCAGCCGAACGGCTTCTTAAGGCCAGCCGATCGGCTTTCCTAGTTCAAAACATCCAGCTCCATCGAGGGAAAGTTCTGTGAAGAAATTGCACTACAACAGCCGAACTGCTAAAGATAGCAGATCTGCTAATCACTCATAGCCGATCGGCTTTAAAGACATAGCCGATCGGCTTTGCTTCTTTTCAGCTTCATTTTCGAGCCCAGCCAGCATTGGTCCAGACTTCACCAATTCGCATGCGTTTCTAGCTTTTTACCTGAAATAGATTTCCAAACAAAATAAGTATCGGAAGTTCTTGAAATCTAATCAAATACATATGCAAAACAATGATATCGCGATAGATTTATATAGCCAAAATGAGCGATATCAAATCCCGTATAAAGTGAAACCTAATTTCTATGTGTTTGGTTTTAGAGTGTTGTACGGGATTGCGTGTTATTGATATGGCAGCAGTATTATCAATATGTATAGGAGTCATAGTTAAGAGTAACCCGTAGTCGCGCAGTTGGTGCTGAATCCAAAGAACTTGAGAACAGCAACTTGCAGCAGCAATGTACTCGGCCTCCGCTGTTGAAGTAGAAACCGTAGTCTGCTTTTTGCATTGCCACGACACCAATCGGGTTCCAAGGAACTGACATCCTCCTGTTGTTGACTTCTTATTGATGTTGCAGCCACCGTAATCTGAATCTGAATAGGCAGAGAGCGTAAACTTCTTCTCATTGGAGTACCATAGACCGAGAGTGGGTCTATATTTGAGATAACCAAATATCCGCTTCACCGCCTTCATATGAGAAACCTTTGGTCGTGCCTGATATCTTGAACAAAGTGAAACAGCAAAGACGATATCAGGCCTTGAAGCAGTGAGGTACATAAGAGAACCTATCATTGAACGATAATCTTTTTCTTTGCAGTCCTCATCATCATCAGCAGGTCCAAGATTATGGTTGAGTTCAATAGGAGTTCCATAAGGTTTACAAGCGAGCATATCATATCGTGTCAACATGTCATTGACATATTTTGACTGATGAATATACATTCCTTTGGATGACTGCTCAACTTGCACACCGAGAAAGAAAGTGAGATCTCCCATTGTACTCATCTCGAAAGCTGACTTCATGACCTCTTCAAATTCTTTACAGAGTGCCTCATTTAACGACCCAAAAATAATATCATCGACATACACCTGAACTAGTAACAAATCATCCCCTTTCCCTTTTGTGAAGAGAGTACTGTCGATGTTGCCCCGAGTAAAACCATTTTCCACCAGATGAGTAGCAAGCCTCTCATACCATAGGCGAGTAGCAAGCCTTTCACACCTTTAGTCCCTCTAACATGCTTTCTTTTATTTGGTTAGTCCTACTAACCTTTTCATAACAACTTATTACTTTAAACATTTAACATATTAAATATATATAAAACTGAAACATAAACTCGTATTAAACTATTAAAACTTACATATTTTAGGGGCATTACAAATTATCTCAGTATTTTTTTGCTAAACGAAAAATTCGGTTTTTTTAGTTAACTAAAACAACCAGAATTCGAAAAAATATTGTATATACATACATAAATTGATCACATAATTATAAATACAAACCTAATTTTTCCTTAAAATGTAAAATTGGATGCCCAATAAAAAATTAAAGCATTACACATAATAGTGAGCATTTGTGTGTAATGAAAAAAATCGGTAATTTGTAAAATTGTCATATATAAATAAGTAATATGCCACCCTAAATGTATATATGTACCTAATATAGGTAAAAAAAATTGACTACAAATTAAATTGTAAACTGTCACACAAAGAAACTCAGTTTTTTTTTTTTTTTTTTGCTTAACGAAAAACTCAAATTTTTTAGTTCACCAAAAACAACCAGAATTCGAAATTATTGTATATACATACATCAATTGATCACATAACTATAAATACAAACCTAATTAAAAATGTAAACTTGCATGCCAAATAAAAAAATAAGGCATTACACATAATAGTGATCATTTGTATTTGTATGTAATGGAAAAAAAATTGTAAAATTGTCATATATAAATAAAAAATTTACCATCCTAAATGTATATATGTACCTAATATAGGTCAAAAATAAATAATTTGACTACAAATGATATTGTAAGTTGTTACACAAAGAAACTCAATTTTTTTTTGCTTAACGAAAAACTCGGGTTTTTTTTAGTTCACCAAAAACAACCAGAATTCGAAAGTTATTGTATATACATACATCAATTGATCGTATAACTATATATGCAAACATAATTTTTCCTTAAAATGTAAAATTGGAGCCTCAATAAAAAAATAAAGCATTACACATAATAGTGAGCATTTGTGTGTAACGAAAAAAATCGATAAATTGTAAAATTGTCGTATATAAATAAACAATTTTTCATTCTAAATGTATATATGTACCTAATATAGGTCAAAAATAAATAATTTGACTACAAATTGATGACTCATATTTTGTTAAAACTGCTTGTAAAAAGGCGTAGTAGAAGTGCCTTTTTTAATATGTTGAGTTGGCAAGAGTTTATGATACATTAAAGGGTTAATATACAAATAGGTCATTGTACTTTATGAAAATGTTCATTTGGGTTACTAAACTTTAAAAGTGTTCAATTGGGTTATTGTACTTGTAACAAATATTCAATTAGGTTACCAAACTTTCGACATAATTCAATTAGGTTACTATACTTGTATAAATGTACTTAACAATGTGGAATTGGGTTACTAAACTTTTAACCAAATTTAAGCAAAATAGACGGGATAACACTTTTTACAAGTACAGTAACCCAATTGAACATTTTTAAAGTTTGGTAACCAAGATTAACATTTTCGTAAATTATAGTGACCTATTTGTATATTAACCCTACATTATATGGGGTCATGCTACTAGTTGTGTGTCAAATTTAGTTGTGTTCATTTCAGTCTGGTTTACTGTTATGGGTTGGTTTGGTTTGGGATGGCTGTTATAAGGGAAAGATGGGTACAAGTATTCCCCTGTTATTCTCTAAGTTACTATGCTTAGATGTGTGATTTAGTGTTTTGCTGAATTGTGAGAATTGTGTGTTCACGGATTGTGAGGTCTTGAGTGGTCTTATATTATTATTCTTGAAATTCAAGGGAATGCTATATAGGGCTGGGTTGATGATATTTTATATGCTGAAGATTAGCATTATGTTAGAAACCCTGGGTGTTATAAGGTTGATGGAGTGTTTTTGTTCTTTACTTTATTTTACCATTTTTAAACATTCTAAACCTATGTTATTAGGAATTTCCAGTGACATAAATCATATTATGTTGAAACTGCTTGTGATAAAGAGTGGTACTTCTTTTGTGCTGAAATGTAGGCAAGGGTTAAAGATGCATGGTATGGATTTGATCAGCTGGCTAGCCTTTTATGAGTGTTGTGAGGTTTTGTATCATTCCTTGGTTTCTTGGGTGGGTAGTTTTTTGGTTGTTATAAGGTGGATTTGGGTAGTTTTGGAAACTCTTTGTTCATATTCTTTAAAGTTAAAATTAGAGTTTGATTGTGAAAATCTTGAATCTGTACTTATTTACAGACTTCAATGGTATTTTTGTGTTGAAATTTATGACCAGAAGTGCATAGGATTGGAGTTATTGGGATATATGCAGGGGTATGGCATAATAATCTTTTCAAAAGGAGTTATAAGGTGGATAAATGTTCACCTTTTGCTATTGAAGACTGTTGTGCTTATACGATCATTTGGAGGTGAGTTAGAAATATATATGGTGAACTTTCCTGTGAAGAGCAGTGTTAGAAGATGCTCTTATATTATTGAAGTTGAGCAGGAAGTTATGACCCATATATATGTTCTAGACTACCATTCGTGTCAAGGTCATTCCCAATTTTGGAATGATAACAAGAATGTGTATCTTTGAATTAGGCTTAGAGTTTGCTGTCAAATGTCATGTTTCTAATGGGTTAAGTAGTGTTGTTGATGTTATTGAAAGTTATGATTTTAATGCTTCTAATCAATGGCTTAATTTAAAGAAAGAAGGAAGTTTGTTATGTTTGATTTTTTGGAGTCAAACTAGGAAAAGTCAATGTCTGTGAAGTTTGAATCTACCAGGTCAAACAAATAGGCCAAATGGGTCAATTGTGGTCTTTTCAATGGAATAATTATATGAGGCTAGATGGATAATTTGTTGCTGTTTTAATCAGAAATTATGTCAAGGAGATAGATGTAATGTTTGGGTTACTAGTAGTATTGGCAGTCTTATTGTTGTTGGGTCTACTGATTATGCTATTGGAGTAATAAGAGTTGAAGGGTGCATGAAGGATATATATAAGTCTGTGGTGATGTTACAAAAGATTATTCAACGTGCATAAAATGGTATAAGCAGAGTGTTTGCATGGTGGGTTGACTTAAGTAAAGATTAGCAGATTCATTGTTGAGTTGTTGCAGGTTATATGCTGATAATGGATGTAATGCTAGTAATTATGCTAGCTATCTTGTTAAAGAATGCGGAAATGTCTTGATTAATTCTATTGAGTGTAATGTTCAGAATTGGAATTCTAGTTTGTTGATTGGGTTGCAGATGCCATTAGATGGGCTGGGTATGTTGTATTGTTGGGCTGTTAAAAATTCGGGAAAGATCTGGGATTCAAAGGTTAAAAATGGGGTGCAGATTTTTCCAAATTGGATGGGGCTGAAGAGTTTGCTAGAATAGGTTGGTTCTAGTAGTGGTATTAAAGGAGGCATGGACGGAAACAGAATTGGGCCTATTTTTGTTGTGCTTGGGCCGGTGCTTGGGCTAAAAGAGTTGAAGACGGAACAGAGGCTTCATAGATATAGTTTTATGAATAACAATTTTGTTAAGAATTATTGTTTGATTACTTTTAATTTGTTTGCTTTGGGCTTAATAGACGTCATAGGTTTTTTTTATATGTTTGGGATGTGCACTAAAAATCATCCCCTTTAGGAATGCGCAAAGTCATGCTTGTAAATATTTTATTTTATTAATATAGTTTTCGCCGGGGTATTGTCCCCTTTACCCAAAAAAAATATTCAATTACGGATATAATATATGTATATTTGCAGTATTAAAAATGCTTTTAGGTATTTAAAACGTAACAGCAAGCTTACAAAGTTAATAATGCTGGTTAGTGTTTCTACCGCTCGTTCAAAGTTATTACTTCTATCAAAGTTACTACTGCCAGTGTATTAAGAGTAATTAGTACTGCTGAGTCAAGCTTCAAAGTTAATATTGCATCAAGGATTACTACTGCCCGTCATAGTTAATACTGCTGGTAGTCTTTCTGCAATTTGTACTGTTTATTGTAAATTACATTATTAGTACTGTTGGTGTCAATTACAATATTAGTGCTACTTAGTGGGTCTGTCAGATTACCTAATCTCTTATAGGTTAATATACAGTATTTGCAGCCCATGCTTAAGGTTGCAGACCACGTTTAGATAGATTTGTTTCATGTTTTGATAACAATAACGTGTAAAGGACAACTCTATATTTTTATAAATAGAGTTGCCTATCTTAGAGGCATGGTGCACATGTATGGTATGCATGTTATATATGTTTGTATCTAAGTATGTCAAGATACACGTCTGTTAGTTTGTTAACTTTAAGGTTTCATTGTAACCCTGAAACAATTCAAGTGTATCCGTATTATTATCGATTAATAATATTAAAGCTTTTGATTATTACTCTTATAGTTATTGTTTGATCTTTAAGCAAATTATTTTCTTAAGTTAACAAGTGTTATTCAGTAACTTCTTGTTAGTTATTCAAAGCGTGTGTGCGTGTAATAGAGGTGAAATTGGAGATACATGGAGTAGTACGTTAAATTTAAATGTTTTGATATGTGAGGGAACAAATTGTAATTTTATTTTAACTTGGTAGGGTGAGGTTCAAATGAAACTAAAAATTTGTGTGAGACTAAGGGAACCAATGATATCATGTTACATGTACAAAGAGAATGTTCCATACTACAAAACACATTTACCCCAAACATCAATTATCTCACAAACGACAAATCCAAAAATAATGAAACTTGCACCATAATTTTCAGCGTTTTATCATCTTCGATTTGCCGTCCCTCAAGGCATACTTCCGACGATTTTTTTCCTTCATTTTTTTGGTGGGTTTCATATGTTTACTAACACATGTGTTAGAGTGTTGCGTTTGGGGTTTAGGGGTTAGGGGTTAGGGTTTGGGTTTTGGGGTTTCTCCCTGAAACCCTAAAACCCAAACCCTAAACCCTAACCGCTAAACCTCAAACCCTAAACGCTTTATAAAACTCGAAACCCTAAATAATACTAAACTCTAAACCTTAATAAACCCTAAACCCTACTAAAACATAAAATCTAAACCCTAAACCATGAACCCTGCTAAATCCTAACCCTATGCTCTAACCCGAAACCCTAACCATAACCGTAAATAAAAATGTACAATCAATCACTAACACATGTGTTACTAATTTATAAAACCCACCAAAAAACTGATTTTTTTTCTGAAATTATGCCTTGAGGGACGGCAAATCGAAGAGGATAAAACGCTGAAAATTATGATGCAAGTTTCATGATTTTTTGATTTGTCGTTTGTGAGATAATTGATGTTTGGGGTAAATGGGTTTTGTAGTATGAAACATTCTCTTTGTATATGTGGCATGATATCATTAGTTCCCTTACTCTCACTTAAAAATTATGGACTCATTTGAACCTTACTTTAAGTTGGTAATATTAAAAGCAAGTGCAGGAATGGAGGGTAGTGGGAAAAGACACGGTGGGTCAAACAAGTTCGAGTCAGAGGGTACATGGCGCGCGGAAACAACGCGGGAGCTGTTTTCCAATGCACAAAACACCAAAAGGACAACTCAGAAAACCTTTACCTAGTTATTTTTATATTATTTAGTGATATTTGATCTATCTTGTGATAGTTTTTATTTATGACAAATTCTTTTCGTTGAAGACTATGAAATGCAATTAATTAGACACATGTACATGTAGTATGTTGGTTTGAAAAAGTTAATAGTGTAGATAGGCAATGAACTTACTATTTTAACTGAGTTAAAGTATGAGCTCAATTTATTACTCTGGTAGATCATGCACTTTCAAATTTTATGTCAATTTAGATAACAAACTTTTTTTGACCGGTTTAAGTTCAAAAATGATGATGTGTCATTTTTTAAAATGTCATGTACGTCGTAAATGAAACCGCCACGAGTAAATTTTTGACTGAGATGTCATTAGTTTTTACCTTAAACCGGTCAAAAAAAATTATTACCCAAATCGACACAAAATTTGAAAGCTTGTATCCTACTAGAGTAATAAATTTAATTCATACCCTAACTCGGTTAAAAAAGTAAAGTTCATTACATATCTGCATGAAACCGAAACCCTTTGCAAAATCAATTCATACTCTTCCAAACAATACTTTTACCCCTTATAGATTTAAAGTTTTTTTCAAATCAACCTTATTAAACTTAATATGTATATAGTTCTCATAAATGCCACTGATATAGCAAGGAAAACAAATTGCATAAGAAAATACTTATTATTATGAATATATATTAGCAATTTAAATAAACATATTACATCGATAATTTTACTAATGTTTTTGATGATATTTATGCTATTCCAATCCATGATATTATAGCGAATATTCTTTCTCCAGTCAAAGAAAAATTATTGTATCCGCCACTAATGGGAGATCATGTATGTCCTCTCTCACATAAAATTCAAATAGATTAAATATTTGTTTTCATATAAAACCGTGGAACATACTAATTTTATTGGAGAGAAAAAAACCTATACAGAATATCACCTCTCATTTTAAGTTGAAGATAGGATAATTTCATAATTTTATTCCAGACGATATCATCTGTAATGGTATATTAAAAATAAAAATAGAACGAGGTAAATAAAGAAAATGACGAATCTTGTGAGGAAGGCAGAAGACAACGGAAATCACGTCAACTGTAGGAGTAAATTCAAGCGGGACCGGGATTCAATCTTGTCAAATGTTAACTCGGTTCCTACCTGCGATGTTGACATCCATTTTTTTTTTGTACCATTTTTCTTTTTTTATTGGGTAGTGATGAATACTACGGAGTACATGAGTTTTCATTCTTATTAATAATTTATATGTACATCCTATCAGAATATGATTTTTTATATAAAGATATATAAATTTTTGTAGAAAATTACTATTAGAGAAATTAATCTAACATATAAACTTTTATATTATATAAATGATGCAATTTGTGAACATATAATTCTCGAACGATAAACGTACTAAAACAAAAGATAACGGTGTAGTACAATTGCACCAAGTTTGAGAGCATATTAGAAATGAAATTTCCTAATCGTCGTTTTAGAGTAGCTAGACTTTTTCTTAGGTTAATTTGATAATAAATTGGGAAATTGAACTCGAAAACAAATGTATAGTAAGTTTTGAGATATGATTTTGACTACTTATAAGCCTTACAAGTTCAATTGAAAAAAGAAAAAAAATTTGTAGGATCGGATCGTTGCACGTTTTCCCTTGGTAGGATTGTAAGATCGTACGATCCTACGATCAGGATCGCGATCTTGACAACCTTAAGTACAACTATTTAAGCACATTTTAATTGTATTAATCAAATTTTATATTATATTTATCATCTTCATTTTTTATTTGTTGTATATTACTGTAGTACTTGTATTTATCTTTCGAAAGATCACGTAAAATATTTTTAGTTATATAATACATCACATGCGTTCGGCTCACAAATACTCGATCTTTAGTTATTGGCAACTGTGGAAATTTATACAGATATATATGCACTTGTTTTACCGTTTATAAAGAACACACTTAAATTTCATCTTTTTCATTGTGAACAAGTATTATTATATTATACATAGTTTCTAATTTCTAATAAATGTTAAATTTAAAATTATTCATTATATAATGTGAATTAAGATTAATGTTAAAATTATTCATCAACTAATATTATGACTTAAAAATGAAATTTAATCTTTAATATACTTATTATAAAATAGATTTTTATAACTATTTATTGATAATAAAAATATATTGTTGACATTTTGATTGTTAAATGTGCTATATTTCGTGATGAATAGTAACGCTCCCCCTTTTTCCAAAAAAATCACTTCCCTCTATATCACTACTATATATGTGTGTGTGTGTGTGTGTGAATGAGGTCCCGTGAAAATAAAATAAGAGTTTTGATAACCATTGCCATTAGGGCATTGATTAAGATTACTGAAATTAGTTTCAAACATTAGATAAACAGCATTTTTACCATAATAATCATCAATCTATCAATTATATGTGGAGGGTAGTGATATATCCACCATACCTTTTGATAAATCCGTCAAAACTGTGTATTATAATTTGTACAATACAAACTCTCAATGCATGATTATGGTGCATTTATAAAAAAATGTGGTGGATATATAAACAATTAAACACCCATATGTGGAAAGTGACTTTGTGATTTCTTGTCAACATGGAAGGTTAGATGTTCATTTAATGTTTACATATTATTTATAGTAACCTTAAGTAGTGCGCTTAGGGCACTAGTTATCAAAATCCATAATATATATATATATATATATATATAAAGGGGTGGATTTAAAGAAAAAATGGTGAAACATTTAAACTTCACAGTTTTATGAAATGTGAAGTTGAATGATTTTTTTGCTTCACACTTAATTTTTAAACTTGAATCTTAGTTTTTTTTTTCTTCGCATAAAATCTAAGAATTGTGAATGTCAAAAATTAAGCGTTCATACCTTCATAAATTTATGTGAATCCGAAAAAAAAGAAGTTAAGTTTCACATTAAAAAAATTTCATGAATAGAAAAAGGTTTACAATGAAAACTTTTTGGAAAAAAAAGGATTTAGCATAATAAACGTATGCGAAGTGAAAAAAATTAAAGTTCACAACTAAAAATTATTGTGAATCCAAATTGAGATCGTCTTCACCATAACCGATCTATCTATCTATCTATCTATATATATATATATATATATATATATATATATATATTGAGATAGATAGAGAGAGAGAGGTTTGAAGCCTGTATGATGCACGAGCGTTAAAATGCACTTATACGTGTATACTTGCACTAAAAAAAGTTATTCTCATGTATTGCACCAAATCTCTTTTAATTGATTTAAAATACAAAATTCAACAATATAATACTGAATTTTGTATATACTTGCTATCAAATATTGGTAATTTGAGTTTCTAATATACACATATTATGTAGTAATAGAGAATATACTTGCTTATTATTCATTATTTATGTTCAAAATATAGACGAGATAGGGTTGTTGTATGGTTTATACATAAGCAATAAATATACATAAACATGCCATATAAGCAATCTAAAACTTGGTTATATATATATATATATATATATATATATATATATATTAGTGATTAACTCCGCTTTGCAGCGGGAAAATAAAAGACAAAGTGGTTGTCGGTCAAATGTTGTTTTTGAAAAACGTATAGTTAATGCAATTAAATACAAATAGTCTAATAGCAACACATATGTTCATTGTTATTTTATAATATTTAGATCTAAACCTTGTTAAAAAATTTCAAATTGTAATGTTCTTCGTATTTCAGCTTTAACAAAAGAGAATTAAATTAATCTTTAGTAAATGAAAGCTAAAGTACAAAACATTATTTACATACAAAAGGTGGCGTGAATATAATCAATTAATTAATTTATTTATTAAAATATAATATGTTATTATTATTCATTTATCATATTAACTAACTTGTGGTAAATATATTTTAAGTTTTAAGAGAGAGAAGGTTGAATGCTTTATAGTATTGTATGGATATATATCTTTGTTATAATTAAAATAAAATTCAATGGATGAATCTTGACCATTGATTGAATTCCTTCCCTTACAATCCTACGGTGGAGATTTCTTTCGAATAATTACATTTAAACCCCTATATATTTAATGTATTTATTTTATTAAATAAAATTTAAATTTTCTCACCAACTTTTCACTACTCTTCTCATTTTCTTTATTAGAATTTGATCTTTTATTTTATATATATATGTGTGTGTGTATTTACTTCCATTATGAATTCAATTAAGATTCAGGAGGTTTCTAACTTATTCTCAATTTAAGTCAAATAAATAAATAAATAAAAAACAATAACAAATTAATCTTAAATAATACGGAGTATAAGAATCAACTAGTTTGACCCCTCTTTAATTCATCATCTCAAATTTCAGCTGCCATCCTCAACCATACCTTCGTTACAACAATTTCGACCACAATCATCAATCATCGACCGAATTAATCCCATATCGCAATCGATTTTAGTTCAATCCAATATATCGATTGGAAACATGTAGGTTATGCCTTGACTGTTATTATACCATTTGCAGGAGTTACACTTACTGATGTAACTTTCCCAGGACTATTCAATTTTAAAACTCGTGATAAATAAAACAATTGATTAATGATGAAAACAATCACCTATATACAACTTTAACAAAAAAAAAATTATTATATCATAAATTTAACAAAACAAGTCAAAATATTATTTAACTTAACAGTTATAACAAAGACAAATATTAAAGTGTGCATTGTTGCGGGTTATTTATCTAGTATATATATATATATATATATATATACCACATAATATAGCATTTAGCTTTGTCTTTCTTAAAATTTACATCATATTATAAATTTATTTATTTTTATACTGCTTATGGATTTTGTAACTTTAACTAAAAAAGTGGTTATATTACAAATTGAATTATTCAAAAAGATAATAATAATAATAATAATAATAATAATAATAATAATAATAATAATAATGTAAACCAACTGTAGAAAATATATTTAAATTTATATGAGTAAATAACCTACTACTTTGCACGAGCACTTTGCTAATATGATAGTGATCAAGAGGGAAATGCCTTTTTGTAGGGAAGTGAGAAGCGTTAGTATTTTTCAAAAAGCATATTACAATTATTAATCAAAACTTCAACAAAAAATTATTTTTACCGGTAAATTATAATCAAAATCGATGCTATAAAGAATATTTTAACGAATGAATTTCATTTTTAAGTCATAACATTAGTTGATGAATATTTATTTAATAAATTGTTGATACTCACTATGATGAATATTAACTAATATGCATCACGACGCATATTAAAACTTCAAATTATTTGAAAAATATTTTTATTGTTAATATTCATTACAATGCATATTAACTAATATTCACCGCGATGAATATTAACGGATTTGGATCTAATATTCATAAATCGATGTTATAATTTGCAGAAAGAATTTATAAAGGAAGCTTAACATTCATAGCATTGATTCTGATTAACATTTACTAAATTTCAGTTTGCTTTTTTCGAGATTTGTATGAGTGAAGTTAATATACTTCTTGATGAATACTAACGCTTTCTCCCTTCCCTCAAAAAATGCACTTCCCTCTGGATCATTCTAATATATATATATTTACACGATTAAGAGAGAATTGACGTCTTTAGCGGAACGAAGAAAACAAGAAAATTTGAAAATGTGTTAAAATTAGAGTTTTCTAACTAACTTTTTTAGGATAGGAAAATTTATGTTTTCATTTTTATAACTATAAAGTTCAAACTTACTTTTGATGGTCTTTTATCTCTAATCTTTTACAACTAAACACATTTTATAAATTTTTCATCTTCTTTTAGAGAATTAAAATACTCATCATTTTCTAGAAAAATTAAGGGAAAATTTTTCTACAAGTAAACGCTCTTTAAGAATCGAGACTCTCTCTCTTCCTTATCAACAAGGGTGGTACTGCTCGCTCTCTCTCTCTCTATAATCAATTGTCAAACATTCACTTAATGTTTCTTTATTCTTTCTCAATAACGTCTTGTCAATATCCCTTTTCCGTCAGCTAATTCTCGCCATAGCCGGTGCTCCGGGCAACACTGCTCTGTATGAGATAGTGAAGTGATAGAGATAAAGTACAAGAGGTTATTGTTGTCATACGTACATGATTTACTTTCTAAATAACTGATCAGATCGATCTCCTTTTCATTTAAACTTAAAAGATAGACAACAATTCGACTTTCGCAGAATTTCTCATTTTCTGCTTTCATCCTTTTCATTCTCTCCCCGGCCAACTAGTTAGTGATTTTCTTTCTTTTTTTCTTTTTTTTTTTGCTCCAGAGATGGAAAATTATGTGAGAGAGAACAGCAGCAGTAATAATACAGGAACAACATCTACTACTTTCTTATACGGGTCGGGTGGAGGATCGGTTGTTACCCCCGATACGACTACTATAGGCCACGAAATTGATCCTGGAGGCTTTAATTATTATCAATATCATCATAATCACAATCACAATCATCATCCAGTAGTAAAGATCGAAAGTGGGGGTGCCCATAAATTTCATAATTATCCTTGTATGATGAGCTTTAACAACCAAGATGAAGCTCTCAAAGCTAAGATAATTTGTCACCCTCACTATTCCAACCTTCTTCAAGCTTATATGGACTGCCAAAAGGTGACCTATATATATATATATATATATATATATATATATATAGCTAAAATTATACACCTGATCAATATTTTTATATAAAATTAACTCTTGTGTACAACTAATAATAAAATGCATTATCTTGAAAGATTCTTACGATCAACTGTGTATATGTATACATATAGGTGGGAGCGCCACCGGAAGTTGCGAGAAGGCTGACCGTGGTGCGTCACGAGTATGAGTCTCGACAAAAGGCTAATCTACTTAATAGTAGTGGTTGCAGAGATAACTACAAAGACCCAGAACTGGATCAGTTCATGGTATGGCTATGGCAATGGCTAATGTTAATGATAGGAGTATAAATTTGTACTAAATTACTTGATTCTTAAATTAGTATGGAATAGAGTAGTAATTTCTTATTATTATTTATTATTTATTTTATATTTATTATTGTAGTTTTCTAATGTAGGAAGCATATTATGATATGCTAATCAAGTATAAAGAGGAACTCGCAAGGCCAATACAAGAAGCTACGGAGTTCATGAGACGGATTGAATCTCAGCTTTCGACATTTACCATCTCCTCCTCCTCCAGCGCCAATGCTTCTAAGGATCGGATCTTTGTATCTCCCGGTAACTCCCATTCTCATTCTATACGTATTCTGTTGCATATATAGCAGAAAATATATATTGATGTCGAAGTATGGGACAATTTTTGATCCATAAATATCTGTCTTGGGGGTTAATTTTATCATTAGAAATTTATATTGTAGCATTTCAATTTTCACATGTAGTTCTCTATGTATACGGAGGTCCGTGTCCATGGCGTGTAGTCTACATTGTCATTTCGATGCGCTCTCACTCTCTGTTTGTGTCTTGTGTTTTCTTTAACTTTGTTGACGTAGGCCCTTTTTTATATTATATATATATATATATATATATATATATTTTCTCTGCTATTAATTGATTTTACGTTTTAAGTGTAGTGTAGTAACTAGTAAGAGAACCTTGGAGTTTGTTTACTGTCAACTCCATATATATATATATATACTCCGTATATTATATATTAGGACGGTCCAGAATCATCCATTGGTCTCATCATTTCCAGGGAGTGGAAGGAAATTTTGAGGTTTTGACTCAACTTTGCTTTAAGACAAAATTGACCCAACTTTCAGAATGGTTTTTATTTGTTAATGTTACTTTTACGTAGTAGTTTTGCACCAAATTTGGTGTTTTAGTGTAAAAAACCTTCTCTAACTAACTCATCAAATTTGGTGCAGAATTTAGTGTACAATAAATTTTTGAAGATTTTGCACTATATTTGGTACAACATTAAACTTTGCACCAAATTTATAATGTTTCGTTTTAGACTCTACGTGTGAATTATTGTTATTATTTAAGTACAAAACTTGAAGAAGCTTATTTATTTGTATGATTACTTTAAGTACCATATATTTTAGATTATATAATATGATTATTGAAACAATAAGATATAATTTTCAAACAAATTATGGTAATTTAAACATTGATTTATGCAAAGAACTTATGTAATTGAAGTTTTACGAAAATAAATAAATAAACTTAACATTCAAGTTAATAGTTTGAAAAGTTAATTGATCATAAAAATAATGAACTCACGTCAAGTATAATGTAAAAATATTTTAGGGGCCAATATGTAAATGCTAAAAGTAGTTTTAGTGTAGAAATTTAGTGCATACGTTGTAGATGAAACATATTTGGTGCAAATATATATCTGAAAGATTCATTTATTACACCAAATTTAGTGTAGTGTTTAGTGCATACGTTGAAGATACCCTTAGAGAGAGAAGGAGTTAAGATTCACTACAACAAATATATATTCGGTCATTTACACGCACTTTGTTATACCCACACTTTTTAATATGTATGTAGAAATTATTCATTTCAATGCAGTTATAATTGTAGACAAATTACCTACACTTATAAGCGTCAAATTTAAGAATGATTGTCGCACTTAAAAATGTTTGGAAAAATATTCACACAGGTGACGACGTTTTTCGATATATATTCTACTTAATAGTAATTATTTAAAATCTTTCATTTTCTTAGTTGTTCATCCATACCTCGAGTCTCGAGACAACCGAACATTATTTCTGATCGTGATTTTTTCACTTTATGTGCGCATTTTTACAAGCTATTTATTTTATTGTTCTTTTGGAGATTAACTGATAAGTTATTGGCAATATATTTTATGGTATTTAATATCTTGAAACTTTGTAATGGAGGTGCGGCCGCATTTTAGTAACACCCCATGTCCATCAGTCATTCAGTCCATGTTCCCTTCTTGATTTATTTACATATTTATTTCTTTTATTTTTAAATTTCTCAGTTAACATGTATCGATTATTGTAGCTATAAATGCTATCAAAGTTAAAATCTTACATACCAGGTGATGATTCTTGGGTGCGTGAAATGGCAGACGCTAAAAACATAGACATTGTCACTTCTACGATCTTACTTCCTTGACCGTGGATTTGGAAAATGATTGTTGGCACTATCTTTTTGACCAACCCATTCAAATTAACCGTTAATTGATCTGTTTTTTTAACCGTATCCAATTTCTTAAGGTTCTTCATATAACCAAAGTTTTATGGGGCGCATGTAGGCTATAACCGCTCCCACCCATCTCATGTTCAGCCCTATTATAGATAAAACCATAAAATACTTTGAAATAGGTGAAGGATGAAACCTCTCTATTGTGTTATTCGCTCAAGAAATAAAAGTGATATATATAATATGAAAGGAAAAGGGAGCTTATATGCGAACGAAAGGAATCACCGGCCCACACATAAATATTTTGTTAGTGGGCTATTTTACCCTCAAAGGCCATTTACCAATTAGAATTGCATTTGTCCACTAATAATAACTACGTTCGTCTCAATTTTATTATCTTGTTTTGATTTTTGAAGTATTTAATTTTCAAGTTTGACTTCAAATACTTGTATTTATGTTATATAATACTTGATGAAAATTATACCCAAAGGAAAATATATTTAAAACTCAATTCATTTATATATTTTATATCAAATAATATATTATACAAACAAAAATATTTAAGATTAAAGTTGAAAAAAATTTAAAAAGGTAGATTTGAATAATAAAGATATAAAAATGAGACGGAGGAACTATCAAACGTCAAAACCTCATATATCTCTAATATAACCATCTCCTCACTCTCTCTATGGGCCGTTGATCAAATCGTTTGACACCGCAACCTCATATCACCTACTCCCTCTGTCCCGATATGATAGTCCCCTATTCCATTTTAGGTTGTCCCAAATTGATTGTCAATTACCAAATATAGAAAGGAAATATGATTCCATTTACTATATTGTCCCTATTCAAGAATTAAATTACAAAAGTGAAAGAAGTTCAAATTAATTAGTTAGGGATAATAATGTTATTGTGCAAAAAGTAAGTAGTAATTATTGTGTTTATCTTAAACTGCGATTTATCTGTCTGGAGACAATTAAATTGGGACTGAGGGAGTATTAAATTAAAATGAACATACTAAAAAACTACCTGAAGTTAAATAAAAAACATTGTGATTCTTTGGGATTCACAAGATTACTACGGAGTATATGTGATGTAGGGTGAAATAAGATAACACAAATTAAACTTGTTGATTCTAAGAATACACAAGAATAACCCCTTCTAATTAACGTTGATTCACAAAAAATACCACTATTAGACAAAATTTCAACTCAAATGATCAACACAATTTGAGAGAAAATTTCAATTTCATAAAACTCAAAACTCATCCCTTTCTATTACAACTTGAAGGACTTATATAGGCTGAAAATTAAGAAGATGATAACTCTTATATATCAAAAGTCCCTACCAATCCAGAGTTGCAAAACAATTAAATAAAACATTAAGCATAATAATGGTACTAATTACCATTAAGATAAAACTTAATGATATAATTGATTTATTTGTTTTTTTTGTTGAAGAAATATCCCATAGAAAATTGGAACTAGTTGTTAGAATAACAAAGATTGTTTTGTTATCCAAACTAATCCATTCTTGTCAATTGGTTGTTGGTAGCTCATGATCATTTCCGCATCATTCTTCCCCATTAATTTGGGACTTGTCCTCAAGTCCTTAAGGTAGTCATGCTCCAATTTAAACTTCACGTAATTAACATCCAATGGAGACATCACCATCCATTCACAAAGATTTCGTTCCCCTTTCATCTTGCATCTAATCTTCCAATCACCTCCATTTTCAATGCGTACTCGACAAGGACAACCACCACTAACATCATCTTTGTAAAATGACAGAGCAGCCACACAATTTAGCAGACAAATCACCTTTTTGAACTTGACAAACATTTGCAGATAATATAACAAATTTAACAACCATAGCACATTCAAAAGAACTGTAATCCAAATCAAACTTAAAAGAAACAACATCCAAATAATTAGATTCATGAGATTTAGCATCTACCTCAAATTCGAAAGGTTCGACATTCATATAAATTGATGCTACATTCATACAACTTCCTCCATCCATAATAACATCACAATTGTCATTTTTATTGTTGCAACTCGGATGGAATATCTCTTCCATTTCTCTAAAACTAGAAAACCCACATTTGCCATCGAAAATTCTGTTTATAAACAAAATCTCACGTTCAACAGCCGGGTTTCTCTAGCTCCTCGTAAACATCATAGATTACCATTTCTCTTTCGAACAGGAATTTCGGCTCTGATATCAACTGATGTAGGGTGAAATAAGATAACACAAATTAAACTTGTTGATTCTAAGAATACCCAAGAATAATCTCTTCTAATTAACGTTGATTCACAAAGAATACCGTAATTAGGCAAAATTTCAACTCAAATGATCAACACAATTTGAGAGAAAATTTTAATTTCATAAAACTCAAAACTCAACCCTTTCTATTACAACTTGAAGGACTTATATAGGCTGAAAATTAAGAAGATAATAACTCTATTATATCAAAAGTCCCTACCAATAAAGAGTTGCAAAAAAATTAAATAAAACACTAAGCGTGATAATGGTACTAATTACCATTAAGATAAAACTTAATGATATAATTGATTTATTTGTTTTTTTTTTCTTTTTGTTGAAGAAATATCCCATAGAAAATTGGAATTAGCTGTTAGAATAACAAAGATTGTTTTGTTATCTAAACTAATTCATTCTTATCAATTGGTTGTTGGTAGCTATGGTCATTTTCACATCAATATGATAGAATCAACTAGTATTTCATCACACAATAGAACAACTTTAGATGATTTTTCCCATGCATACAC
Organism: Pseudognaphalium luteoalbum; assembly: GCA_963422505.1. Taxonomy (NCBI): domain Eukaryota; kingdom Viridiplantae; phylum Streptophyta; class Magnoliopsida; order Asterales; family Asteraceae; genus Pseudognaphalium; species Pseudognaphalium luteoalbum. The sequence goes on from OY730193.1 coordinate 51,442, forward strand.
CAACCCATTTACCATACTAGATGCCAATGGACTTGCAAAACTAGAAGTTCTAGAATCATAAAAGACATTCCTCAAAATTCCGTTCCTTACTCCTTCTGCAACCAACATAATTACCCGAAATATGCCTGACCTCAGTGGACGTGTATGCTTAGGATTCATCTTACCAGTAACCAATCCATGTATTATATTAGTGACAATGTTAATCTTATTGTGATGGAGGTATCAAGCAATCCCTTACCTAAACTCCCATAGTCCGAAGCACAACCTAAATTCTAGAACTCACGTTCTTCGAAATTAGGGATATCAGAGAATTTGTGAATCCTTTCTAGACCCCCATTCAATGCACACACATAAAGATCCGATCTCCACATGAAACAGAACATATTCCTATTTTGAATGTTGACAAGAGCAATATTAACGAATTCAGCATCACCTCTAACTAAAGGTTCGTTAGAGCACCTCTACGTATCAGATAGATCAAGTTAGCTACTAAAACATCGTAGTTATCATCTGGATTGGAAATGCGAAGAGTGATATGGGCTAGTGCGAGTAGTGCCATAGTTTACACGGTGGTTTTACAGTGCTTGTGAGTTACATTTCAACTCAATGCGGCAGAAAGGGTTTAGGGTTTATCTCAATGCGCGGAGAGTGGTCACTACTAGTCTTATTCGATGGTCTTAGTGCATTGGGGCTTGGGATTGTAACCGACCGATTATTTTTGTTAACTTTGAATCACATAAGTTGACACATGTTATTATTTTTACACTTTTAATATCAAAGTGTCCAATAAAATTTTTGAAAAATGAGAGTCCACAAAAAGTTTATCCATCTATGATTTATTTGAAATCTACATTTATATGACAATACGTGACGAATATTTTTTTAATATGGATTTTTTTTTTACAAAATATGCAAAATTAGAAATACCATAACTTTTCAGATTGAATTATACTATGAATTTAAATCTTCCTTTTTACTAAACAAAATTCCTTTACTAGAAAAAATTTCACATACCTCCAAATTCTCATTACACCCTTCATATGTTGCTCCACTAGATTGTCCACATTCTGACTTACAATGCTAGGCGCATGGGCAAGATCAAGTATTTTGTGAGTTAAATACATTATTCTGCCTAAAGTTGTGGATATTGCCCTATATCCTTAGGGAACTTGATCAACTTCTTCGCATAACTTCAAGCCTTCTTCAACTGGTGTATCGGCTGGTTGGGATCTTGATATACATGTTTCATGCAACAAATCGAAAACATATTTTCTTTGGGATATGAAAGTGTTGATCTAGAAACTTCAATTACGAGAAAATAAGAAATCAAGAACTCTCATTTCAAATTTTGTAGACAAATATTCTTGTAGGGATTTCCTCTCCTCTCTTCTCGGTCATTTCATGTCACTACCGTATCATCTACATAAGCAATGAACGGTGTCATCTTTCCTTAATTTTTGTTTCGAAATAATAGTGTGATCTGAATTGCTTTGGTGATTTTCAAAACTGATCATACAATTCGTAAACTTTTCGAACCATGCTCTTAGAGACTGCTTTTATTCCTAAACAACATGATGGAGGCTCATATATACTGTATATATGTGTGTGTGTGTATATATATATATATATATATATATATTTGAAATAGTCTGCAAGTAAGCACGTTCACATTCTTTACATCAAATTATTGTAATCGTCAACACATGTTAGCAAAATGAGCATTAATCTTAGTGACACGAGCTAGGGATTGCAAAACCATAAGTATGGGTGAGGCATGAGTTGGTTTGGGTCTTTTTTTGCTAAAACCGAACCATAAACTTCAATTTAAACTTAAAACAAAAATCATTTGGTGATTATGATTCGTTTTTTTTTTTGTTTTAAATTCGATTTTGGATCGGTTTTCAGTTTGTCTGTTTTGACATTTTTTGGGTTTGGCCAAGTGAAGTCCACAATTTTCACCTTGAACCATTCAGTTGTGTCGGCTAATTTATGTTTTACGGTATGGATCCACCTTTGTTGGAGAAATTAAAGTGTCATTAACTTACCGACATTGTAAATTTGATGGGACAATGTGTAAGCAAAAATTAGACTAATTTAGTATGCATAAATAATCAGGCCCGGCTCGGACAATTTGATTGCCCGGTGCGATGATAGAAAAAAAGGCCATTTTTAAAATGTAATTTTGAGAGTATCCCCAACTTCTTTACTATCTTATCTTAAGTATATATAATATACTAAGTATATATAATGCATGTCTTTGTTTGTCTTAGAATTTAACTCAACATTGTTTAATGACTAAATTGCCCTTTAAGACTAGTTATTTTGACTTTGTTAAATATGGTAATACTTCAATGCACATCATTAATATCTCTCAACTTTCCTTTTATTAACATGTTTTCTTAATTCTGAATTAATTATTTAAATAAAAATTATCATAATTGTACCAAACATATATGCAAAAACTTTTCTAATACATTCACATAGAAATAGTGAAGATGCTAACACAAAAAAATATATTAAAAATAATTTATGAATGTTCGTCGAAAGATGACATCTTTGTTTTTAAATATAAAAGTTGCACAAAATTTTCTTGTCGATTTCTGCTGTATAGCGCGGGTTTTTTACTAGTATTTCAATAGTGCGGCTATTCTAATATTTTTAGATGTTTAAACTACTAACACAAGGGAGAATTTCATCTATGTCTTTACAAAGTTACGATATTACATCAATATCCTTTCAAATTTTAGGTTAATATTCTTCAAAATACTCGTATTTATCCAAATATTAAATTTTATATCATTTAAATTATATATATGTATGTAATGACCAATGTACCCTTATCTTAATAAACTTATCATCATCATACCACCTGCATTTCTTTTAAGAACCCTAATTGACACACTCACAAAAAAAAACAAAAAAAAGAAAAACAAAATAAACAAAATAAAAACAATCTAAATGAAAAATGTTAATAGTCAATGATGTCGCAAGTGATTGCTAGAACGAAATGTAAACATCAACTCAAAGTTGCTAGACATCCACGAAGGAGTCCACCATCATTAAAAAATGAATTAGAATATGATATATGTTGGCCTGTTGGGTGCATAAATTGACGAGATATGATGTATTAGTACATATTCATATTTAGTCATACTTTATTTCAAACAAAAATAAAAAATACATGGTACTTTGTTATGGCTTACATATGCCTCCACAAGAACTCAGAGATGAATTTCATGAGTGAGAAGAAATCATTTTATTTATATTTCAGAGTGAGGGATGAAATCAGGTGTAAAATCTTAGATACTGGAAGGGTAAATTGGTCACATAGTCTGTTAAATTATATGTAAATAGAGTTTTAACAAAAAAAAGTTAATTAAAATCAATTATTTGGACATATATGAGAATTTTGAACTTTTAAAAGATATTATTGAAGTAACTTTGAAATTTACAAGAATATTGATGTAATATTGGAAATTTATAAGGATATAGGTGTAAATCTCCCATAACCATAGTTGAACTCTTACGATTCACGGGTCGATTGGAAATTCAAAAAACGAGGTGACTTGGACTCCGACTCGGACCCTGACTCGTAAATGACTTTGACTCTTACAATCATTTATTGACTCTTACGAGTCGTGGGTGACTCATACGAGTCTTAGGCGACTCATACGAGTCAAAAACCGAACAAACGTTTAATATAATCTAAAAAAAATATAAAATGACAAAAGATGATATGAAATGACTAATAATCCGTTTTAAATTAAATATTTATGTTATTTAATGACTTTCATCATGTTTTACTTCAATTAATGATAGAAATCTAAACAGTATTATACATATAGGTATAAATATATGTATTTATTGTAAAATTATGACTCTTACGAGTCGAGTCGAGTCACAAGTTAAAAATCAATATTACAAATCACGAATCGAGTCACAAGTTAACCTCTATGCCCATAACACAAATACATGTTTGATCACTTGGTTGGAATAGTTGATTTAACATTGATGGTTAAAAAGAAAAGAAGTATCGGTAGTTTCGACAATTACCTATCGGGGAACATGGTTTTTTAAATACATTAAGAATTAGTAATCTAAACATTAATTGGTCATGATTCTTGAAGTAATTAAAGACCCCTCAAATAAATAATTAATGGCGGGCTAAATTTAATTCTTAGGCTATAATGCTATATACTAATACTAATAAATACATATATATAAACTAGTCATCTATATAAATGGGCCCCTATCCAAACATGGCCCTGTTCAATAGCCCATGTTGAACTCCCCCAAGTAGGTATGCACAAAAACCGGTTTTAACAAATTCCGACTCGATCCGAAATCGGTTTTGGTCAAACTTGGTCAAAAGTGGTTTTTCCAAAACCGGTTCGGGTTCAACCCGATTTGGACATCCCAAAAACCCAACCCGACCCAAACCGGTTTGGGTCGGGTTCAAACCGGTTTGGGTTCAAAACCGGTTTTAAACCGGTTTTTTTTATAAAATTGGATTTTTCGTTCGATCGTTAAGCGTTTTAAGGAAACTGAATGTTTGAGCCATTTTTTTTCATTCAATTCGTAAAACATTAATAATGGAAACACAATTGATCAATAACTAAACCAAAAGGCTTCTAAATCTTCTTAAAAAAATATTTAATCGAAAAACTCTATATAATTCAATTTTCGTTGAAGCGTTAAGCGTTTTAAGAGCACGAGGAGTGCTTAACACTGTTTCAGTGTTAAGTTCAGTGTTTTTGAAAACACTGAACAATAACACTGAAGCAGAAAAGTAGGGTAATGGTTAATCTTGAGGTTCAGTGTTAAGTTCAGTGTTATTGTGATTATTATTATTTTTTTATATATATCCGTTGCTTGCATGCCTCGAAGAAACCAAAAAAAATAATAAAAAAACAAAAACGCAGCTTGCTCTCACCGTTTGGGGCTCAACTTCGGATAAAAACGCCGGTCAAAAACACCGGCCCGGAGTGGAAAACGCCTACCTCCGGGGTTTTTGGCCCAAAAACACTAAGAATAATGGGGGCACTCCTCGTGCTCTAAGGAAAAACAATGTTTGAGTCAAAAAAATTTCATTGAGTTGGTAGAACATTAGTCATGGAAATACAAAACATTAGTAATGGAAATAACGTTTGGGTCAAAAAAATTTCAATGAGTTGATAGAACATTAGTAATGGAAACACAATTAATCAATAACCTAACCAAAAGTCTTCTAAATCTTCTTAAAAAAATTATTGAATCGAAAAAGTCTATATAATTCAAACACGTTCGAGCGTTAAGCTTTTTAAGGAAAAACAACGTTTGGGTTAATTTTTTTTCATTGAGTTGGTAGAACATTAGTAATGGAAACACAATTGATCAATAACCTAGCCAAAAGTCTTATAAGTTTTCTTAAAAAATTTATTGAATCAAAAAAATCTATAAAATTCAAAGTGAGCTGATACATTCAAGAAAGTTTTTACTAAATGCAACGAAATATGTGCATAAAAAGTGGTACTGTAAGCATAAAGAGTTGTACTTTTCCGTGAATTTAGTAAAAACTACCTTGCATTTATCAACTCCCAAATCAAAGTGGTTCGAGCGTTAGACTTTTTAAGGAAAAACAATGTTTGGAGCAAATTTTTTTTATTGAATTCGTAGAACACTAGTAATACAAACATAATTGAACAATAACTTAAACAAAAGTCTTCTAAGTCTTCTTGAAAATATTATTGAATAGAAAAAAGTCTTCAAAATCTTTGTAATTTTCATAATCTTCAACTTGTATTAATCTTCAAGTCTTCAAACATCTATAAAGTCTTCAAAAGTCGAAATCATCTTCAAATGTAGCCTCGCGCGAAGCTTGATCAAGAGCAATTTCTTCGTCGGAAAGTGATATTGTCACACCTTCTTCCACCTCGATATTGTGTATATCTTCTTCGTATTCCATTTCACCTTCAAGACTAGAAACATTTTGTATACGTTCCGCGGCATCCAAGTGATACTTCAAGCAAATGCACATCTCTAAGGAGGCCGTTGTGAGTCTTGTTCTTCGTATAGATAATACCCTGCCACTAAGAGAAAATGAGGATTCCGAAGCTACCGTATAAGCTTGGACGGTTAGTAAATCTCGGGCCATGATGGTTAGAACGGGAAATTGGGATTCCCTCTCTTTCTACCAAGACAAAATATCAAATTGTTCGAACTCATTGGGTAGAATAGTGGACAAAAAATCCGTTTCGGTATATCTCCCATATTCGCTAGTGGTGTTTTGGTTACCTTCACCCCTTGCCCGTTTATGGGTTTCTTGTCTTAAACTATTATATAAGTTTAGCATTGGATTGCTAGAAGAAGATGAAGAAATTAGCCGAACTACCGGACACATGTGTTGTTGAGCTATATTTTTGAAAATATACGCCAAATAAATCTCCCAAACATTTTTTAAAATCCGCTTTTGCATTATGTGAAAACATTGGGTCCGCGTCATTCAAATCCAAATTGTGACAAATGTTATCGATAAGCATTTCCACCCCGGTAAGGTTCAAACAAGGGATCATTGCGGCGGAACAAGTAATTACCGGTGACATTTCTTGAAAATATTTTCTTAGTTTTTCTTTCATGAGAGCCACCATTTCTTCAAATAAAGGACTTTCATATAGGTAGTCATTTAATTTTGTAGCCAGTAACCAAATTTGATTAAGCACCAAATGACTAGTTGGATAATAAACACCCGATAATAAAGTAGTCGCGGTTTTGAAAAGTTTGAGCAATTCGACTATCTTTTTAATAATATCCCAATATGCCATTGGAAATGGTGTTGCAAGACCTTTTTGAACAAGATGATCATGAAAAACTTGTAAACAATCGCGTTGGCGTAAATCACATACAAACATATGGTAGATCGAATTCCATCTAACGGGCATGTCCCAATTAGGGGTTAAAAAAATAGAATTCGTTTCCTTACACAATTTCATATAAGATTTGTATCTAGCTTTACCCATTTGAAATATGTCTTGCAACATAGATTTGTATCTAGTTTTTATTTCATCTATTTCTTCAACCGCTAGTCCGGCTTATACAACCAAGTTAATGATGTGTGCAACACATCGACTATGATAAAAAATGACCTTCAAATGTGGTGCGTATTTTAGTATTAATTTTGAAACGACGAGTGTATTATTACTCGCGTTGTCAAAAGAGATTGAAAAAACATTTTCTTCCAATTTAAACGTTTTAATTACATTTCGTAACATGTAAAATAAGTTTTGACCCGTGTGAGGATATTCAAAGTCTTCAAAAGCAATGGTACGTTTCATCATTTGCTAAGTTGCGGGATCAACCCAATGTGCGGTAACACCAAGGTACGAACCGGGCAAATCATGAGGAGCCGACCAAACGTCAGTTGTTAATGATACACTTGTATTTAAATTTTCAAAACCGATTTTTAGTTGTTTTTTAGCTTCTTTCCACAATTTAAGGGCATCGCGTTTAAGAGTAGTACGAATTACATTGTTATATCGCGGTTGAAGTGTATTTTGAACCACCCTAGTAAACCGAGGGTTATCGAAGTGGTTGAACGACAAAGCTTCTTGAATTACAAAACCCGCAAAAGCTTCTCGACATCGTTCCGCATCATATGTAAAAATTGTTCCATCTCGTGCCACCAAAGATTGACCACTTGCTTCCGGATTATCTTTGAGTCCCTCACAATGCTTCTCAGTATGATTTTTCAACGTTGTGTTGGAGTCGAGTTTGAAGAATTTCCGACAACGTTTACAATGTGCCTTAGTCGTACCATCCGACAACAACACTTTGTCGAAACCACCCCAAATCTCCGGATTTCTTTTGTTAGGAAATTGTTTCACAATCGTTGGTGCATTTGAAGAACCAAAACAATGGGAAGTAGAAGAGGATTGAGTTGCCATGAGAATTATGTATTCGTTTTGAGAGCGTTTTGAGTTTTTGTAGATATGTATGAGTGTTTGAAAGTTTGTGGTTGAACCTAAACTCAAGCATTGTATTTATAGTGAATTGGAATGGTAAAATTGTAAAAAAAATGGGAAAAACGGCTAGAAACGGCTAGTAAAACGGATAAAAAAAACCGATTTCAAACCGGTTTTGAAACCGATTTTCCAAACCGATTTGGGTAAAACCGGTTACAAACCGGTCTTCAACGGCTATATCCGGAACCAGTTTCAAACCTACGGGTTGGGTCAAATCCGAACCGGTTTTGGTCAAAACCGGTTTTAACCGGTTCCGGTTTCGGTTATAACCGGGTCGGGTTTTGAAACCCAGTTCGGATGTGCACGTCTACCCCCAAGGCTGGGTGTGTAAATAATCTAAGTATGAAGTTACAATACACAAACCGAATAGTCAAATCAAGAAGATTGCAGCTAACGGAAACATTATATATAGGTCCGTATATATCAGGACGAATGAGAGAATAGCGAGGAAAGTGGAGAGAGAATAATAAGAAAGTGATTGGATGATTTTTTTTAGAAAAGTCGAAGTAGGATGTGAATTTCCAGTAAAGCAAGACACATCAATATGTAAAAGTAAAAGTTTGTTTGTAAAAATTATGTAAGGCTACCATTTCTGTAAATAAAATAGTAGACCATTATATCAATTATCACAACTCATATGCTTTGTTTGGATTTTCTTTAAAAACACATAAGTTAGACCAATAAATCAAACGCAAGATAACGTTAATGATTTGGAAACATACAAGAGGTTGTAATCTAGACATGGAACAGCAAAAAAAAATAAAGTGAGTTTAAATATTTAGTAAGAGCAACTAATCATTCCCTATTTATTGGGGCCTCATCACCATTCGTTGTGGAAACTAAGTTTTGGGTGGGATGTTTAAGAGTTATAATCTGTCTTGAATCGAAAGGCATATGGTTGTTGGATTGGTTTCTTCAATCTGTTTCTGTGCATCATCATGTTTAACATAATATTACTGGAACTTTGATGAATGTGTGTGTGCGTGTTTATGAGAGTAACGAAAAACAGAAGAAGAAATATATACTAATAATAATAACTGTTATTCGATGATTGATAATGTACAGCAAGTATCGATATATATACAATACCAACCGGTACCTATTCAAGTGTCATGGTGTTTCACAAACGACACCACCTATATAAACCGGTGTCTATGGTTATCCCTAACCGACCCTTAACTGTTACAACTATGGGTTTCTTATTAACTTACTGACTTGTTGGCCTATGGCCCAAGTCTTTGACCCATTTAATTAATATGTAATTTACAGACCTTAATAATACTTCTGACTTTGTCATTATAATTCAACACTTCCCCCTAATGACAAAGTATCACAGCACACTTGTCTTCTCATCCTTCCACAATGATGTAGTCCTCATCATTTATGCTTTGGTCCACATTCATCTCTTTGCCACATCCATTTTCAGATTCTTTGCTGTTTCCATCTTCTTCTATGGGTTCCTCATTTTCGCAGTCTTCGAAAGTTATAATCAAGTTTTCTCCATCATCAAATTCTATCTTGCCCATCATCCTTTCCTCATTATCAACCTCAACCTTCTTTGCCTTGGTTCCAATATGCCCTTGTCTAGTCTCTCCACTTGGCAATTCCCTTGCCATTATACCACTTGTACCTTAGCATTCCCTTGCCTTTGGTACATTAACACTGCTGGTATAATTCCTAGCCACTTCATAGTAGGCTCCTAAGAGACTCAAGTGCGTTCCATAGCACTCCTTCAATCCATCCGCATTCTCTTTCGGGAACCCCATCGCATAGGCTACACTAATCCACTTATTTTCTTTAACCACTTTGGTATGGCCACCCATACCATTCACAGTAAGGTAAAGTCTAATAGGAAAACTTCTATCCCATTTATCTTCACGGGTATTGGTCGTTCTTCACCTTCCATGTACTCTTTATGGAACCATTGTACCATTTTCTCAAAATGGTTTTTGACCAATCCTTTACATTCCTTGATTATTTCCTATTCACTAACCATTTCAATAAAGCCAACTAAACTTTCAAATTCATACCTCGATGGCACTCTCGGTCCTTGGTTGCCATCCACTCTTTCTTCAATGGTGTTCTCTTTATCGTATATAGAATCACAATAACACATCACTTCTTCAATGGCTTTATTCTTGACTGCCTCTAGAATTTGTTGTTTTCCCATGTGACTTCCTTCATCATTGGGGCTGCTGCTGTCCTCGCTAGATGTGTCATCAAACAACCTCATCACCACGCAGCCTGTTGTCTTAAAATCTACTTTAAACCCTTGTTGAATCAATTGGCTTAAACTCAGTGTGTTCAAACCCACATTAGGAACATAAAAAACCCGGGTATCACAAAGTTTCTGTCTCTGTTTGAACTATTACTTCGCCAATCCCTTGAACATTCACACCGTCTTGACCGCTTGCACTTGTTCCCTCATTTCCCGGTTTGAATTTATAAAACGCTTCCATATTCGGGGTCATATGTCTTGGGAATTCATCAGAAACATACCATATATAATTCCATGATCCATTGTGAGTCCCTTTCACTTGCCAATTTATTGATGGTGTAACGATTTCATTCTTCTTTCTTGTTGTGTTTTCAGTCCCGGTTTCCTGTTGTTTTTCTTCACATCCACATGTTTTACCCTCTTGAATTCGGCCCTTCTCATCTTGTTTGGGCAGTTCCAGTAGGCATGTCCACGAATTAGACATATATAACATCTTGAACGCCTCATCTTCTTTGAGTTCTTCACAATCATTCCTTTTGATTCACAATCGTTTTTCTGATCAAACAGTTCCAAAGGATTCAATTTATGGATCACTTCTCTTCTTCTTTGATTCCAGAAATCATCATCATATCGATGATACTTCCTGTAGAAACTCTTCTTGGACATTCGAATTCTAGGTTCACAGGTTCTCAAGATCCCCCTGTTGCTCTGATACCAATGTTGGATGGGTTTCTTCAATATGCTTCTGTGCATCATCATGTTTAACATAATATTACTGGAACTTTGATGAATGTGTGTGTGCGTGTTTATGAGAGAACGAAAAACAGAAGAAGAAATATATACTAATAATAATAACTGTTATTTGATGATTGATAATGTACAACAAGTATCGATATATATACAATACCAACCGGTATCTATTTAAGAGTCATGTTGTTTCACAAACGACACAACTATATAAACCGGTTTCTATGGTTATCCTTAACCGACCCTTAACTTTTACAACTATGAGCCTATTATTTACTTACTGACTTGTTGGTCTATGGCCCAAGTCTTTGACCCATTTAATTAATACGTAATTTACAGACCTTAATAATACTTCTGACTTTGTCATTATAATTCAACAATGGTTTCCTAGAAACATTTGTACGAGTGTCAGAATCTTTACCACCATTACTTGAAGTTGACAATAAAACTTTTTCGGTGTCTGAAGCATCCTCCTTGGTATTCGCTTTGGCGATTGCCATAGTTGGTGCCTTCTTGAAACCGTTCTTCTTAGGTGCTGGTATATGGTCCCAGAAATCTGGATATCCTACAATATCTAAACACCGATGTTTGGTATATATGTCCAGTTTGGCCACATTTGTAGGTAGATTTTTCACGCCTTTCTTTGTTTCGTGACGCCATATCAGCAACTTCGATATTTTTATAATCAATTTTAACGTTTGACTACGTGCCACTTCTCGCCGAATCAATGCATACATTCTTTTAAGGTTGGGGGTGACTCCTTTCTTAAAATCTCTCACGAATCTGTTCAAAAATTAATTGATTTTTGATATACTTGAACATCTTTAGATCTTTCACGATCAGTTTGTCTTGTGATCCAACTATAGAAAGATTTCAGATTATTCTAACAAACACTAAGAAAGTGTTTGATATACTTTCAAACAATATACCTTCAACTCATCACTTTGATCTCTGCCCTTTTTATAATATAACCTTGCTCTGATACTGACTTTAAAATTGACGCAACCGCAATTCTTCTATTACTTTATTCATATAAGAGATAAAGAAAGATATTTATACACAGAAAACAAATTTACATAGGATTCTCTAGCTATCAATTAATAAGATCCTAGAAAAATTATTATGCTATGAACTCCCAAAAATAATGGAAAGATAATCTTTGTAACATTCGAATAAATTTTAACTAAACAATTTGTTTCTTTTGTTTGAGCAGATGATAGTAAAGGTGAGGTGATTGGATCATCAGACGAAGAACATGAACAGAGCGGCGGAGAAACAGAACTTCCAGAAATAGATCCACGAGCCGAAGATCGTGAATTAAAGAATCACTTGTTGAGAAAATACAGTGGTTACTTAAGTAGTCTCAAGCAAGAACTTTCCAAGAAAAAGAAGAAAGGGAAACTACCTAAAGAAGCCCGACAAAAGCTTCTAAGCTGGTGGGAGTTGCATTACAAATGGCCATATCCTTCGGTACGTGAATCTATTCTAAATATGGATGCAGTTCTATATGAAATTAAATTTTTTAAAGTGGTTGCTTCATTTTCTCATTCAAAATGCAACATGTGGTTTGCCACTATTCAACCTTTCTAGACGGGAGCTGATATATACAACAATTTTTTTATATATACATCAACTACTATGCATTATAATGTTTATTATACAATACAGTAATGCATAAATTTGGTGTAGGTATCATTTAAATTTGTTGTATTTATCAATTCCCTTTCTCAATAGTGAAGATACTTTATGTTGTTATTATTACTAATTTTTATACTCGTCTATACAAAATTAAATTACATATTCTAATAAGTTTAATGTATATCATCAGATCATATTATAAGTTGCAATATATATATATATATATATATATATATATGGTGTACGTACAAATAATATGCAAGTTTATTTCTGGACATAACCTGGTTTAAAAAAATGTATTAAAAATATCTATAAAATTGTAATAAATTACACAAGAAACTATTAATAGGAAGGTCGGATAGCACATGGATAACATACCTTCATCCAGGTATTATTTTTAAAAACTTTTAATTACTTAAAAGGTTTCGTAGAGTAGGTCAAAAGGTCAGATTTGTGACCGTTCATCCATACGGCAGTAAAAGATTGGCGTAAGTAAATGTCCATTTTCTTGTAGTGGAGAACATACCTTCAGTTCCAAATGTATGAAAATTAAGCTTTTAGGTAATTGTTTATTATTATTATTAGTACTATTATATTATTATACTAAGGAAAAAATAAGAAAAGTAATACTCCGTAGATTGATAGAAAAAACAGAAGATAATAATTGAGAAAATGACACGATAGAATTTTAAATTATAATTAAAGTCAATAAATTCAAGTTACGTATTCATTGTATCGTTAATAGGGAAATGTTCAAATAGCAATACTTCTTATGGTTGGAATGTTAAAAACGCACATCTATATTTTTAAATATAAGATTAACTAATAGTTTTGATAAAAAAAAAAGGGTAAACTGCAATTATTATCCCCGTGCTTTTGAAGTTTTGCTGATTTTGTTCTTTTACAATTTTTCTCGCATTTTTTGTCCTCATGGTCTTAATTTTTACCGCATTTGTCCTTCCGTTAGTTTTCAGTTAACTTTATTTGTTAAGTCATGTAAAATCACTAAAATACCCTTCACCTTCTTCCCCAATTCAAATCTGCCAGTTAATTTAATTTATTTATTTAACTTTCTTGATTAGTTCATATAATCGATTATATTGGTAGCATCAAAGTATCTCATCTAGCACAATTAAAATCAATAATAATATAACAAACTTTTTTAACATCAACAATAAAAAACAAAACAAGATCCGCACAAATAAAAAAAAAGAACAAGATTATAAAATTTTTAACAGATCTACTATTAGATCTGGAATAGATAAAAGCATTCAATAGTTTTACGTTAATTCCATTTCGTACATACATACGTGGATGGCTTCGACTAGATTTCGTGTTTTGTGTTGTTTTGGCCGGAAAAACATTAGTTTACGCCGGTAAAACGCAATTCGTTTTGGCCAGACAAATGCGTCACTACGACCCGGACTAAAGGGTGGTGGTGGGCGGCGATTGGATTGCTTTGAAGTGTGGCTTCGACGGTGGCTTCGGTGTGTGACAGTCGGCTACGTTTTGCTGCTTGTGGTGGTTTCGTACGGTGGTGAAGGTAGCGGTGGCGTTTACAGGTGGTAGCGGTGGTGTGTACGGCGGCGATGGGGGATGGTGGTGGGGTTGTCGGAATTTACGGGGATGGTGCACTGATGATGATGATGCTATGATAAGGGTTGAGATTGATTGTGGCTTTGAAATTTTGGTCAAGATATGATTTGGTAAAATAGTATTGTTTGTGTTATTTATAATTTAGATTTCAATTTTGTTGGTGTTTGATGATTCAAACAGGTTCTTATTTATGTTTGTGATTTTGTCAAAGTGAAAGTAAAGAGATAGTAGAGGGGAAAAGAAATAGGGTTGAGTTTAGGATTTTATGAAAAAAGTTCAGTGTTTTATGTTTAGGAAGAAGTTAAATGGTACTCTGGTCGATCACTTTGTATTGTTTAACAAAGAAAACTAACAAAAAGTGGACAGAAGGAAAAACATTGCAAAAATGAAAACTATAGGGATAAAAAATGCGAGAAAAAAAATAAAAGGACAAAATTGACCAAACAGCAAGATCACATGGACAAAAATTGTAGTTTACCCTAAAAAAAATTATATCAAAATTATTAAAAATTTATGTTTTTTAATATGAGATAAAAAAAAGTATGTGATACGCATACTTTAATTTATATATATATATATATATATATATATATATATATATATTAAAAATTGATCTAATATTAAACAGGATAATATTTTAATAATTTTTTCATAATTTATTTTATGACAAAAATGTACATATGTTGAAATTAAAAATGAAATATATATATATATATATATATATATATATATATATATATATATATTAAAAATTGATCTAATATTAAACAGGATAATATTTTAATAATTTTTTCATAATATATTTTATGAAAAAAATGTACATATGTTGAAATTAAAAATGAAAAATATCATTTTTACGGTTCCTAAAATAAGAAACGATTCTACAATAACTCTTCTCGTTATATATAATATACAAATTGACTATAATAGTATATATTTGTATATTATAATATGGGATGTCATCCATTGACGGAGCTAGGAATAAATCTCAGAGGTTGCTGAAAAAATTTCAGAACATGAATTACAACAAACAAATTAAAATTGTATGATTTCATTCAATAAGTTTAAACCAACAAAACTAGCAACTTCTAAACTAATACAAGACGAATGCTACTACTACATGATAGAGAGAGTCCAACATAATATATAACTTAGATCATGTCATTGCAAAACTAAAAAAAAAGAAAAAGAAAAAATTAAGCAAACAAAAGGTTAACATGAGAAGCTATGCACCTGGGATCACATAAGCAAATATCTGGACGTACATCCTAAATTCCTAATGAAGAATTGGGCTTATTTAGTATACTTGAGCTTTCATCAAATATTGTATCTATCAAACTTGAATAAAAAATAATATTGGGGTTTGACAAGTGTAGGCCTGTCGTATTTAGGCTAATAGTAAAAAAAATTTAACTCAAAATATATGTTAATCCCATGTGGCATCTGCTACCCTTTGCAACAAGATACCTTCACCCCTAATGTCATCATGTTCACAATTGTAGCTAATTAATTTAACAAGTCAAGCAATCCTATTGGTCAATTGAGCTTTGGTTACATCATCGACAATTTCTATATTACATTTATTCAAGACAATCACCACGATCTTTAATTGTGAGAAGCATGCAACATAAATGTGAAGGTCATTGCTTTAATCACCATCTTCGTATTCTGTTAACCACATAATATACGATTTATATCTCCCCCACATTGGGAGTTAGATCGGTAGGTGGAGCCCGTCGAAGGGTGATATATTGCATCAGAGAATAATGAATATTTCACCATAAAATGAGCAAGTTCACTAAATTATTGGCAAGGGTGACTTTAACATCATTATATACAATACATAAAATTGTAAATAATAATCAAAAATTTTAAAAATGATGAAATAGTAGTATAATCCTCAAAGCATTCAATACATGAATGTAATGTGCAACGTATATAAAGAAACTATTTATGACGCCTGTACGATGCACGATCATTAAAAAATACAATTATAATTATTATAATTTTAATTTTGTTAATTAAAAGACACAATTATTATTGAAATAAAATGATTTAGTAACATAAATCAAGTTATAATGGATGGACTTGTATTTATTTTTTCAGCAGTTGATACATCAAGTATAATAGAGTATATCATTTACTTAAGAGCTTATGAAATTTATGTCTCTGCCCACGTCATACGGTAACATCGATATTGTCAACATGTGAATGACAAAGGTAACAACCATCAGTTGCAAAATTATGCTAAGTTTTATTACATTTGTTGAGCTCTTATGATGCAAGGTAATAATAATATAAAAGTAACCTTGTGTTTTTAGGTATTCAGTTGTATTAATATTGTTGATTGTTAAAAATTTATTAATATTAGCATGCAGTAACATATAACAATATGCATAGAAAATAATCAATTTCATATATCATAGTAAAACTAATTTTCTCTAAAGATGGTAGTTGATGATGATAATGTTTGATAATTGAAATGTATGAGATATCAATTAGAAAATAAATTTATTTTTATGTATAAAAAATCATTATCTATTGAATGTAATGATTAAAAAAAACTATCACAATGAAGTATAATGAAACTGAATTATGACTCTTTACAAAATAGAAGACGATAGTTTGTTAGAAATTTAAAATTATAAAAATTGTTAAGATGAGAATGTTATTAATTTTGAAGAATTTTTGAGAAAAAACTAATTTGATGATGTGCCATAATTTGGATGCTTTTTAATAAAAGGCTTTTAGCCCGTGTAATACACAATCGTTATTATATTATAGCTATATGTTTATTTGTAAATAGTCAAATGAATTAGCGTTGTTGATTTAAAATGTTCAATTATAATTGAGAATTGAAAATAAGAATAGCATAAACCAAACTATTAAATAAAGTAATTAAGCTATAATAATAAATTGTGAAAATTAATATGGTGTCAAATAAAACACAATGAATTGTATGAAGATAAATAAAAAGTATTATATGTATTCGTAAAAATATGTAGGTCTTTAAGCCCGTGCAATGCACAGTAATGTATAGGGTTAAAGCGAAAAAAATAAAATTGTGAGAATTATTAAACTATTATTAATCCTTATTTAAAATGATTTATAATAATATTCAAATTAATTAAAATGGAAAGTCATGTGGCGTCCCTAGAATTTGAAGAATAATTTGGAGTAATTATATTTTTGACATGTCATCTTAAGATGATTAAATAGATGATACATAAGCAAAAGAAATCTTTATATATATATATATATATATATATATATATATATATATATATAAATAGATCGTAATATGGTATGGCTTAACTTAAATTGGTGGAAACCTCTTTTGAATAAAATTTTCATGAATCTCTTCCGTATTCCCGTGTCTTATTCCTTACATGGCACTGGGGCAAGGCGAAGCCACATACAAATCACGGGTAGCACTTGCTATGGGTCCATTTGATATACAAGGTGTAAATTTAGTTGATTTTATAAGCAGTGCTACGGGTTCAAACGAATTGTGCTACCGCTTAAACAAATAATTAGCCCGTTTTGTATGTTATTCATCTGAAAACTACAAATTAAGTTACTTTTTCTTATAATATTGTACGTGTTAATGAAAAAAAAATTATTCAATACTATAAAATAATCTATGCTACCAGTTATATTAATTTCTAGATCTGCCACTACATGGCAGGCAAAAAGATACAAAACATCTAGCGCAGCTAACCATATTATGCATTAAATAATGATTTATTTATTTGTTTGTTTATTTATTTATTCATGTCTAAAGTGCTTACGTGATTTTGTAAAAGTACGTTAGACCCAAAGTGAGTGAATCTAGTTAATAAAATCGTCGGATTGTTCTAATTGATTAGAGACGCTAAATTGTACGGAGTAATTTGTAAGAATGACAATGTCTTTCCCATGATTAGTAATTTCAAATTTCAAATATTATAAGATTACAAGATTAAAAAATGGTTGTCGTACTCATACATTCTTGTTCCCATCCACATTTTAGTTCCAATATGATATAAGTAAGTTCCAATATGATATAGAAAAATTAAATGAAAGACAGACAAACAATATACTCTTGAGTAAAATCAAAAATAGTACGTACTCCTACAAAAGATGATCATGTCATTTCAATCGTGATAATAAATTCACAAATCAATAAAATATTGTATTCAAAAGTAAAAGAAGCAATGCTTATATCTCTCTGAAAAATCAGAGTTCATGCATTAACATGAAATGTTTCATTCTCCACGCACATGCTTATACCATACCACTAGGGATGATCGACTCGATAGTTTTATATCTAGAATAGATATGTTAAATTCGATAGTTTTATATCTAGAATAGATATGTTAAATGTTAAAAACTGATATGTATAAGAATGTTTGTTCGATATCGATTGATTTAAATTGGTCTTAATAGGGTGAAATCAATTTGATATGTGTGGATGAGTAACATAATCTGTATGGTTGATGATGATTTAAAGTAGTATATATATATATATATATATATATATCACTATTAGGTAGCTATACAAATGAACTAAAAGTTGTGAGCATTACTACAAGTCTACAAATGGAAAACTATAGTAAAACTATAGTAAGGTCCTTTATAAATACTTGTCTATCATACGCATATGAGGTTATTAATATAATCTATAACATATCCATGATTGATAATTAGCTAAAAAGGACAATACATATTATGATAATAGGTAGCTCATACAAATTAACACTAAGTTATGTTAAGATCAATATGAATGATAATTAGTAACATAATCTATGATTGATGATTAGTTAAAAATAGTACATATTTAATTTCATGAAAGTTAAGCTTAAGATATATTAATATGTGAGGGACAGTATAGGTATGAATTAGTGATATATTATTGATTATTAGTTAATTAAAAGTTAGTTAAAATAATAAAAATGATCATATATTTATTTAATTTGATTGGATATACAAACTAAGTCAAGATTTATTATAAGATGATTGATATTAATATAAATGAAACAATTATTTATTAACAAAGTAAATGGTAATGGTGTGTTAACATGGCGTGAGTTTACAAAGGTTATAGTCTTCTTTGTATATATACTAGTAAATATTCAAGGCCGTGCAAATGCACGGCCCTCCTCATTTGCATGCTCCTGCTTAAAAATATTAACGATTTCACAATGTTGATATATTATCAATCTAAAGCGCAAATATTTCGATTAATGTGTTTGATTCACCTTGAATCTTAGATTAATTGAGTGAAATTCTAATATAGCACAATACAAAATTTTCTTACAAATATAAAGTATTTGTAAAATTTCAAGTACTTAAAATAAAAAATAATATTGATATTAATTATTATTAATAGTATTTTTGTTATTATTGTTATTTTTAAAATTGTGACACATGGCAAGCTCATAAATTTTGAGGCTTACCTTGTATATATAAGAGATATATACTAATTATTATATTATTAGGAAAATACAAAACTTTTACGGTATTTCAAATGTGTAGGGATTTTGAGATATCAATATCTTCTTTTATTGAACCCAATGATCAACAAATGTGGTCGATGATGAAGAGGTGATTACTATATATACCGTTAAATAACAGCCATATGAATAGTTCATTATTAGCTATAATCAAAGAAAGATCGAATGTATAATGATAACTGAAGTATACGAATGGTTAACAAGCAGATTATAGAGATGTGTTGAGATTAAATTAATTGGACATGGTTTTGACAACAAAAAATCTGAGGTGGAGTGCTCTATTTTTTTTCCATTGTGGACATAAAATCCTAATAATTACATGTAGGATGGCTTATGAGATGATTGCATGAGAAAGCAGCACCTAATGTTGGAATACCCGATTAGCATGTAGAATATATATATATGTGTGTGTCGGGTACACTTTAGCTTATTGAATGTTGGTTATCTATAAGTAGGCAATAAAAATCAATAATTTTTCTTTTATTGACGTATGTTAAACTTAGGGTTTACATACCCTAAGCAAATTTTGTTTAATAGAAAAAAAATTATAAACTTAGGGTTTGCATACCCTAAACAAATTTTGTATAATGCAAAAAAAAGTACTTATGTTTTATTATAAGTATTTATAAATTTTCATAAAGTGCATAACCAGTCAAGTATGAATGCATACCCTATTTCTCAATGGGATAAATCACATGCACCTTCATATTCAATAACTAATTTAAAAAGAAAAATGAATTAAAAATATTAAAACACTATAGGCCACGTAGAGTTTTTTCCTGATGCCTTGCTTCAGGTAACTACCTGCATTGATGGCTCTGAATATTAATGTATAATTATTATTTCCCTTAAGGTAATGAAAATACCTTTCGGCCACTGTCTTACAACTAATTTAGGGATTAGAGTTTTGTTTGTATTTAGAATTTAAGATAGCCAATTTAAGATAACCAATTAATGAAAGAAATTATTGATTTTGAGGTATGAATTGAATGACGGTAGAAATCTTGGAACAAAACCAACAATGATTTTTTTTTTATAAGAAAACGGAAATGGAGTCTTAGAGATCCATACAAGGGCTTAGCTATAAGGGAGATTTTATGTAGGCAAAAGTTTCCAAAAACTATATGAGCGGAGATATATTTGTGCGAATAAACTTCTTGCATGAAGTGGACTGACTTCATCGTGCAATTTAATCATGATTTGCGGGTAATGTGTTAGTATCAATATGCATCTTGCATTATGATAGTTTTGTGTAAACATTTTCCTGCAGCTAAAACATGCTTGACTAATAATAATCTGACCCACAAGCCTAAACTGAAATACCAAACACACCCGACCAACTGATGTATGTGTATGTATAAATAATGCATTCCCAATTACAAATTCCTAAATCCGCCACTCTCTGGGAAACTGTCTGTATTTTTACAGGAATCGGAGAAGGTGGCGTTGGCAGAATCGACGGGTTTAGACCAGAAACAAATAAATAATTGGTTCATCAACCAAAGGAAGAGACATTGGAAGCCTTCTGAGGACATGCAATTTATGGTTATGGACGGTCTTCATCCACAGAATGCTGCTACAACTCTCTATATGGAAGACCAGTACATGGGTGAAGGTCCTTACAGACTAGGACCCTGAAATTCCTTGACTAAAAAGGGCAAATTCTATTGATATATTTACCTTCGTTGTTTGACCATAAAGGTATGCTTCTTTTTCCGACGTGTGTTTGTTTGTGCGTAGCTAGAAAGCCTGAGCTTGGGTAATGCACAATATAATCTTCATATTGTGCACTCGTCTATTATTATTTGTTCTATTATTAGAAATCCCTTATGCATGGCTACGTGTATAAGAGCGTCGACATAGTCGCACTCTGGGTTCTGTATATAGTATTTGATTATCTTTCCTAATAATTGGATGGATGCATGTTATCGATTGATGATGTTTTGAATTGTACGTGATTATTATTTTGTATAAGGGCCAATCATATAAAAGGTTTGTTTAGTTATTGATGAGTAATTTCCTTATATATGCTTCTCGTTCAATATATGGAAGTCTTTTTCAATTATGTAATTCCACTCCATGCATTTCTTTTTAAATAGTACTCCCTCCGTTCCATCACAAGTGTTCACTATTGACTTTTAAAAGTCTTCTTTTACAACTTTGACCTTAAATATTTTTGTTTATGTTATATAATACTTGATGCAAAATATATGAATGAGTTGAGTTTTTAATGTATTTTCATTGATATAAATTTTATCATGTATTATACAACACAAACAAAAATATTTAAGGTCAAAGTTGAATAAGAAAGACTTCAAAAAGTTAATAGTGGACATTTATAATGGGACGGAGATAGTAAATGGGAACAATTTTGATCTGTGTTTGACTAATATAGGTAGACTATTTTATATCGTATAGACGTACAGTACAACCAATTATAAATATATTGTACGATACTAAAAGAAATCGCAATTTATATTTGTTATGTTTACATAGTTTTACATGTAAACATAATTCCCTATTAATTATTATGAGTAAGGTTCAAATGAGTAAACATAATTATAATTTCCTATTATTTGTTATGTCACTTTATTATTTCTCCTTCACATTTTTAAAAATTAAATATCTCACAAATGGTAAGTCGAAAAATCATGAAAATTGCACCATAAAATTCAACGTTCCTCCTCTTCGATTTGCCGTCTCTCAAAGCATACTTTCGATAAAAAAATTTTCTTCCATTTTTTGGTGGGTTTTACAATGTAGTAACACATGTGTTAGTGATTAGTTATACATTTAATTTGGGGTTAAGGTTAGAGTTTAGGGTTAGGGTTTAGCAGGGTTTAGGGTTTAGTAGTGTTTAGAGTTTAGTAGAGTTTAAGGTTTAGGGTTTAGTATGATTCTATACTTTTTTTTTTTGTTAAATCTCATTGATGCTTTGTTTTCCAAGTGAATCAAAATTGTTTAATGTGTAATTCGTATTGATGCTTTGTTTTCCAAGTGAATCAAAATTGTTTAATATGTAATTCACGTTAATGCTTCATTTGTTTAATGTGTAATTCGCGTTAATGCTTCATTTTTTGAGTGAATCAATAAAGGTGTAATTGGTACTCATGCTTCATTTAAATTATGAATTAAGGTATATAATTCAGATTCAAATGCTTAATAGTGAATATTTGAGTATAAATAATATGAAGCATTACTAAATATAGTATCGAAGCATTGAAAACATGTTAGTCGCGAAGTAATAATTTAGTGAATCATTGATATACATTGAAGAATTTGAAGTATATATGAATATGAATATCAATGTTTGACTTGATGTAAGCGAGTAAAAAACTTTTAGGGTTGTAGAATCGTAGTTTAAGGATATTGAATCATAGTATACATATATTAAATCACGTTGTAAAGTAGCTGAATCGTAGCACAAATTATATTTGAGATTGTTTGATAGGATAATGTTATTCAATTGCATATTAGTGAATGATCACACAATGATTTATATAATACATATGCTCCACCATAGTTTTGTTTAAAGGTTTTGCTAATATTGACGTCAAATTGTGAGATTAGTATGAAGAAAACAATTTAAGAACCAAATCATGGTCTCCTTTTTATTAACGTTAACGTTAATAATGCGAAAGGTTTTTTACAACATGAAAGGCAAAAAGGCACAAAAGGCTTTTGTGATGAGTAACAATGGAAAAGGTTTCTTTATTAGTGATGAGAGTAACAATGAAGGGCGAAGTGATGAGTGTCGAGGCTTCCCAATTTTCTTTCCCCTAAAATGATGTCGGGTCGAATTGAGGGACGTCGGGTCGAAAGGATCCGCGCTTTTTTTTTTATATCCGAATTGAAAAAACATCGATAGCTTAATTTACATGTGTTTAAATTAGAATATACATCGATAGCTTTGGAGAAAGAATATTTTTTTATATCAATCATATCAATGTGAAAGGATACTAAATGCTATTGTTTTTTTTAGTTAATTACATATTTCCCTACTTAAACCACAAATATTACATATATACCCAAATCACTAATTTTATTTATAATTACAAATCCTAAAATCAACTTAAACTATTTATATACCCATAAATGACAATTATGTCCTTATTATCTCCATCTCTCCAATTATCTCAATACCATCTGCACAAACAAATCAAAATTCATCGTAATTCAGATCGAATTCATAGCATGTCTTCAATGCATACATGACATATATTAATATTATTACATGACCTACTTTAATTTCTTTATTATTTTATAATTAATATTATATTATATAATTAAATATTCAAACAAAAAGGTCGGGTAATTAGCTAGTACCCATATGATCGATGTTATACGGCTGTGATTTTAAGAACAACGCAATCAGTTGTTTTCAAAATGGAGTGATATCAAAAGGTAAATATCTGTTTGTACTAAAATATCCGAAATTCAACAAAATAATACACAACTACAATTCTTATTTCATGCAATTTGTTTCATAATTTTTTGATATTCAAAAATTCGGTTGATTTCTGATTTGTTTGTCGTAAAGATTTTAAGGTTTTAAGATAGAAAGAAGGGTATAACTGTAACATCCTCGTTTTGGGCCTAGTTGAAATTGGTAATTTCTTTATTTATTTAATTATTTAATTGTGTTTTAAATAATTAATGCCTTGTGGGTAATTGAAAAATTAATAGGTCCTTTAGCTAAATGACTTATTGTGAATAGTAAATTATTACTTGTTTTAAATTTATTTAGTTGACGGTAAAATAAAATTGTATTTCTCCGCAAATGGTTTTTAAGTTCCAGACAATAATAAATACGGGGAATAAAAAATTAACACTTATATGGTATACTCTATGGGATGGGTCGGTTTTTACCTTCCACATATACACACATACGTACATGCATACTTACACCAAGAAACCCTAAATCAATTGCATGAAACTTTAACATCAAATTGGAGCTTGTAAATTCGGATTCAAGCTTCCTTAATCATCAAGAACAAGGTATGATTACATGTTCTTCATTTTCTATAACCTAGAAATTGGGGTTTTTGGGGTTTTTGCTAATTGGTGAGTTTAATTCGAAATTAAGGGTTGGTTTTGTGAAATTGTTGTTAGTTAAGCTTGTTATGGTTGATTACTAACAAGATTCAAGCTTAAGATTATATATTTATGGTGATTCTTAGGGTTTATGATAATTTTGATGGGTTAATGATTCTAATCCGAAATTAAAGTATGAAATTGGTTAAGGTAGTGTTAATAAGTGTTTATAAGATGGTTAGTAATCTTAATTTAACCTAGAAGTGAATTAATCATGTTATATAAGTTGTAATCAAAATGGGGTTTTGAGTAATTGATGGAATTAGCATGATTAACATGAAATTGAAGCTTGAGATACTTGCATGATAGTTAGTTGATGTTTATATGTGGATTATAACCTTAATCTTAGTTTAAAAAATGAAGAATTTGAAGTATAATCATATGGATAGTTATGGGTTTAGTTGAATATTCATGAATTGAAGCTTGTGTTGTGACACGTAATTGATAATTGTTGTTAACATGATTCTAAGTATTGAACTTAATTACTTGCAAAATAGTATGGTAGTTAATTACCACTTGATTATTGATAATAATGATACGGAGTATTGAGGTAATGGGTAATCATACAATGGGTTGTAATAACTTAGTGATTATTTGTAGTTAGACATTATTAAATTAAATGAGTTATATGTTCTGAATTTATTACTAACTCATTATTTATATTGTGTTCTTAGATATGGAGAAGACTCAGTGACATTAGACTACTGAGTAGACGACGGAGGTTTGGTGAGTGGAACAATGTACCTTCAGTGTAACTTAGTTGTAACAGATTGGTTACAACGGGTAAACGTGGTTTTACTGATTATAGACTGATGATTGACATGTTGCCTTGATAGATATAGATTTTGTGATATCTGGCCTTTGGGCATATGTGTTTAATTGGAGGTCAACATGGTTTGGGCTTAAGGGTACTATTGAGTTGCCAACACAGGTCCTTGTACACGGTTGGTTATAGGAATACTGTGTTGTGTGGGTAAATAGTACCTAGGCTATCGGTTTACCACTGTATTGGCCTGCAGTGGTGTAAGGTTGCTTGGAGGGCCACCCGGGCATGAGGGCGCCTCAAGGACCGTCGATCCTCCTTGTGGATATTTGTTTGCGATGCTTTATGCGGTTAACAAATGATTGTGTGTTTACGATGCTGTTGCTGTAAACTGGTTTATTATGCGATGCTTAGTTGTAAACATATTTGCTATGCTAGGTTGCATTGTAGGTTATTGGTTCATTCACTTAGCGTTGAGCTAATCCCCCATATTACCACTCCTTGCAGGATACGATTTGATTATTGGTTGAGCAAGGAGCTATTTATTGGATGGAATGGTTGACGACGATATGCTTACTCTGATCTTTGATTTTATAAAATCATTGTTGTCTTTCAAATTATGTAACACCCAAAATGATAAATTATGTTTTGAAATAGATTGACTAATATGAGTTTTATATAATGTATAATTATTAATGTTTGTTGGACTTTCGCTTCCGATTATAAAAAAAAATGGTTTAGAAATCGAAGGGTGTTACAATAACAGTCATTAACCAAACTTTTAAAATTTATTGACGATTTTCAATTTTATTATTATAAATAAAATTAATGATTTGGGTATATGTGTAATTTTTTAGTTTTGTTGGGTATATATGTTATTTGTATGGTTTAAGGAGGGGAAATATGTAATTAAACCGTTTTTTTTATTATTATATAACTTTAAAGAATAAATCGTTGGGATAATGTAAGTCGAAAGAAACTACATAATTACTACTAAACTATATCATCATAAAAGTAAAGTAAATATATATATAGGTATGCTAGTAGTCATTACATTTAAATTAAAATATTAATATAATATACAATAGTGTATACTATTAACATAGTTTCTCATCATCGATGTATTCACGTCAAGTAACAGACAATTTTGTATTCCAAATTTAGTGATGTAAAATTTCCATGACTAATGTATGTGACGACCGCAAATTTCATCACAAATTAGTGTCGACCATAACTTTGTTGTCACTAAGATAAATATATAGTGATGTTATAAAAAGTCATCACTAAATTTTCATCACTAAAGTCCATTTTTCTTGTAGTGGTTAAAATAAGATTTTTGTTATGAAACAAAGACTTTTGGAAAGAAAAAATATATAAATAAACACCAAATCATTTGGCTTTATTTGCAAACTTGATAAACACAAACATCCTTATATCATTCAAGCTCACGTGATCAAATTATCAAAAATATTAATAATCCCATTGAGAAATCGCGTATTGTTACCATCAATTCCATTACCACTCTTTCCATTTATTTATATAATAATAAACGTTGACTAAAAATTATTCTTATCTGGAAATTGTTTGTTATAGATGATGAAAGTTTGAGACAAATGATTTTTGGTTCTGGATAAAAACACAATGGTCAGCAACATCAGTGAACAACAATACACCTCCTGAGGGCACAATAAGTTCAAGTCAACCTCAAAGTTCTAGATCAGTTTCTGTTCAAAATCGGTCTTTAAGGAGATCTTCCAGAGAAACAGTTATGCCTAAAAGATTTAATGAATATGTTGTTGAAGGCAAAGTTAAATATGGGATAGAAAGAGTTATGTATTATTCCTATTTGAATTGCTGAAAATTTTTGTTTTGTGTCAAGTTTAAATAAAACTCTTTAACCCAATTCTTATGCTCAAGCTGCAAAAGATAATAATTGGGTTGAAGCTATGAATCTTGAAATGGAAGCATTGAATAGAAATAATAATTGAATAATTATAGATTTACCACCTAACGGAAAACCAATTGGATGTAAATGGATTTATAAAATCAAATATAAGTCTAATGGAGAAATTGAAAGGTATAAGGCAAGACTAGTTGCTAAAGGTTATAGTCAGAAGGAAGGGATTGATTATGGAGAAACATTTTCTCCTGTTGTTAAACATGTTACTATTAGGTGCATTATTACCTTGGCTGGGCATAATAATTGGCCTTTATATCAGTTAGATGTTAATAATGCTTTCTTATATGGTGACTTATGTGAAGAAGTATATATGAAACTTCCCGAAGGCTATTTTTCTGAGTATGATAATAAAGTGTAAAAACTTACAAAGTCTTTGTATGGTTTAAAACAAGCTCCTGGGCAGTTGAATGCTAAACTTAACTCTGCTCTGTTGGAAAATGGTTTTAAACAAAGTATAAGTGATTATTCTCTATATGTTAAATCTGAATGTGATTTGTTTATTGCCTTATTAGTGTATGTTGATGATATTGTTGTCACTGGTAACAATATTGATGAAATTAATAAGTTCAAGTTGTTTTTGAGTTCCAAGTTTATGATTAAGGATCTTGGTGTTCTAAAGTATTTTTTAGGAATAGAAGTTTTAAATAACAAAAAGGGTATATGTTTGTCACAAAGAAAGTATTGTTTGGAGTTGTTAAATGATTATGGAATGCTTGGTTGTAAGCCTGCTAGTACTTATATTGAGCTAAATTTGTGTGTATCTTGTGAACCAACTGATAAGGATAAGTTGCTAGTCAATATTACTGAATATCAAAAATTGATTGGTAGATTGATCTATTTAACTTTGACCAGACCTGATATATCTTTTTCAATTCATGTTCTTAGTCAGTACATGCATGCTCCATTGCAATCACATTTGAATCTTGCTTTTAGGGTACTTAGGTACTTAAAAGGTGCACCAGGTAAAGGACTTCAAATTGTGAAAGGTAATGGTTTTATTTTAAAAGCTTACTGTGATGTTGACTGGGGAAAATGCAAACTGAATAGAAAGTCAGTTACAGGTTATTTTGTTTATTTTTGCAACTCTCTTATCTCTTGGAAAAGTAAAAAACAAGCAACCATTTCCAGGTCCTCTGCTGAAGCAGAATATAGGGTCATGGCTACAACTGCTTGTGAAATTATTCGGATAGAAAACTTATTACATGATTTGAAAGTTGAGATTAACCTTCCTAAAGATCTGTTTTGTGATAATAGTTCTGCTCTTCAGTTAGCTGCAAATCCAGTTTTTCATGAAAGAACTAAACATTTTGAAATTGATGTTCATTTTATAAGAGAAAAGGTTGCAACTGGTGTCATTAAAACTATTAAAGTTGATTCAAATTTACAATTAGCATATATTCTTACAAAGGGTTTAAGTGTATCTCAACACTTATTTTTATCCAAACATTTAGGTCTTGTGGATTTGTTTCAAGATAAGCTTGAGGGGGAATGTTAAAATTATAAGTTGTAATATAACAAGCTTATCTTGATTAATATAATGTACATATCTACTTATTTGTGTGCTTAAGTATTTTCAGGATATATTTGGAATAAAGAAAAGATGGAGGGGCTTGGAGTCATTTCTGGAACTTGAAGTTGTTGTTGTTTGTGCAAGAAGAAGTTCTAGAGGGACTGTTTGTGACAATTGTACATTTATATATATAAGTATGAGATTAGGGTTTGTGGATACGGTATTCTATTCCATTCCCGATTCTCTCATTCATTCTTTTGTTCTCTTCATACGATCAAAGTATTGATCACTATTTCAGTGATCTTATGTAGTTATAGTATTGAGTATTATTTCAGTTTTTGTGGAAGTATTAGTTTGTATCAGTTCTAGTTGTTGTATTTGATTTATCTTGAAAGTTATAATCGATTAAGTTGTGATTTTGTATCTTGAGTAATAAGATTCTAGAAATTTGACAGTAAACACCAGATATTGCGATTTTGGAGATGCATTATCTTTTATTAGATTAATTCAAATCTAAAGTTCAATTTGATTATGCATGTGATTTTATTGGCGGTTTGAATCCTGAATTTCATTGAACACATTGATCTATATTTTCATTCTTTATCATTCTTACCTCGTTCAGTTTCTTATCTGAGAAAAACTGAAATCTATATATAGATAATTGTACATGTTGTTTATTTGTAAAGCAGACGATGAAATTACAAATGCTCAAATTATATGAAAAATCTGGTATCAATCTCGTGTTTGTTTAAATTTCCGTTGAAATATAGTACATGTGTAATATATGGATTCTATGTTTTTGGTAAAATGCTTGAATGAATAGTTGGAAAATGAATCCATTTACTGAAAGAGTACTGGAAATTGAACCAAGTTTAGCAAAACCACTAATATAGTTGGAATATTAAGGTCTAAAAATTAGAGGAATGTGATTGTGGTGCTGTCAACCATATAACTTTATATGACAAACACCAAATACTACGTCGTTTTAGCCCAAATCAAAAATACTGACCCTCCTAAACCCACGTTCTCATCATCCTCCAACATCATCATGTACCATATCCTCTTATTCTAACAGCAACAAGTTTTAATCTTCAATTGCTTATGCTACTATATGTATATAGTAGTATTGCACCATCACGATCGATCTTTCTCACTCAATCGAACACCTTTCTAACAAGCATGAGGAGAACGTGAGTGTAGGAGGAGGTATTATAATGGGTATTTTTTTTCTAATTTTGGGTCCAAAATGACGTAGTATTGAGTGACTATCATACAAGGTTATATGGTTGACAGCACCATATTCACATTCATCTAAAAATTATTAATGTATCGGATATAATATCATGAGGCAAAGTCATCTTGTTTATAACCTTAACTAGATTTCAAACCCGTGTATATATACACGGGACGTTGATGATTTAGTTAAGATAGAAGTTGAAATTAAATAACATTTATTTACATTCGGTATCTAAATTTCCACTCTATTGCAATAGAAAATTAGTGAAATATGGGTGTTCAAAATCTAAATTTCGCGTACCCAAAATTTCGAATAGTCGAATTTATCATCCGAATCCAAAATTACAAATATTTAAAATTTGAATATCCGAAATTTTTGAATATCTGAACTACATATCCTATGATCCGAAAACAATGGTAATGACGATTGGAACTTAGCTGGTGAAGGGTGATGTGAGGGGGAGGGGGAGGGGGGGTCATTAATGGCAATGCTCATGCACGAGTGGCAGTGATTCCATGCCTTCCGGAGGTGGGGTAGTCTGACATGTGATAGTGGCTTTCAAGATGAAAAATCATTATGAAGATTTGATGTTTTGTCTTTGTATGTTTAATAAATGGGGAGAAGGAATGAATTGGGATGAATAAACAGGATGATGATGATGACGACGATGATGGATGAAGTTTGGCACGAAGAGTGGTATTTTATGCATAAAAAGTTGTACATATACTACAGAATGGGAAAAAAAGTCTAGTTGACATATGACGTTGGTGAGTCGGCAAATTTCGTAGGTAAAAATATGTTTTTGCAACAATTTTTAGCATAAAATTTCCGGTTACATAGCATACATCACTAATAAAAAGAATATATCGTTGGCCTTGAGAAAAAAGGTATAGTATATAACCGATAATAAGCAATAACCCATTTAATAGGCATATGGTTCTTTTTGTATAAGGCATGGTGATTTCTAGTTTAAAAGGTAGTAATGGGATTTTAGGGCCATATATTTTATGATAATGATTTCGTACTCATGAACCAAAACAACCAAAACAAACACCCCATTTATTCCAACATGCTTAATTTCGTACTCATGAACCAAAACAACCGATAAAGATTTAGACACATTATAAAATGCAGATACGAATTGATGCTGGTAATATAGAAGATAAAAGTAACGTAAATTTGATTACATTAGTTAATAGTTCCTGGTGGTTGGGTTCTTCAGCATCCAAGAGACTTGGTTGATCGAACTGAACTTTGAGCTTTCAAGTTGTCTAGTCTAGATTTAAACTCACCATGGAAGGAT
The DNA here is from genome assembly GCA_963422505.1 of Pseudognaphalium luteoalbum. NCBI lineage: Eukaryota > Viridiplantae > Streptophyta > Magnoliopsida > Asterales > Asteraceae > Pseudognaphalium > Pseudognaphalium luteoalbum. The sequence continues at coordinate 83,000 of OY730193.1, forward strand.
ATGAGTGACCTTTGGCGAGAAGTGAAAGCAACGCTGAATTGCTTGATTTTCTCCTCGATATCTTTCCTCATATGAATTTCAGATCTCAAATCCTGCAAAATCTTTTCCTTTTGCAGAGTCATTGATGCAAGTCTTTTTGTCGATTCGGAGACAGATAGGAGTAGCTTATCTCTTTCTTCTACTAAAAGTTGAGACTCCCTTTCAAGACCACTAATTCTTTCTTTAGAAGAATCTAGAAGGTGGTTATTCATATCCAATTCTTGCTCCAGACTGTTGTATATATCAGTGACCAATTTGATTTCAACACTCAATTTTTCCTTCCAAGAAGCAAGTTGTTGTCCCAAAGTGCAGTCCTAAAATAATCCATAAGCTGTATTTAAGGTCACCAAAATAATATAAAGACAGGACACTTCATAAACAGAAATATGGATGTGGCACACATGGGACATCATGTTAGATATACACAGCTGGATATATACAGGCAAACATTATATTAAGATTATTAAGAAGCATTCAGAATAAATAACAAAGGCTCTTCAGTGACAAAAACACAACATTTTAGTTTCTTATTCATTTATTAATATTTATCAAAATAGAAAAAAATAATGATAATGATCATGATAATGATCATGATCATGATAATGATCATGATCATGATAATGATCATGATCATGATAATGATCATGATAATGATAATGATAATGATAATGATAATGATAATGATAATGATAATGATAATGATAATGACAATGACAATGATGATGATAATGATAATAATAATAATAATGTAGATGGGGTCTTAGAGCATAGCAAACGGTCGTATTATGGTATACCTGAACTAGAAGAGATAACATTAAGATGATGAAAAATATCAAAATGGGCATGCAACTTCTTGATAAATTTGTCCAGGCAGCTACCTTATAATTGTTGCAATATTGAGAGCTCCCAGTTTCATTTGCTACAGTATGTGCTTTTCTTGATATTGATATGCTCAGCTTCTCAGAAGCTGTCATTTTATTCTGCTGGGATGTACTTGTAAATCCATCCATGACCATGGATACATGAGCTTCAAAAGTTGACATAAGAAACGAGAAAAAAACCCTTGTGCTAGAAAACAATCTTGCAGTGGCAGAATTCTCATCTGCTATGTAACTCTGCTTTCAAGTCAACAAGTTATCTGGTTAGATTCCATATGCCGTTCATCAGTATTAGAGTTCATTTATCTAAGACAAAAAAATAAATAAATAAATACGAAACATGCAATATACCTGAAAAGTAGAGAATATATCCTCCTTTGCAGCTTTGTAATATGCCAAAGACTCACTCAACTTAAGAGGAATTTCCTGAGCTTCTTTTCGAAGTTTTGATATCTCATCCATCAGGTGGTTGTTCAAAGCCCTTTGTTCTTTGTGCTGTTTCTGAAGTGTGATAATTAATGCATAAGCTATAAAGCTATATAACTACAGAAATTATAATATACAGATAAACTATTTATATATCTATTTTATGCATGAGGGAACAAACCAAAAAATCATGATGTAATTTAATAATCACAAGAAAGAAACTAACATCAAACTCATTTTTTTCATCAATTGCTTGCTGCAGTTGCTTTCGAAGATTCTGGACTTCTTTGTAATGGTCAACTTGAGAATCCTGTAAAGACCATAGGTAGGTAGGTGCGTTAAGATAATTTTGCATTGGCACCATTGATCGTAGAAAGTTATCCTGGGATTTGCACATAACTACACAAATGATAGCATGAAAGGTGAAAACTTACAGGGCCTTCATCTATTGATGGAACGAAAGAAACTTGTTTTGCTGGAGTCATACCAATTGAATCAAGGTCAGCTATGAAGCCGTTATTCATTTTGAACCATGTATCCTCATCAGCAACATCACCAAATTCATTTGGAAGGGGACTATAATCAGGCGTTCTAGAATGATAAGATCGTTTAGCAACATATGCATTAGAAGCCGGCTTATAAGCAGGGGTACTAAAAGCATCTCCCTGATGTGTGCTACAAGTCTCACTCGTTTCCTCTTTGAGATTTTGTATCAGAGATTCGTTACCCTACAAACAATCAGCCATACATACATAAATACTTGTAAAGAAAATCACATCACGGATTAAAGAAGTTTGAGGGCACAGGCTTCATACGCCTACCTGTGTTGAAATTCTTTCTCTATGTGATTTTCTTTCTTCCTCCAATTCCATAGCAAGCTTTTCACGCTCTAGCTCATACTAGTAAATGGAAGACACCACAGAAAAAGCAAACATAAACCGAGTTGTCTCTAACATTTATTCATTTTTAGGGTTTTATATAACAAGATGATGAGCGGCTAACTTAATGATACTTGTGTGGTCTATAAAGTCTACCTTGAGCATGTCATTTCTCAATTTCAAGATTTCTTGCTCCAAAACTCCTGCATGAGATCCCTGTCAAAGTACTTTGGAACATTTAAATTCTAAACCTGGTTACACAACCTTCAAACAAGAAAAGGTTCACCTCAAGTTTCATTCGTAATTCCTCTATCTCAATCCTTTGTCGCTTCAGTAATGCAGCATCTGTTAGAATCTAGAGATATGGGAAATTTACTTAGTTACAACAACAACATGCATATATTTATAAAGGGTAATTTGGAGGGTACCCCTGACCCCTAAACCATATTAAATGGTACCATACACCCCACCCGCAAGAAGTGTCACCGCCGGACAAATCACCCGTCCACATCACCCACATGTCGGTCACACATGTGGAGCATGTGCATTTGCGGTGGCAGTACCACTTGAGCTATGCACGATTTCTGCATTACACATACATACTCCCTCAAAAATTTGTGAAATTTTTGGGGAAGGGAGGTAAGTAGTTAATCTTAGCCTAAATATTCATTAATAAATATTTTAATGAACACCATTTTGTATGTATTATTCATTAGATGTAATGTTCATTTGTAAATATTTAGGCTTAAAAAGGTTACTTCCCTTCTTCCCTCTAAAATTTCACTTCCCTCTTCATCGTTCCCCCGTATACATAGGTATAATAACATAAGGACAATACACGGCATACCTCATTTACTTGAACACAGTTAGTAATACGTTTTGCTCTACTGGCAAATTGAAGGGTTCCCTTTGTTTCCTCAATATGAACCTATATGTACCCACCAGCAAATGATTACTAAAAGTTAGGATGTACATCTGTATTTGGTGAATTTTATAAACACTACCTCCTCAGGAGCGACAGTACAAATTATTGAAGTTTTTGCATTGCCACCAAGTGCAGGTTGAAGGATACGGGTAAGTTTGCTATCACGATATGGAATATGCCCCCTGTGACACAATATTTAACTAATTGTTTCAACTAAATATTAAAAATAATCAACAAGATGTAGAAAAGAAATGATTAGAACCTTTGTCTTGCGCCATCACTCAATTTATTGATAACGTTTCCAAGAATCATTAAACTCTTGTTGATATGCTTTCCTTCCTTCAATCGAACACCACCAGCTCCAGTTTTGGCAATCCGTTCAGAGCCAGCTAAGTCTACCAGATTCTAGTCCCAAATAGAGAAGAAAAATCATGAAATTGATAACTAATCTATAATTTAGAATAGTACCCCATATGAATCATTGCACTCGACTTAAAAGATAAAAGGTTACATACCAAGACAGAAACACGAATAGCGTTATCCAAAGTTGAATAATCATTAAAAGTGGAGTCTTTCCCCTTGCTCTCAATCACCTAAACATAACATTATTAACATGGCTTCTACGCTATATAAATAAAGAGATACAATATTTCCACACAAGTCAAATAACATACCATCCGGAAGATAGTGTGGGATCTACTGCTTCGGACATTCATATTAGTCTCACCAAAGTGCCTGTTAACTGAAAGAAGCAGTTTCAGATAGAGATACATAATTCCACATACTTAAATATAGCTAAAATATCAAACCTTCCCCCATTTGAATGAGCTTTAGTACTTGTTCGGCACTATTGACAATCTCCTCCCTAAGGCCCGCAACAAATATTCCACGCTGGAAAAGAAAAAGTTAATTGATAAATGAGCATACATTCATAGTATAATACATGATGTGTTGTATGTGTGAGTGTATCCACCTCTAAACTTTCATGAATCTGTAGTTTCTGGTTCTCAATAGCAAAAAGGTCATTAATTTCTTCATTATATATTTCCATGTATGAGACTCGAATGAGAAACTCCCGATCCGTTGACTGCAAACATTTGTAGAAAGAAATTCTAAGTAAAATGTTTTCAGTAAGCAGTTAGCGTATGCTTGGCATATAAACAACACCTTGTTTGTTAGTTATAGGAAAAAAACGGAACATACCGCATTGTTTATGTTAGCAAAAATATCTTTGACAGCGCGGTGAATAATTCCTGGATCATTTTCAGAGCCATTCATAGTAAACGTTTTTCCGCTACTTGTTTGACCATAGGCAAATGCAGTACCTGCAGCAGCACATGGTTAGCAAGCAAGTAAGCTTATTACAGTAGAAAACAGCAACAGCAGCAATTACCATTGAAACCTTGAACAACAGCATGGATAATGTCCTTGGTAAGGAGATCATAAACGCTAGAATTGGAGCAATCTTGGTCGAAAACATGATCTACTCACAAATTTACATATAATTATCGATTATTATAAATCAAGAAAAATAAGTAAGTAAGCAATTACAAATGAAGTAATTAGGGTTTATATACAGACCGAAAGTATAAGAAAGAGCAGGGGGAAGAGGAGTGTCGCCTGTTGGAAACCTTCTATGAAGCGAAATACTTCGATTGTCTTGTTCTACATTCCAGTAACTACCATTCTCTTCTCCTGATTTCACCACCGCCGGTCTCACTCTCACTGCTACACATATTTTCTCCATAAGTTGAAGAGAATCGGCCTCCCTGTTTTTTTTTTTTTTTTTCAGATTTGGGGGCCTTGTCTATTTCTAGGCGGTCCTTTTTCGAATTTCAATTTCAAATACAAGAAAATCTTTTTATTTTATTTATTTGAGCAAATTGCATGATTCATCCCCGTATTTTATTGAAAGTGCATGGATCATCCCTCAAAAGATTAAACATTATTGAATGTCCTTGTATTTTGTAATTTTGATCGATTGTCTTCCCTTTAGACATGAAAGGACAAATATACCCTTAATCTTATGTTTCTCCATTAGAAAACAAATTTTATATTCATTTATTTATTAAAACTTCTTTTTACTGACATTAATTTTTTATTTGTGATGTATCGATATGCAATCTATGTATAAGTTCTTGAGCTATTAAATAAAATTAATGTAAGAAGTATGCCATATTCCGAGAGGAACTTTAGCAATGTATGATGTTGATGCATATTAGGTTGTCTGTCAGTTGGTCTATCGAGTTGTAATAAGTGTCGTTAGTCGTATAGTGATAATATAGTTTTTGTTATATGCGACACTTATATTTTAGGTTAGGCGTCACTTGCCTTAGTGACGCATAGCGTCACTTAGGTAAGTGACGCATGAAGGCGGCCACATGCGACACTTCCACAAGTGACGCATGTTGGCAGACTTTTAGTATAAATACAAACCTACGGGTTTCAGGCTAGGGTTGGACGAAACCCTAGCACCATTTGTCGACTAAACCTCTCTGTAATTGTTCCCAATACGTTATACAAGCTGATATACAAGTTTACTTTGTTCAAATACATTTGTTTCGGTTTGTGTTTGTTAGCAATACGTGCAATTGATTGATTCCGCCTTTCAATTGTAGTCAATTATCATCTAGATCCAACGTCAAGGGTACTCTCAACTGGTATCAGAGAATTTAGGTGATAACATTGACGTTTAGAAGGTGTTTTGGGTTGATTTCGGTTTTGTTTGAATCAAGAATCGAGATTACATACGGATTTTGAGTTGCTAAGGTGAAATACAGTCGATATTCTTCATCATTTACAGGTTTCGTCCATTAGGGTTCAAGAAATTTTCGTTAGGTTTACGAAAGTTCGAGTTTTTTAGGGTTTTGGGATTTTGCAGCCGTTTTGCGACACTCGATCCGTCACTTGGACGCGTCACTTACAGCGGCACTACCTAATCCCAAATTAGGGTTTTACCGTCACTTGAACGCGTCACTTGAAGCGTCATTTGAGGTTTATACGACACTTAACTTAAGTGTCGTTCACTCTAATCCACCGTCACTTACGTGCGTCACTGTTGCACGTCACTTGAGTATCAAGCGTCACTTATGTTAGTGACGCCTGTTTGATTTATTGCGTCACTTTTACTAGTGACGCCTATTTGTTTTAGTACGTCACTCAAGTACGACACTTGAGTGCGTCACTTGCCTGATTGAGCGACACTTACTCACAGTGTCATCAGTCACTTCATCCGTCACTCGATAGCGTTACTTACCAAGTGCCGCTAGTCGTTGCGACACTTGAGTGCGTCACTTACTAAGTGACGCCTTCGATACTAATAAGTTTTCGAGCTTTTGTTTTTGAGTAAAATTTCAGGTATATCTTCAATGGCTGCTGTTGCTGATAAAGAAGATATTAGAGGAATCAGGGATATGTTAAAACAGAATCACGATGTTGGTTCTAATAATAAACCTCCTCTGTTTACGGCTGAAATGGATTACGCATATTGGCGTGATTGATTTGAACAGTACATAAACTTCCACTGTCTAGAGTTATGGGGTCCACTCAAGGAAAGATATGTAGCTCCCTTAGCCGAAGGAATCTTCCCTGGTATTGCTCCGGTCAAGGTCTACAGATCCATGACTCCGGAGGAAAAGAAAGACTATGATATTGAGAAAAAGGCACATGCGGCTATTTGTATCTGCCTAACCAAAGACGTGTTAAGACTGTTCAAATCACATGAAACCACATACGAACTTTGGAAAGCTATCGAAACAAGATGTGGTGGAAATCAAAGGTATAAAGAAGCTAAGTTAGAACTGATCAAGAAGCAGTATGATCTGTTTGATTCTCTGCCAAATGAAACAGCTTCAGGAGTTTTTACTAGATACTCACAGTTAGTGAGTGAGTTGACGGAGGGAGGTTATAATTTTCCTCCACTTGAAGTGAATAAGAAGCTGCTGGATGTCTTGCCTAGTTCTTGGGATGTTAAAGTACAACTTCTCAAGGAAAGTCAAGAATTAGCTACCATGAATTTGGATGAGCTAATTGGTATTCTTCAAGCTCATGCGATGGAGATGAAGAAGAGAGAATGCAAGTCGGGCGGTTTTGTTCAAGACCCGTCCTTATATGGAGGAAAAGTCAGCACCGGCAAGACTTATGGTGGAATGGCTTTTGTTTCTTCTACGAGCTCTCCATTTCAAGCCCCATTGTATTCTACTGGTGCTCCTCATCCAGTATATGCTTCTGGATCCTCACAGGGGTCACAACAGCAGGTTTCTGTCTCTCCTGCTATTCAAGAGCAGGCTGCTATCTATACAGCCTTTCTAAGCTCTTATAAGGATTTGGTTTCACAACCAAATGCTACTTTGGAACTGGCCAAAGAGGATTATGCTCAACTTGATGATGATGATCTTGAGCAGATGGACTTGAACTGGAACATTGCCATGATATCAAGGCGTGTTCAGAAATTCTTGCAACGAACTGGTCGCAAGAGTTTGGAGGGAGATGGCAAAACCAGTTTCGGTTTTGATAAAAGCAAGGTGCGCTGTTACAACTGTCAAAATCTGGGACACTTTGCAAGAGAGTGTGAGAAGCCAAAGGTTCCTCCGTCAGGTTTCACAAAGCCTGATGCTCCCAGAACTTCTGAGAAGGATCAAGTGAAGCAAGCAACAGCTGACGCACTTGTCGTTTTTGAGCCAACCAACACAGATTGGAGTATGTATGCTGAGAATTATCAGCAGTGTCTCATGGCTCACATTTCAAACGAGGTACGCAATGAACCTGAAGAACCTTTGAACTGTATCTCATGCATTAAGTTAACTGAATCCTTAAGATGCTTTCAAGTAGACAACGTAGACTTAAGAAAAAAGGTCGAAAAACTTAGTGAATCAAACAAATACCTAAAAGCAAATGAACAATTGTATGATAAGAAAATAGAGGCTTATCAACAGGACACGCTTAGGTACAAGTCTAAAGTTTTTAGTCAACAGGATGCTATTGATAGTTATCTTGCTGAAATAGACCGTTTGAAAAAGGAACATTCTGATCTTAAAGATGAATATGACAAATATAAAAGTAAGATTCTAGGTTCCTCCTCGTCTACTGTTGCCTTTAATGAAATTCTAAACAAGCAAAGGACAGATCACAAAACAAAGACGGGACTAGGTTATAATGTAGTCCCGCCTCCTACTGAATACTGTCCTATGCCTGTTAAGGAAGGCACCGAAGAGATTCCGGTTGACTATGCATTGTTATACGGGGTCAAATCTAAGGTTAATAAGGTTAACAAACAGGCGAAGGAGAAAACTAAACGGACAGAGTATCCTTCACCTCAGTTTGTTAAATCGGAATATAAATCTCCAGTTAGTAATGAGGAGATTGTTGAGATTGAGGATATTACCGATGAGGAGTATCCTGAGTTTAAAAGGAATGTTGAAGTAAAAGCTGAAAAAGTGTTAAAGGTTGAACCTAAAATTAAGGTTCAACCTAACAAAGAAAAGAATAAGGTTTTAAAATCAAAATCTCAAACTTTACAGTCACCTGTAAAGATTTTGCAACATAAACCTTCTACTTCAACCTCTCAACCTAAATAGGAAACTTCTAAGACGTGCACGAAATGTGCATGTTCTAGAAACGTTTCTTCTACTCCGGTGGTAAATCCTCAGCCTCAACCAGCTGTTGAGACTAGAACATGTTTTTACTGTAAGAGACAAGGACATCTAATTCGTGAATGTCCCAAATTGTCTCATCAGAACTACGGGAGAGAAATGCCTAGGACATCTGTTTTCCGAAATTCATTTTCAAGATCTCCTCCTAGGCGTTACTCTGTCTCTCCCAAACCTGCAGTAAAACCGAGTAATGTTGGGCAAAAACCTTTGCCAAAACAAGAGTTTGACATTACTCCAAAGCCAAATTCCGAACCATCCAAGGTTTGGAAAAGAAAAGAGTCTACTGCGGACTCTAGTGTCATCAATAATAACACATCAGATACAAAATCTGATTTGTTTAAAAATAAAGTCTTATCTGATGTGATTATTGTTGATGACTGTGGTCGACCTAAGTCTGTAAAGGCTTGGGTCACCGTTTCTCACTAATCTCCTACTTTATGTGTTGCAGCAGTCAGAACGCGTTAAAGACAGTGAATGGTTTATGGACAGTGGCTGTTCGCGACACATGACGGGCGATGTGTCACTTTTGACGGATGTTAAACCACATTCTGGAGGACACGTTGCATTTGCTGGAGATACAGGGGGAACCATTTCGGGTAGAGGAACGCTAACTAACGGGAAAGTTAGCTTCGAGAATGTGAACTATGTGGCTCAACTGACTCACAACTTGCTGAGCGTTTCACAAGTATGTGATAAGGACTATACAATAGCGTTCACAAAAACGGAATGTGTGATCTTGAAGCCGGGTTTTGTTATCCCCGAGGAATGGGTGCTTTTAAGGGCGCCACGGAGAAACGACACCTACATTATGAATATGCGAAACCGTGGAGACTAAAGATGAGTATACATGTCTCCTTTCGAAGGCTTCAGAAAAGGAATCACTATTGTGGCATCGACGAATGGGACACATCCATTTTTGTAAGATGAACTTCTTGATAAACAATGACTTGGTAAATGGAGTCCCTAAACAGTCATTCGCACTAAAAGACGACTGCGTCGCCTGCCATAAAGGGAAACTTCATAAGAAACCCCACAAGCCAAAATTAGTGAATTCCATTACGGCACCATTGGAGTTATTGCACATGGACCTATTCGGTCCTATTTCTACCAAGAGCATCGGTGGAAGATCTTATTGCTTAGTAGTCACCAACGACTACTCGAGATTTTCATGGGTGTACTTTCTGGGTGCGAAGAGTGAAACACCAGACATTCTGGTGTATCTGTTAGATAAGTTGGCAAACTTATGCAACTTAAAGGTGAAAAGACTGCGTAGTGACAACGGGACTGAATTCAAGAACTCTACTCTTGAGTTATACTGTGCCACGAAAGGTATTGACCATCAGTTCAGTGCCCCTCGAACTCCTCAACAGAACGGAGTTGCTGAGCGTAAAAATAGGACTATTATCGAGACAGCTCGGACTATGCTGGCCGATTCTAAGCTTCCTATAATCTTTTGGGCAGAAGCAGTAAGTACTGCTTGCTATGTTTTGAACCGCGTGCTCACGGTTAAAAAGAAGAATAAGACATGTTATGAACTCTTCAACAACCGTAAGCCCACTTTGCAGTTTCTGGAACCTTTCGGGTGTCCGTGTTTGATTATGGTCTCCAAAGACAAGGTCTCGAAGTTTGGAGCTAAAGCCGTTGAAGGAATCTTCCTTGGATATTCAATCAACTCTCCGAATAAACGAGTCTACATCAAATCAACTCACCAGGTGGAAGAGCATTTTGAGGTGAAATGCTTACGATACTCAGATCCTCCTCAAGGAACGGGTCCTGAATGGTTATTTAATTACAAGGACGTGTTCAATTCGTTTGACATACCCGAAGGACATGATGACGAGGATGAGATAGTTACTTTGCTTCATGGTATAAGTTTGTGTCAAGACACTTCTACTTTAACACCGGCATCTCCACCTACTCAAACACCCACACCATCACCTCCAACACCTACTACAACACCCACACCACTACCTACTACATTCACACCATCGTCTACTGTTCCACTTTCGGATGTTCCTTCGACTTCAGGAACGACTAATGCAACAAAACATCCAGATGATCCCAACATGCCACCGTTAGAGGAAGACGAGGAAGAAGAAGAAATGGTCAATTCTCACCTTTTCTCTAATGAAGATGATACGGAACTTCAACCTCCTGTGCAACCTGAAAGTCCTACTGCTCCTGCAACTAACACTGTTCCCGTCACTGAAGGGGACATGAATAATTTGGAGTTAGTACTTGCACCCGATCGAATCCCAGTCACACGTGTACACAGGGATCACCCCATCAATAACATTATCGGTGATCCTGATGCTGCTGTTCAAACAAGGCACCAAGTGCAGCAAAATCCGAATCAAGAAATGTTGAATTTGGTTGCCCGGATAAATTCCTGTCATTTATCCCAAATTGAACCGAAGAAGGTTGATGAGGCCTTAAAAGATCCATCTTGGGTCGAGGCTATGCAAGAAGAGTTGCAGCAGTTCAACAAGCTGCACGTGTGGGATATAGTTCCATTACCCAAAGGTGCTCATTTAACTGGCACTTGATGGGTGTTTCGCAATAAGATGGATGATAGGGGTATTGTAATTCGGAATAAAGCCCGATTGGTCGTTCAAGGATTCAGTCAGATCGAGGGCTTGGATTATGATGAAGTCTTCGCTCCTGTGGCAAGACTTGAGTCTATTCGGATCTTCCTTGCATTTGCGTCTTACAAAGAGTTTCGCGTTCACCAACTCGATGTTAAGAGCGCATTTTTATATGGAAAAGTGGACACTGATGTCTACGTGAAACAGCCTCCTGGCTTTGAAGACCCTGAGCATCCAGAATACGTCTGCAAGTTAAACAAGGCGTTATATGGTCTTCATCAAGCCCCGCGATTATGGTATGAGAGGCTTACTACCCATTTAGTTAAGCATGGATTTATTCGTGGGAATATCGACAGTACTCTGTTCATCCGCAAAGAACGGACTGGCGATCGAGAGGATATGCTACTCGTGCAGGTGTATGTGGACGACATTATTTTTGGCTCTATAAATGAAGCGATGTGCAAGCACTTTGAGGAGATCATGAAATCTGAGTTTGAGATGAGTGCGATGGGGGAGCTCAAATTCTTTTTAGGTGTACAAGTTGAGCAGTCTCCAAAAGGTATTTATATTCATTAGTCAAAGTATGTCAAAGACATGTTGACTCGATATGATCTGCTCAATTGTAAAACCTATGGGACTCCCATCGAGCTTAATCACAATCTCAGACTTGCTGACGATGAGGAAGATTGCAAAGAAAAGGACTATCGATCAATGATAGGTTCTTTGATGTACTTGACTGCTTCTCGACCGGATATTGTGTTTGCGGTATCCGTATGCTCTCGCTTTCAAGCCAAACCAAAGGTGTCTCATATGAGGGCAGTAAAGCGAATCTTTGGTTATCTCAAACATAGACCCAATCTTGGTCTATGGTATTCAAATGAGAAATCCTTCGCTCTTTCTGCCTATTCGGATTCAGATCATGGCGGCTGCAGCATAGACAAGAAGTCAACCACTGGTGCATGCCAATTCCTAGGAACTCGACTGGTATCTTGGCAGTGCAAGAAACAAACTACAGTTTCTCTTTCCACTGCAGAAGCTGAGTACGTTGCTGCTGCGAGTTGCTGCTCTCAGGTTCTATGGATACAGCATCAACTGCGTGATTACGGGTTACTTCTTTCTATGACTCCTATTCACATAGATAATACTGCTGCTATATCTATCACACGCAATCCCGTACAGCACTCTAACACTAAACACATTGAACTTAGGTTCCACTTTATACGCGATTGCTATGAAAAACACCTGATAGACCTAGTCCAAATAGACACCTTAAAGCAGAATGCCGACCTTTTCACTAAAGCCTTTACGTGTACTCGATTTGACGAACTAATCAACATGATTGGTTTAAGATTCTTTATCGCTAAAAAGTAATTTGTAACTTGGAACGTTATTTATTTTTGTGTATTAAAAAAAAAGGGCAACGACTCAATTGCCACTCTTTATACTTTCTAGTATTAAAGAAATGCAAGGTTGCTACATTTTAAAAATAGACGTTGAAGTTGTGTCTGTAAACAACTTGGGATATGATAGTACATCGGGTGACATGCATAAAAATGGAAATTTAAGGTTTATCTTGGATGTGTCAGTAGATTTATCTGACGTATTGAAAACAATTTTTATAAACATTGTCTTCATCATACGATATATTAGTAGGCATGTTATGCAAAACTCTTTGAGAAGTCTTAAGAAGTTTAATCATTAATTGTCTATTTCATGTGGTACACCTTCATTAGATGTATGACAAAAGTCTTAATTTCTTACTTATACTAGACATGCTTTCGTGAAAGATGTTTATTTAATATCATTTGGGGGTATATATTGACAGTTTCCTCTGTTATACGTAAGTATAGACCTGGCTTCTATTAATATATACTTTAAAATTAAGCAAACACAAGTCAAAGTACTTGAAAAGTCTTTAAAATTAAGATACCTTACAAGGTCGCCAACATGGTTTGACCAAGTTTGGTTTTGCTTAAACCTGAATCAAGTTATGTCGCTCTGTTGTACGTAAGTACAGACCTGTCACCGCTGACTTGATTCTTAAAATTGATTTTCTTATATCCTATCTGTAAATGGAAACAGGGTCTATGTCTTAAGTTAAGATGTATATCTATGGTGGGAACCACAGCGAAATGCACATACCAATAATAATAAAATACCTCCTAGATGTGAGTGTAACATGTTTAAGTGGACAAATATACTGATAATCGTTTTGAAATAATTTTTATAAAAAGTGTTTTTAGTATGTCAAGTAAATTTAAAGAGGACAAATATACTGATGATCGAAATAACACTTAATGTTCCTAATAAATGCATGTTATTCCGATATGATCCCTAACCAGACTATATCAACTCCGTCACCAAAAAGAATGTGTTAATTTTCTAGCTGTAATTTTACATTCCTGTATGTATTTCTATTTTCTCTAAGTTAGTTTAATTTTAGATTTTCTCCAAGTTACAGTTACATTTTCAAATTTGAGTACCGAAATCACAACGTGAAAATCGATAAAATCGCAATTTTTTCACTAAAAGTGACCTGCGCGTCACTTTCATAAGTGACGCTACCAGTGACGCATACGATATTGCGTCACTTACTGTAGTGACGCATTAAGTGTCGGGGTAAGCTACACTATAAGTGTCGGGTTGAGTGACGCACACTAGGGTTTGTGTATAAATACTCTTCCCCACGACACTCAACCTCACCACTTTTCAAACACTTATACCGTCACTTACTCTGACATACCGACACTTCCACTGTCTTTGCGTCACTTGTTCTGTTCGTTTTTCTTCGATCTGTTCGTGGTTTCTACGGCTTGTTCGTGCATTCCAGTGCTATATCTTTGTTCCCCTCCTTCACACGACCTATTTGGTACTAACCTTAACCTTTTTTGTTTGATATTCATGCTTTAATTTTGAATTAGGGTTACGGGTTTTTGGGTAAACTTGAAATCGATTGATTTAGTGCTTGATTTGATAATGTTTTATGGTTATAAAACGTGTATACTATTCGGTTTTATCTTGCGCACAATCCGTTTGCTTCGATTTTCAGAAACCCCAATTTTGAAATCTGGGTATGAACAGTGATACGATGATCTTCATCATTGCGTCACTTCGTGCGTCACTTATCTCAAGTGACGCTACTTGGTAATTTTGAACGCTCATACCGTCACTCAATAAGTGACGCTTATTCTTGCGTCACTTCTTAAGTGACTCTTTTAGTGACGCATATACTTGAATTATTTGTTAAGTCCGTCACTCATCCTAGTGACGCCCCATAATGCGTCACTCCCTTAAGTGACTGTCTAAGTGACGCCTATGTCAATACGTCACTTACACCGTCACTTCTTAAGTGACTTCCTTAGGATACCATCACTATGTTAAATGTCGCATGTTCTTCACCCGTCACTTCTTAAGTGTCGTATACATTGACTCACGAAATACAAACGTCACTTACATCAGTGACGCTTGATAGCGTCACTTACCATAAGTGACGCTATACTTTAATTTTAATTTTGAGCACTGTATCTTGCGACACTTCCTAAATGACGGTAGTGGCCATGCGTCACTTACCGTAAGTGACGCCTAAAGTCAAATTTTGTTTTTTAACCTATCTGTGTTCGGGCTAACTCTATAACGATTTCGGTTATTTTTGTTGGTATTTTAGCTTACAGATGGCTGACCTACAGAACTATTATCGCCGTACCAACACCCGACACAATATCACGGTGTTTCTGGAATCTAAACATGCTAATTCGGCGCCGTTCAGGCCGATGATCGAGTTTCTTCGACGATCCAGAATTCATTACGCCATTACCGCATCGACTCCGGTTTACATGAACCAAATTGAGGAGTTTTATGATCATGCGGTGATCCGGACTCAGGGCGACATCCCGAGTATTGTCTCTACTATGTTCGGGGAGGAGATAGAAATTACTGAGAACTCTATCCGACGGGTTCTTCAGTTCCCCGATGACGCCACCATGCCCACTATGTTCCCAACCACGTTTATCTATGGGGGACTTCAGAGGATGGGCTATCCAGCGAATCAGCTATCTGATTTCCGCAAACAGTATCTCTGCAGGGTATGGAGGTACTTATGTCACATTGTTATAGTCTGTTTATCTCCGCGGAAAGGGGGTTACGATGCTGCCAGTCACTTGACACTTTCTCTCATGTTGGCCCTGATTTACAATAAACCGTATAACTTCAGCGGTTATGTTTTTGGCAACATGGTGGAGAACATACGAGCAGGTAAGGTGTAGGACCACTGTGCCGGACCTAATCGAATCCCCAATAATCAACCGTGGTGCGGAATCCCACGATTAATAACAAAATGTTAAACGAATAAACACTAATCAAACACAAAGTATATGATTGATCAACACAAAACCGATCAGCTTATATTACTTAGAATGATTACAATATGCTCTTACTGATCATAAATTCGTCAACCTCAAACCATAAGCCGTAAAAGACTATTTATAATAAACCTAATCTGACCTTTGCGACACAAGCTGTGTCGCCAAGCCGACTCATGCGACACAAGATGTGTCGCCAGGTTGACTATTGCGACACAAAGACCTTGTGTCGCCAAAACACAAAATGTAATTAAGACAAACGTTATCAACTAACTTAATTACATATCAAACGCATTACAGACTTAGACCAACTGACAGACACACTAAGATGCACCAACAAACTCCCCCGTGTCTTCAGCTTGGTCTTCAAAATTTCTTCAATTAAGCCCAGCCTGTAGGAAACCTGCCTCCAGCATGAATCCCATGCGAAACACACACAGTCACCACTTTCTGGAATTGTTTAGCTAGAATCGAATTCACAACATTTCTTACGTTGAAGCGAATTGGATTATCAAACAACTTCCTCAAGTCTTTCTGTGACAAATTAACCAAGCTCATAGGATCAAAAACTTTAAATTGAGCTTTCTTCAAACCATAAAGCGAAGTTCTTTCTGGATGCTCAGATTCTGGAACAAAAATAAACACAGCTTCGCTTGTATGGGGATCGAGTTCCCAATAATGAAATCTTCTTAGAAAGTTAAAAGGAACTATCTCCAAAGGTATCTCAGTTAAACAATTAGCTGGTGGATAACGCATTTTGCAAATTGGCTGCCTTGTAACTGGATCAAGTTTCCTTTTGAATATGAATCTCTTACCAAGCGTCGGTTTGATAAAATTATATCTTTTGCTCTTCACTTCACGACGCAAAACCGTCTGTACAAACTCAGCTCTTGAATCCCTAGTTGGATTTATCAATTCCAGTTGAGCTAAACGATTTATTTCTCCCTTTGGCAATGTACTCAGCTTCTTAAATGATCTTTTAAAATACTGAATGCCATCGCTCCTTTTAATCATGAAAATACCTTTGTAGGTTTTCCAGCTTTTAATAATTCCTGTATAATTCCCACTAACCTTATATGTCTTGCAAGTAACGGGAACATATACATCAGGAATAAAACTTATCACAGGCCGCTCAGAGGTCGAAGTAGATGTAGTATCAGAAGCCGATGTAGTTTCTGGAACAGTTTGCGAAGTTCCAGCTGGCTCTGTTTCATCTTCCGAAGAATCAGTCTCGATTGTAGGAGCATCGTCATAGAATTCATCAGGACGCATTTCCTCTTCTTCAATCTCAACATCATCATTTGTTTCAAATTCAGGTTCAGATTCCTGATTTACCTCATTGACCATTTGCTGAATAAAAGATAGATTAGCATTTGAAAAGTCTACAGCTAACGGTCTTGGTTGACCTGGAATGTCATCAACAGAGAAATAATCCAAACGAAGAGATTCATTACTATCAAAAAGATTTACATTTTCA
This sequence comes from Pseudognaphalium luteoalbum, assembly GCA_963422505.1. Classification (NCBI taxonomy): domain Eukaryota; kingdom Viridiplantae; phylum Streptophyta; class Magnoliopsida; order Asterales; family Asteraceae; genus Pseudognaphalium; species Pseudognaphalium luteoalbum. The sequence continues at coordinate 100,217 of OY730193.1, forward strand.
TCTACATTATCTGTCTGTGTTCCGGCTGAAGCCCTAGATGTTGTTTCTATGGCACGCAGGCCTGACTCCCCCGGAACGACAGCTAGGGATTCTAGTTCTAACACCCTAGTATTCAAAGTAGGAACCAAAGCTGCTTGTTCTTCCAAAACTTTAATCTGAGCAGCCTGAACTTCCAACACCGATGCCTGAGACTGAAGCAATTTAGCTTGATGATCCATAGTCTGCTGCATCTGATCCATTCTTTTCAACAATTCCTCAACAACCGAGGGCAAAGGTTGAATGGGAACCTCAACACAGGGAATATCAACCCGTGGCCTTGAAGACGATGTAGAAGTACGACGAATAGACTGAGGTGGAACCCAGTCTTCATCATCAAGATCGGTACTTCGTGGTCGTTTGCCCAGATCAGGACGAACATAACTCGAACCAGCACGAATACGACGTTGTATTCTTTTGTACCGACGAGGATCAAAGCGTTGAATATTTCTCAACGCATCTCCGGAGGGGAAATCCCTTGGAGAAGTCTCAGGAGTAGAACCTCCATCTGAATCTTCAGTAACTGGAACATCAGGATTAGGCTGAGCAGCCTGTTCTCCAAACTCGAAATCCTCAATTTCCTGTAACAGATCATCGACCTGTATTTGAGCATCATGGAGGTGTAATTCCTCCTCCTGAATTCCCTGCCCAGGTGTAGGCAAAACGTCCATAAAACCATCATCGGGCGGTGCGACATAAGCATCATTGATTATGTGCCCAAATAAAGGAAAATTGCTATTCGCATTCGCACCAGCCGCACAAACCGTCCAGATTCGGACGTTCATGGGAGTAGGTCGTAAGCGTTCGCGAGCATTCTGAGGAAGGCCAGGAAGCTGACTGTCAAGAAACAGCTGAATGAAACGTGGATATAAATTCCAACGCTTATCCCCGGCGTTAAAATTATCCACCATGGCCCTAAAGATATAACCAGAAAAGTTAAATGGCTTATTGTAGATCAAGGCTAACATGGCAGAAGCCGTAGAGTGACTAATGCCATCAAATCCTGCCTTACGAGGAGAAAGGCAAACGATAATAACATGCATCAAGTATCGCCAGACCTTAGGCAGATTCGCCTTGCGATATTGGTCGTTGGGTACCCCTGGATAGCCGAGACGTGTCATAGCACCGGCGATAAACTCATTGCCAAAAAGAGTAGGCATCTCTGTAGTATCGCCGAAGTGAAAGAAATCCCGAATGACCTGCTCGGAGATAATAAGTTGACGATCTCCAACAGTATAAATAACTCTGGTGAATGGCAGGTCGGAGTTGATCACTGCGTTTTCCCAAAAATGAGCCACCTGATCCTTGTAGATAGTGGTTGTTGCAGTAATAGCAGTATAAATGCGAGAGCGGCGTAGAAATGCCACCATTGGCCTATATGATGCAGCCGTATCCTTTGAATCGTCCAAGAATGCCACAATGTTGTGACGTGGCTCCCATAAAATATCAGCATCTGCCATTGCTGTGTAAATAGTAGAGATAAAACTTGCAAACAGTTAGCGTTAGCAGATTTAATCAAAACACACAAATCAGTTTGATACCAAATGCGACACAGAGAATTGTGGCGCAGAAAATTTGCGACATAATAAGGATGTGTCGCTTAGGGAACAAAATTGATTATTTATAAAGTAAGCGACATAAAGAATTGTGTCGCTTAAGATTAATGCGACGGACAAAGTTATGTCGCAGTTAGCAATGTAGTCGAATTTAATCGAAAATAGGCGACATAATGAGTTATGTCGCAGCAAGCAAGCGACATAAAACAATTGTGTCGCAAAAATGATGCGACATAAAAGATGTGTCGCATAACATTGTGCAAATTCACATAAATAATACACAAAGAGATAAAATTCGCACAAAATAAGGGTTTCATTGATAATTAAGAATAATACATAGTTATGATTACAAATTATCACATTTTCTAAACCCTAAACCCTAAACCTAAATAGTATCCTCGGATACTATTAATACAAAGAAAGCCAAGATTCAAGACAAGGCCAAGCTAAGATCCAGGACAAAAAGGCAAGATTCAAGACAAATGGCCAAGATTCAAGACAAGGTCAGGCTAAGATCCAGGATAGTGAGGGGATCCCACCAGACCACCAAAAAAGGAAGGTAGCCGATCAAGCAAGAGTGCTATCATGACACCTGAAAGCACATAAGCTTCCACGACCGTAAGAGAATCCTCGTAGTCGCGGAAGTGCAAGACATGATAGTCTTTGGGCAGAAGCAGTGAATACAGTAGTGTATAACACCGTTGTCCTGAACGAAGTCACCTGCCATGGCTTTACCATAATTGGACACAAGTGAGTAATAGGCTAAGGTAAGTTAAACGACATAAGATATGCCGCAAGAATATTTGGCGACATAAAAGTTATGGCGCAAGAGAGTATTTAGCGACATAAAAGTTATGGCGCAAGATGACAATTAGCGACATAAAATTTATGGCGCAAGATGACATTTAGCGACATAAAATTTGTGTCGCAAGAGGAAGCGACATAAATTTAAATTGAGAAAACCTGCGACATAAAACGTTATGTCGCAGGTTATGTCGCAATGACGAACTGCAAGCCCCAACCCAGAAAACCCTAACCTGTAATTTGGGGTTTTCGAAAACGAGACATACCCTTGGGTACGCCAACATACCAGAAACACGAAAACATGTTAACAAATATGAGTGTGATTTTCGTGTCACATTAAGCCAAAAACGTAAACCCTATAAACCCGTAATAAACATTAACGATTTAAGGGAAAATAAGCAGTAATAAAGGGTGAAACTAGTACCTATCAATCGAGTGGAAGGTAGTGAACCAGAAACACAAGGTGGATTGCGTAAACAAACACCGGACGATCGAAATCGAGAAGAGAAGAACACCGCAGGTTTTGTGTCGCAGGTATGAATTTTGTGTCGCAGGTTTTTGAAGTTGTGTCGCTTAAAGTGTAAACAGAAAAAGCGACAGGAGTGAGGTATTTATACCTCTGCCCCACCTAGCGACATAAAATGGCGACATAGAAGGCGACATAAAATGGCGACATAGAAGGCGACATAAGTTATGTCGCAGAACAGAACTCGTGTCGCAGTGCCCAGAAAACTTGATTTTTAATTTCAAGTTTTGTAACCCGATGGAAGAGTAACTAGTTGGACTTGTTAGAAATAAATATACAAATTTAAGAGAAAAATAAAAATAAAAAATAAAAATAAAAATAAAATTAAACATAAAACTTAAATTAATTTTCTTTTTGATGACTTAGTTATTTTGTCTGCTAAGGGATCATATTAGAATAACATGCAATTATTAGTAAATTGAAAGTGTTATCTCGATTATCAGTATATCTAACCTCTTTAAATTTACTTAGCATATTTAGAACACCTTTGATAAATATCATTTCAAGATGATTACTGATATTGTTTGACCACCTAAACATGTTACATTTACGGCTATGAGCAAAACTTTTATTGTTATTATGAATAATTATCCGTGGTCCCCACCATAGATATACTCCTATAATTTAGACAAGAACATAATTTCCAAGATAGATAAAATAGAGGAAAGTCATTTTTAAGAATCAAGTCAGCGGTGACAGGTCTGTACAGAGGTACAACAAAGCGACATAGCTTGATTCAGGTGTAAGCAAAACCAGACTTGGTCAAACCATTTTGGCGACCTTGTGAGGTATCTTATGATTTAAGACTTTTTCAAGTTCTTTGACTTGCGTTTGCTTAACTTTTAAGTATATACAACTTGAGACCAGGTCTGTACTTACGTACAACAGAGGAAACAAGAAGTATATACCCCCAAAGTATTTCATATTTTAAGCTAAAATGGAAGTTTGCCAAGCTATATTAAGGAATTAAGATACTAAATCATACATCACAAGATGTTGACCACATGATAATAGACATGTATTAGACTGACGTGTTAATTGCTCAGAGACTAGTGTAACATGCCTACCAGTACATCATAAGATGAATCTAATGTTTATGAAAGCTGTGGTAAGTATGCTAGATAAACCTACTGATACATCAAGGATAAAGCTTTAAAATTTTCTTTTTGTGCATGCACCCTAATGTACTATCATTTCCCTAGTTGTTTACAGACACAACTAAACGTTTTTTTACAAATATTGCAATGGTGCATTTCTTAAATACTAAAGAGTATAAAGAATGGCTATTGCGCTAGTTTTTTTTTTTTTTTTTTTAATAAAAAATAGTCCAAGTCCAAAGAATTACTTCTTAAGCTGAACGAAGCGCAAACCAATCATGTTGATCAGTTCATCAAATCGGGCACGAGAAAAGGCCTTACTGAATAGGTCAGCATTCTGTTTAAGGGTATCTATATGGACGAGGTCTATCAAGTGTTTCTCATAGCAATCCCGTATAAAGTGAAATCTAAGTTCTATATGCTTAGTTCTAGAGTGCTGTACGGGATTGCGTGTAATTGAAATAGCAGCAGTATTATCAATATGTAATGGATTCATAGTAAGAAGTAACCCGTAATCGCGCAATTGATGCTGAATCCACAGAACCTGGGAACAGCAACTAGCAGCAGCAACGTATTCAGCCTCTGCAGTAGAAGTAGCCACCGTCGTCTGCTTCTTGCATTGCCACGATACCAAACGTGATCCAAGAAACTGACATCCACCAGTTGTTGACTTCTTATCTATACTACAGCCGCCATGATCAGAATCCGAATAAGCAGTTAGTTCAAACGATTTTTCATTGGAATACCATAGACCAAGAGTTGGCCTGTGTTTGAGGTACCCAAAAATTTGCTTTACTGCTTTCATATGAGAAACCTTCGGCCTAGCCTGATATCTAGAGCAGATGGACACAGCAAATACAATGTCCGGCCTGGATGCAGTCAGATACATGAGTGAACCAATCATAGAGCGATAGTCCTTTTCTTTACAATCCTCGTCATCGATGGTCGGTCCGAGATTATGATTGATTTCAATGGGGGTTCCATAAGTCTTGCAATTAAGCAAGTCATACCTGGTTAACATATCAGTGACATACTTGGACTGATGAATGTAAATTCCTTTGGCAGACTGCTCAACTTGAACACCTAAAAAGAACGTGAGTTCCCCCATTGCACTCATCTCAAATTCAGACTTCATGAGATGTTCGAAGTCTTTACACATGGAGTCTTTGGTAGATCCAAAAATGATGTCGTCGACATATACTTGAACCAGTAATAAGTCTTCTCCATCCCTTTTAGTGAACAACGTACTATCAATGCTACCTCTTTCGAAACCATTCTTAACTAGATGAGTTGCAGGCCTCTCATACCACAGTCGTGGTGCCTGATGCAAACCATATAATGCCTTATTAAGTTTACAGACATATTCTGGATGCAATGGATCTTCAAAACCCGGAGGCTGCTTGACATAAACATCGGTATCAACTTGTCCATACAAAAAAGCGCTCTTTACATCAAGCTGATAAACAATGAACTCTTTGAAGGACGCAAAGGCCAAGAAAATACGAATTGACTCCAGTCTTGCAACAGGAGCGAAAACCTCATCATAGTCCAAACCCTCTACTTGATGAAAACCTTGAACTACAAGCCTTGCTTTGTTTCTAATAACCACTCCTCGATCGTCTTTCTTGATTCTGTAAACCCATCGAGTGCCAGTTGGATGTGCACCCTTAGGTAATGGTACTAATTCCCACACATGCAACGTTTTAACCTCAGCAGAAAGACATGCAAGAGAAGCAGACTCATGAGAGTCTGAAGGGGATGCAGGATTTGATTCTGCAGCAACTTGACTTCTTGTCTGAATCCCCTTATCCAAAGGACCTATGATATTCTCTACTGGATGGTCCTTATTAACACGTGAACTAGGAATCTCGTCAGGCACAATAACAGAGTCCAAGTTTGTAAAATCGGCTTCCTGTGCCGATTCAAATTCCCTTGAATTCTCAAGTTGTTCATCTTCATCATCAGATACCGCAGGAACATCGGTATATGTTTCTTGGTTTCTAGTAGATGATTCAGGAACATCAACATTTGGTTGAGAAGGAAGTGGAGTAGCAGAGGCAGTTTGAATCTTAGGTCTAGATGGCTGTGAAGTATTTGAAGATAAATCAAGGCCATGAAGTAATGTGACCACCTGATCAATATCATCATCCTCCTTAGGAAGATTAAAGGAATCGAAAATTGCCTCATAATTAAACAAATGTGCTGGTCCCTTTCCTTCCGGATTATCAGAGTAACGAAAGCACGTGACTTCATAGTGTTCTTCCATACGCTTAGTTGCCAAGTTATACACACGTTTGTTTGGAGAGTTATTTGAAAAACCCAAAAATAAACCTTCACTGGACTTTGCTCCAAACTTAGCAACTCTTTCTTTCGTGTACATAATCGTGCAGGGACAACCAAATGGTTCAAGAAACTGTAATGAGGGTTTCCGGTTGTTAAGCAATTCATAGGACGTTTTATTATGTGTTTTAACCACAGAAACCCGATTAAGAATGTAACAAGCAGTATTTACTGCTTCAGCCCAAAAAGAAATAGGCAGCTTAGAATCTGCCAACATTGTGCGTGCAGCTTCAATGAGTGTCCTGTTTTTGCGTTCGGCAACTCCATTCTGTTGAGGAGTTCGTGCGGCGCTGAATTGATGATCAATGCCTTTTCTTAAACAGTACAGCTCAATTGTTGAATTCTTAAACTCAGTACCATTATCTGATCTCAGTTTCTTAATTGACAGGTTGCATAGGTTCTCTAGTTTGTCAAACAAATAGATGAAAATTTCAGGAACTTCATCCTTAGTAGTTAAGAAATACACCCATGAAAAACGGGAGTAGTCATCAGTCACTACCAAGCAATATTTTGAACCTCCCATACTCTTCTTACTAACAGGTCCAAAGAGATCCATATGCAGTAGTTCCAAAGGACTTGAAACAGAATTGATCACTTTTGACTTATGGGACTTCTTGTGCTGTTTCCCCTTTTGACAGGAAACACAAAGATCGTTGATTCCAAAGGATTGCTTTGGAACGCCACGCACAAGATCATGCTTTACCAAATAATTCATCTTTCGGAAGTGCAGATGACCCATACGTCTGTGCCATAAAAGTGATTCTTTTTCAGGAGCTTTCGAAAGTAGACACGTATGTTGGGTTGTTTCAACTGTTTTCATATCTAGAATATACGTGTCTTTTTGCCTAGGTGCCCTCAGTAACACCCATTCCTCAGGAATTACAAATCCTGGTTTCAAGATGCAGCATTCAGTTTTAGTAAATGCTGTAGTGTACTCTTTGTCGCACACTTGTGATACACTGAGCAGGTTGTGAGTAAGCTGCTCCACAAAATTAACTTTTTCAAAACTCACTTGACCATTAGTGAGTGTACCTTGTCCAGTAATAACTCCTCCTTTATCACCGGCAAAAGCAACGTATCCCCCATTATAATCCTTGACTTCAGATAACAGAGATAAGTCGCCTGTCATATGTCGCGAGCAACCACTGTCGATATACCATCTACTATTTTGAACTGCTTCAGATTGCTGCGACATCAAAAACAAAAAAATCAATTAGTAAGGGAGACCCAAGCCTTAACAGACTTGGGTAACCCAGTAGCATCATCCACAATGATTACATCAGTCAAAATTTTATCTTTTAACACATCAAAATCATTGCCTGATGAATCATTGTCAGATGAAGAGTCAGAACATGACTCTTTGATCTTCCATACCTTTTGAGGTTTGGATGGTTGCTTGTTAACATTATTGAGCTTATCTTGTTTAAATTTGGTAGGCTCAATATTGTTATCCTTAGAAGTAGTTGGTGGAACTGCAGAACCTCTCATAGATTTTTTTGAAAAACTTTGAGAATTAGAGGTTCGTGCATCTCCCCGTCGACCATACTTCTTAGCAAGCAACGGGCAAAAATTAATCAAATGACCTTGTTTCTTACAATAAAAACAAGATCGTTGCTCAACATTTACAGGAGATTGAGGTTTAAACCGTTGAAGATGACCAAAAATTGGTTGTGCTGAACAAGCACACTTATGTGCACATGCAGAAGTTGAACCGTGAGATTTATTTTTAGAAGATTTTTTATCAGATTTGAAATTTTCTGGTTTAGAAATCTCCTTTGTAGGTTCAGCCTTAGCTTTACCTTTCATTTTATAAATCTCCTCATATCCTTCACTAGTAAAGATATGATGGTCATTGGATACATTCTTGTTTTTCAAATAACCGTATTCTTCTTCGGTTATATCCTCAATCTCAATTTCCTCCTTCAAACTAACTGGAGGAATCAACTTAGTAACAGATTTGACAGATTTGGAAACTCTAACAGGCTTAATAAGCTCAGCCTTAGTTTCCCATTTCTAAATAGGCTTGAATGGTTCAGCCCTGACATCAAGTTTTGTAACTGAGTCAACCTTAGGAGCCTTCAAATTTTCAGGCTCACTAGTTGATGCCTTAACTGGCTCAGGCATACTAGCAAAAGGTTTATTAGACTCATGTTTAACAATTTCGGCCGTATCATCTTGATGATACTCTGTTGGTGGTGGAACTTGATGAAAACCTAGTCCCTCCTTTCCAAAATGAGGCCTACTGATCCTTACTTTAACAGGTTTGACAGGTGTTGTATCTACTTGAGGAACAGTAGGTACAAAATCTTTGATGATTTCTTGCTGAGGCATAGGCAGATAATCTTTTGGAGGTGGGACATGGTGATAACCAAGTCCTGCCTTGCTCTTAGTATCTGTCCTTTGCTTTTGAAGAATTTCATCAAAAACAAGAGAAGATGTCGAAAAATTTGATAATTTTCGATTTAAAGTAAGAACTTCAGCCTGTGAATCAACAAGTTCATTTTTAACAAAAGTTAACATATCAACATAGCTTCCTATTTCATCTTGTTGTTCAAAAATTTTGGCTTTTAGTTCTTTCTTTTCTTCAAAAATAGCCGTTAATTTCTTCTCAGATGCCTTATAACTTTCTTTCAACATTTCATTATTTTCTGTTAATTGTGAAATAGTAGTATTAAGGCGTTCGTTATCCTCTCTGCACCTGTTTAACTGATTAGTAAGTTTGATGCATGACACACAAGATAAAGGTTCGTCATCTACCTCATGAACCTCAGCCATTAACGCAGTATTCTCGTCTTCATCATCAGATACCCATGCTGTAGGACCATTAAAGACTCCTGTTCTCAGAGGACGTTCATATCTTTCCTCTAAGTATATCATCATTTCAGGGTCATTTAATCCAACATAAGATTCGAAGCGTTGACTCCAATCCGAATAACTCATCCCTGGCATATACATTGGAGGTTTGTTTCCAGATCCAACCTCATTGTTCTGTTTCAACATTGCTCCAACTGACTGAATAGAGTGTGCTGAAGATAATGTCATTTTAATTAACCTGCAAAACAATTGAAAACACAAACAGCAAACTGTTAAGCGACACAAATATGTGTCGCAAAGGTTTAAGCGACACAGAAATTATGTCGCAACTGAGTATGTCGCAACTAATTATGTCGCAATTGAGTAAGTCGCAAGCTTGTGTCGCAAGCTTGTGTCGCCTAAATTAAGGCTTATGTCGCAAATCACAGTAAGCTTGAGTCGCAAGCTTATGTCGCCAAACTAAAGGCGTATGTCGCAGTAACCCTAGACGCGACACAAAGGTTATGTCGCAGAATAGTGTCGCAGAAACGGCTGACCAGCGACCAAAAACCCTAAATTTGAAAATTCTCGATAACCTAACGAAAATTTACGATTGGAGGACGAATAATAACTTCAATATCTTCCAGAAACACCAAATAATAATTTTAAGCACTTGTCAAAGAAGATTTTAGCTCAAACTTGTTGTATTTATCCGAGAAACTTGTCAAAATGGATTCAATAACACCAAATTCTGAGATTTTGGCTCTGATACCACTTGTAGGACCACTGTGCCGGACCTAATCGAATCCCCAATAATCAACCGTAGTGCGGAATCCCACGATTAATAACAAAATGTTAAACGAATAAACACTAATCAAACACAAAGTATATGATTGATCAATACAAAACCGATCAGCTTATATTACTTAGAATGATTACAATATGCTCTTACTGATCACAAATTCGTCAACCTCAAACCATAAGCCGTAAAAGACTATTTATACTAAACCTAATCTGACCTTTGCGACACAAGCTGTGTCGCCAAGCCGACTCATGCGACACAAGATGTGTCGCCAGGTTGACTATTGCGACACAAAGACCTTGTGTCGCCAAAACACAAAATGTAATTAAGACAAACGTTATCAACTAACTTAATTACATATCAAACGCATTACAGACTTAGACCAACTGACAGACACACTAAGATGCACCAACATAAGGATAAATGGCTGCAGTATCCGAGGTTTGTGCAGCTTTTACTGAATGATCTGAACCTCGAGATTGCACCGGATCAACGATCTCTTTTGGTACCGACGCCTATGTTATTGCGAGTCTTCAACGACTGCAAGCTCGCGCCAAAGGGCGAACAGGTTTTGGCCGATCGCGACCTCTTCGGGCACATAGTAAACAAAAACTACGTTGCGCCGCGCGATCATGGCTTTCTCGATGATGTCGTTCCTCCGGTCAACGAGGACGACTTGGTTGATGCTGATATTGCTCAAGACTTAGATGATATTGATCGTGTTGACCAAGTCGAGGCTGATTCTGATGATGGTGGGTCCACTCCACCCGATTCTGAGGGTGACGTGCCCCCACCAACCGCTCTTGATGGTATTCAACTTGCCGATCCTCGACGCTTTAAGCGTATATTGAGACGGATTTCTGCTGGCAGGGTCCACATCCCGAGGAATCCAGGCAAACGTCATGCTGGGTCTTCACCCTCTTATGCTGATTTACCTCACAGAAGACGCCAACGGACTTCAGTGGTTATCGAGGAACCGACCTCTCAGCGACAACAACCACCACCACCGTCTGACATGCCATCACTACAGATGATTTTAGCTCAGATGGAGCTTTTGCAGAAATGTTTTGATGATCAACAGGCAATCATTGCAGCTCAGGCGTCTCAAATCAAAGAGTTAGAGCTTAAAGCTGCACAGGTGGATGAGTAAAAGCTACAGGTCTCCGAGTTAGATTCTAGGTTGTTAGAATTGGAGTCTGTTACTATTGTTTCGGGGGAGGAAGGTCAGCGTTTTGGAAACGAATGTAACGCCTCCCCCTGAACCAGAAAATGTACATTCTTCTGAACTGAATGAAAATATCATTTTAGATTATTTTGTTGATGTTCCGGGACAACCGACTCCGATTGCAGCCGACTATTCAAATGTCAATCTGATATATCTGCAGAGTTTGGTTAATAGATTTGATGAAGTTGATAGATCTTTTGATTCCGATGATATTGAGATAGATGCTGAGGTTCCAGGGTCGGATGAGGAATACATGGATAATCCTAATCAAGAACCGGCACCTGAACGTGAACCGGAGCCAGTGTTAAGGCAACCTGCTCAAGCATTTGATTTTGATGCTCCGGTTATCGAAACAGATTCTTCCGAGGATGAGGCAGAACCTCCAATGGGACAATCTACTGCAGAATCAGTTCCCGCGTCTACATCTTCTGGAATTTCGAAACCGCAAGTGGTTTATAAGTCAATTGCACCTGAATTGAAAACGTGTAAAACTTATCTGGTTAGAGGTGAATTGACTGGGTTGATCAGAAGTTGGAAGTTCGATGTTGATAACTTTTTGATTCTGATAAAGAGAAGTGACGGCGTGCAATACTTCAAAACGATATTTAATCATATTAGCACTTTGCCGAAGGTTGAATTGAATCGTCTTGCTCAACTAAACATCGTTAATCACTCTGAAGATACTCGAGGAGTTCTTTTTCAGAGAATTTTGAGAAAAGAGATTTATAGCAAGAAATATTTATGGATTAGACCAGAGCTGGGAGTTCGATACTCATAAAAGAAGAAGATTGATTTGAGAACTCAACAACCGATTGTGAAATATCATTATCCACCAGCTGCTAGTCTTAAGACTGTTCCCTTACAAGAGTTGCCACTGGATTTCTTACGCGATCTTAAATATTGGTGGTTTGACTCTGTAACTCAAGAAGCTGTAATCGAATATTCTACAAAGACAGCTGTGGTACAAGCACAGGAGGTTTGGGGAGAATGGCCGATTAAGGAATTTGTGGGAAAGTCTATTCGTGTTTTCGATCCGATCAGCCTAATAAATTTAACGAAGAAAGACTTGAAAGCTCTCTACAAGAATAAACTTCAGTACAATCAAGCTGATTTAGAAGAGGCTTCAAAGTTCACAAGGGTGGTCGAGATATGTTTAAAGGTGTGAATACACGCTGGAGGTACATTCCCAGAAGGTTGGTGCTAAACGCTAAACTTGAAGATTTTGAAGACTTTTGAAGACCAAGCTAAAGACACGGGGGAGTTTGTTGATGCATATTAGGTTGTCTGTCAGTTGGTCTATCGAGTTGTAATAAGTGTCGTTAGTCGTATAGTGATAATATAGTTTTTGTTATATGCGACACTTATGTTTTAGGTTAGGCGTCACTTGCCTTAGTGACGCATAACGTCACTTAGGTAAGTGACGCATGAAGGCGGCCACATGCGACACTTTCACAAGTGAAGCATGTCGGCAGACTTTTAGTATAAATACAAACCTACGGGTTTCAGGCTAGGGTTGGACGAAACCCTAGCACCATTTGTCGACTAAACCTCTCTGTAATTGTTCCCAATACGTTATACAAGCTGATATACAAGTTTACTTTGTTCAAATACATTTGTTTCGGTTTGTGTTTGTTAGCAATACGTGCAATTGATTGATTCCGCCATTCAATTGTAGTCAATTATCATCTAGATCCAACGTCAAGGGCACTCTCATATGACTTTAGTCTTAATTCTTATATATGATAGTGTGCGATATGTCATAATTTTGGCATTTAATTAATATCATTTTGGGATATACTGGGTGTTGTTTCCTCTATTGTACGTAAGTACAGACCTGGTCTCCGCCAGTATATTTAATGAAAAAGAGCAAAAATAGTTTAAAAGAACTTTTGATTTAAAAATGTAGTCAAATTATGTCACTTTGTTGTACTAAGGTACAGACCTGCCACCAATGGTTTGACTAAAAAGTTATTGTGCTAAACCAAGGTCAAGTTATGTCGCTCTGTTGTGTTGAGGCACAGACATGTCACCAATGTTTTAACTTGAAAAATAATTGTTAATTGGATATGCATAATATGTGTAATATTAGCACGTTGTATATATAATGGTATTTTGCTATTGGGAATCAATGGTAAAGCTGCTAGAATAATGATAAGTCAAGCTCAGTTACTTAAGTATAGACTGTTTAGGTTTACAACAATATCGGTAATCATTGTGAGCCATCTTGTATACATAATAATAATGCATGAGAAAATTGGGCTTCCTAGAAGAGTTTCTTGATAGCTAAATCTTAAAGTAGAATTGTTTTAAGTTAAAGTTTTGGTTTGCAAAATACTAGCTAGAATGTAAGTCCCTATGCGCCATTTTCTGCCTACTAAATTTTGTCGTTTATAAGTTTTAAATCGATAGTCTACTTGAGGACAAGTAGGATTCAAGTGGGGGATGTTTTGATAAACGTCAAAATGAACTATATGGTAGTGCTAAGTTACCCCGTATTTGATAGATTTCTAATGCATTTTATGTGAATAAGATACTCATTTCTTTCATATTTGCATTTAGGAGTTCGATCGGAGCTTGGATCAAAAAGAAACAGGAAACGAGCTAATCGCGAAGAAATGTTGCATAGGGAATAGAACAATAGACATGAGAAGATTAAACGAAGAAAAGATAGAAAATATTCCTGAAAATCAATCCATCCGCCGGATGGAAATTCCATCCGCCAGATGGATCAATTCGGCAGAATTAGGTTAAATTCTCATTTTTCCTCATTTGAACCCTAACTTCCAATACCCTAAACCAGAGAATAACAGCCGACAAGCAGGGGTTTTTCCCCCATTTTGGGAGCAAATCGATGGCGATTCGGAGGTAGAAAAGTCTAGGATCAATTCCTATTGATTCTACTTCATTCGGTTTATGATTGTGTTTGCACATCTTTTCCGATTTCAATTTGAACATCGCCTATGTGTTTCGTTTGAGTTCGTGAATCTGATTTTGTACAGTTGAATCATGGATTAGACTTTATTGTATATTGTTTAGTTTAATAACTTTGGATTATGATTATTTGCTGGTTATAATTGTGTTTTGGATAAGCTGTCTAATTGAAGATTGTTACGTTATCCGTGAATCCTTGTTTGTTGGTGATTATTAGTTGCTACTTAACGTGGTCAATAGGATTATTGAGATTGAGTTCCTTTGATACTATTGATTATTGATGATTATGAATCTAAGTTTATGATCATTGCTAAATAGATTGAGTTTGATAGGTTTGTTGGAAATAGTGTCCAAGGTCATAACTAATTGGTAAGACTATTCTAAAAGTAGAGCCTTTTTGGGTTGCCCTCGATGAACAGTAAGAGAAACAATAAGAGAGATAATATTAAATTAGAATTAATATTGTAGTTAATTAATTAGTTTGTTAATTTATCATAGTTGATAAATTAATTAGAAGCTAAAAGTAATTAACAGAAACTATAAAGAATGTTTAGTTATTTATTAATCGAATATTAATTAGAAACTAAAAGGAACATTCTGGAAACAAGTTCCAACCGACGGTTGGAAGGTTCAACCGGCGGTTGGAGGATTAGGGTTTGTAAGTCGGTGCGACGTGTGTTTGACTTGGGAAAGGATTAATCCCAACCGCCGGCTGAAGGCTTCAACTGGCGGTTGGAGGCCGTCTGAATTTTTCCCACATCGGCCAGGGATTAAAACCCCAAGGCATCCTCTACCCTATAAATAGGGGCCTAATCCAAGGTTTCCAATTATCCCAGATTCGAATTGAATTCGTTTCTTTCTCTCTTTCTCATTCCTACTCCTTGTAAGAGTTTACACGACTTAGAGTCGGGACCCTAAGAGTTTGGGAATTTCTCTTGGTTCACGGGTATGACGCATTAGAGGTATTCTATTTTGGGTACTTGCCATCCAAAGCATAGAAGGTCAAGTAAGGAGTCTGCGTGAAGGTTCTGCAAGGTTGTCTGCGCGTGAGAAATTGGTTTTCTCAAAGGTTAGTATTTTCTCGTTTATCTATTTATTTTGTTATTGTTAATAGCTTTATTAAGTAACGGTCCTTTAGGGTTTAGTTTCCTAGTTGATCTAGATTAATTGTTATTTTCCGCTGCATATGTTAATCTAGTTAGGGAATAGAAAACCCAACAAGGTTAAGAGCATAGTAATTAATTAATCTGAAATGAATGAGTTAATAAGTGATTATTAGAAGGTATTGTTGAGTCATACCGCGAGGATTAATCGTAACAAGTCGTGAACACTTAATGCACAATCTAGGGAAAAGCACGCAATAGAGCAACATTCTTGCAACGTCAGATCGATGTTTAATGTGGGACCCTAGGTTGTAGATATTAGTTAACCAGAACCGGAGACTAATTGACATTTAACTTGGACTCTTTGATTAGTATCTAAGTTGATATAAAAGATATCACAATCAGACAATCAAAACACATGAACCGGATAATATGAATCTGAGTGTGAAGAATCTAAGCAATTACATGTCTATCTCCGATTGTTTATCTGTTCCTCTTATCTTGTTTTCTGTTGTTTGGTTTAGTTACTTAGTTCATACTGAACGTTCGTACGGATCTAAAATGTACCCCCTTATGTTACTGCTTTATTAGGTTAGTTAATAATTCTAATTTAATTGAATAACATCGTTCGTGTGTTCCTGTGTTCGACCTAGACTTACCATAGCTATACTATTCCGATCGGGTATTCTTGCCTGGTTGTGTGATAGTGGTGATTAGTATATCCTGTACTTTATAAATAATAAAACTAGACGCTTTCACACGCATCAGTTAAGAAGCAAAATAAAACTTCTTATGAGTTGCTTAGTAACCGTAAACCATCATTACAGTTTCTTGAACTGTTCGGGTGTCCCTGCACAATTATGTAGACAAAGGAGAGGGTTGAAAAATTTGGAGCAAAATCGAGTGAAGGTCTGTTCTTGGGCTTTTCAAACAACTCTCCAAACAAACGGGTATATAATTTGGCAACTAAGCATGTGGAAGAGCAATTTGAAGTTACCTACTTTCACTACACAGAAAATCCACAAGGAAAGGGACCTGAACATCTGTTTAATTATGAAGCAATATTCAACTCATTTAATCTTCCTCAAGAAGATGATGAAGTTGAGCAGGTGGTTACACTGTTACATGGGCTTGATATGTATTCAGATGTACCTAAGCCATCTACTTCAACACCACCAAATGTTGCACCGGCTATAGCTGCTGCAACTACTCCATCACCGCCTCCTACAACTAAAACCATTATTGATTTGTCTGATGATGAAGAGGAACTTGTTTCTGGTTACAATGTATATGATTTGTGATAGGAAGCTGATTCTACAAATCTGGATTCCGTCATTGTGCCTAACGAGATTCCAAGCTCTTGCATAAATAAGGATCATCCGGTGGAAAATATCATTAGTGCATTGGATAAAGGGATTCAGACTAGATGTCAAATTGTTGCATTTGAGAATTCTATATCAACGTCTGACCGTACTGATTATGCTAATCTTGCATGTCTTGCCGCTGAAGTAAAAGAGTGTTTTCTATCTCAAGTAGAATCGAAAAAGACTGAAGAGGCTCTGAAAGACCCATCCTGGGTTGAGGCGATGCAAGAGGATTTGCAACAATTTAAAAAGCTGCAAGTTTGGAAATTGGTACCATTACCTAAGGATGTCCATCCGGCTGGAACTCATTGGGTATATCGCATAAAAAAGGATGATCGAAGGGTTGTGATCAGGAATAAAGCGCGTTTGGTAGTTCAAGGCTTTACTCAAATTGAGGGTTTGGACTATGATGAGGTATTTGCTCCAGTTGTCAGATTGGAGTCGATTCGTATCTTCTTGGCATATGTGTCATTCAAAGGATTTTGAGTTTATCATCTCGATGTCAAGAGCGCATTTTTGTATGGACATGTTGATGGCGAGATATATGTGAAGCAGCCTCCGGGTTTTGAAGACTCTGTGCATCCAAATTATGTTTTCAAATTTGACAAGGCATTGTATGGTCTTCATCAAGCTCCTAGGCTTCGGTATGAGAGGCTTGCTACTCATCTGCTGCAAAATGGTTTCGAAAGGGGCCAAATTGATAGCAATGTCTTCACAAAAAGGAATGGAGATGATTAGTTACTAGTACAGATTTATTTAGATGACATCATTTTCGGCTCATCAAATGAGGCAATGTGCAAGGATTTCGATAAATTCACGAAATCCGAGTTTGAGATGAGTGCGATGGGGGAGCTTACATTCTTTCTAGGTGTACAAGTTGAGCAGTCTACCAAAGGTATTTACATTCATCAGTCAAAATATATCAATGACATGTTGACTCGGTATGACTTGCATAACTGCAAAACTTATGACACTCCCATCGAGACAAATCACAATCTCGGACCTGCTGAGAATGAAGAAGATTGCAAGGAGCGAGAATATCGCTCCATGATAGGCTCTCTTATGTACTTGACTGCCTCCAGGCCGAACATTATGTTTTTTGTGTCGATCTATTCAAGATATCAAGCTAAGCTCAAGGTTTCTCATATGAAGGCGGTGAAGCAAATTTTTGAATATCTCAAATATAGACCAACTCTTGATCTATGGTATTCGAATGAGAAAATATTCGCTCTTACTGCCTATTCAGATTCTGCTCATGGCGGCTGCAATTTGGATAAGAAGTCAACATCCAGTGGATGCCAGTTTCTTAGATCACGTTTAGTTTCCTGACAGTGTAAAAAATAGATGACGGTTTCAACTTCAACGACGGAAGCCAAGTATATTGTTGCTGCTAGCTGCTGTTCCCAAGTGCTA
This sequence comes from Pseudognaphalium luteoalbum, assembly GCA_963422505.1. Taxonomy (NCBI): domain Eukaryota; kingdom Viridiplantae; phylum Streptophyta; class Magnoliopsida; order Asterales; family Asteraceae; genus Pseudognaphalium; species Pseudognaphalium luteoalbum. Next base: position 118,207 of record OY730193.1, read on the forward strand.
TGGATTAAGCACCAACTACGTGATTACGGGTTACTCTTAACTATGACTCATATTCATATTGATAACTCTGCTGCTATATCTATTACACATAATCCCGTACAACACTCTAAGACTAAGCACATTGAACTTAGGTTTCACTTCATACGGGATTGTTATGAGAAACACTTGATAGACCTTGTCCACATAGATACCCTTAAGCAAAACGCCGACTTGTTCACAAAGGCTTTCTCACGAACCCGATTTGATGAACTTATCAATATGATAGAGTTAAGGTTCTTCCAACCCAAAAGGTAACTTGGGACTTGGATATTTGTTTTGATTAAAATAAAAAAATTTAACGCAACAGCCACTCTTTATACTCTTTAGTATTAAAGAAATGCAAAGTTGCAACATTTCTAAAATAGACGTTCAGTTGTGTCTGTAAATAACTTGGGAGATGATAGTATATCAGGAAGCATGCACAAAATGTCAACTTTTAAGCTATATCCTTGATGTATCAGTAGGTTTATCTAGCATACTTGAAATAGCTTTTATAAACATTAGCTTTATCATATGATGTATTGGTAGGCATGATACACACCGGTCTCTGAGTTATTAAGAAGTACAACTAATACTTGTATATTATCGTGTGAAAACTGCTAAATGATGTATGACATAAGTCTTAATTGATGAAAGAAGATATTGCCATACACTATTATAATAATTCTGTAAGAGCAAAAATGACAAATAGTAATAATATGGCTATTAAATTAACTAATGGTTACTATTGTTGTACTAACGTACATACCTGAATCCATTAGTTACACTAATAGTCTCAAACATGTTTTGTTCATACGAAGGGACCATCTGTTATACTAAGTACAGACCTGGGACCACTAGTATTTTCATAATATGTTTGATGTTTTTCTAAATTCAAAGGTCAAGTGTATGTTACGAGATAGCCAAGATAAAACTTGGTTTTGTGATCTCTACCTTATCTGTATATCACACAGTGTTACGTGTCTTACAAAATCTCATCGGTATATCATATAATGGGATTCACAAAAATAATATTCATACTAACAATAAATGGTTTGCTCATGGGCACGGATGTAACATGTTTAAGTGGACAAACTATATCAACAATCGTCTTGAACTAATTCTTATAAAAGATATTTTAAATATGCTAAGTAAATTTAACGAGGAAAAATATACTGATAACCGAGATTACACTTACTATTTGTGTTGGGACATGTATGTGTGACAACAGATCTAGCTTATAATAGTACTAGTGATTATTGTAATCAAGTTTGTACAATTGATTTGGATTTTTAAATGATATTAGTTTGGTATTAATATTCGTTAAATATATTAGTATGTTAAAGTATTAGACGAATATCGAATACGAAGTTACAAACTAAAGTTTGCGAGATGAAATCTCAAGTCGCAGAACTTAGTACCACGAGATGAGATCTGGGCTCGCAGAGTAGCGAACCGAGTCGAACTGGGCTTGGTCGTGGGCTGCGAGTTGAACTCGAGTCGCAGAGCCCATCGACCTGCGAGTTGAGATTGGCTGAAACATATAAATACTTAAATAGGTCAAATCGGTTTAAGGACTTTTGCAATTCATTTTTCCAGAGAACTAAAAACGATTCTAAGCATTCTTAAGGTTAGGTATTGATAGATTAATATTAATTAATCAATACAAAATCTTGTTGATTAATCAATTCGCTATTATTCTTGCGAAATAACCCGTTCACATACCGTGAACCAAGTATTGAGGAATTTCGCGCCTTAATACCTATGATAACCTCTTTATCGATCCACGTACTAGGGACTTACAATTGGTGTGTGCCAAAAACTTGATGTGTGCTAAGTATAGACAATTAAAATCACAAGTTTTAAATAAGGAAATACTAAATAATACTATCACACAATTCAGGCAAATGTTATCCTGATCATAGAATATAGCTTTATAAGTAAGTCCAGATTCGAACACAGGGAACGTGATTTAATCTATAACTAACTATTTATTTATCCTAAGTACAATTATTACAATTAATATACAATTTAACAATAATATACAAGATAGGGGGACGTTTTAGTTCCGATCGAACATATTTATAATTGATACCGATTCTGAATAAATAAGTTTTAAGGAACAACTTAAGAATACTCAATTGGATAGAAGATTATGACTATTTAAAACATTATTTATTAAACTTATTATATTAACTTATGTCTATTTGCATGTTGGCTATTATTATTGTGATTTACTAATGTAGAAAACCACAAAGGTTAAGATAATTTTCATATAGCAATACAGTCAAAAGTTATGTAAAGTATTACTATTTATTAAGACCTATCAACATATTATTGATACAATTCCAGGGTCAGTTGAACTACAATGCTACTTAACATTTAATGAAACATAATCACTTAATTTAAAAACCCAAAAGATTAATAAAGTCTATCTATAAATCAGTTAATTATGATCATTAATATAATATAACACAGAATTCTTGCATAATAATATTCAATAATATAGTTCCAACATAAACATATAATTCATATAATAAACCTAATAAACATACATTTAAACATTCATAACGAAAATCTAACAAGCAGTTAATTCAAATAAACAATATCCATAGTAACCCAAAAGGTTAATAAAGTTACAAGGATAAAGAAACCGAACCAATTAACGAACTAGCTTTTCCTAGGGTTGAAAACCTTCAAACCCTAGCTCCTTAGCCTCCAAATTCGTACCTATAGTCGACCTAAAACCCTAACTTTCGCATTTTTATTCTTAGAATCGTATATGGTATATCTTAGACTAAGCCTCTATTTATAGTATTTCTGGCCGACCCTCCAACCGCCGGTTGGGACTTCCAACCGCCGGTTGTATTTAATTGAACCCCACTCCAACTCTGCGCTTTTCCACCGACTTGAAACCCTTAACCCCAACCGCCGGTTGGTTTGTTTTTCCAGAATATTCCACAACCGGGCTTGGGCTTCAATGTGGGCTTTCTTTCTTCTTAAACGGATTCAACTTGTTTTCTTGGCCCATTTCTTTAATATAATTATCTTAGTCTTCATTTCTTTAAGGTTTAAGTCTTCTTTTCTTCAATTGCTTTAATTTCTTCAGTTTTGGTCTTATTTTCGTTCCTTTTCTCCAATCTTCAATTAAAATACATTTCTGCAAATATTAACAAAATAAGTATCTGAAATCATATTGAAAGTGCCCCTTGTCGTGGACCTAGATGTCAATTGACAGCAATCGTAAGGCGGAATCAAACAATTGCTTGTATTGCTAACAAATCACAAACCGAACACAATGAATTCAACAAAGTAAACGTGTATATTAGCTTGTATAACTGTTTGGGAACGATTACAATAAGGTTTAGTCGACAAATGGTGCTAGGGTTTCGTCAACCCTAGCCGAAAACCCGTAGGTTTCTATTTATACTAAAAAGTCAGCCGACATGCGTCACTTGTGGAAGTGTCGCATGTGGCCGCCTTCATGCGTCACTTACCTAAGTGACGCTATGCGTCACTAAGGCAAGTGACGCCTAACCTAAAATACGAGTGTCGCATATAATAAAAATTATATTTCTATTAAGTAACTAACGAGACTTATTACAACTCGATAGACCAACTGACAGACACCTAATATGTATCAACACATATAAATGCATAAAAAATGTATACAAATATAGGGATAAATAATATAAAATATAGTATCTATTTGATGCTTATCAAATAAAGAAGATTTATCCGTCTGTTAAGTGTGTACAGCAGATTCCATTGAAGACAATGCCACAAGATATTTTGGAAAATATGAAGAGTTGGCATGTGGATTCAGAGACTGGAGAAGCTGTCATGGTTGAATCTGATGATGAGGTTGAAGGTGGTGAGAGAGAAATCTTCAGAGTTTATGACCATCGACACCTAATGAACATGTCGAAAAAAGATTTGATAAAGTTGAATGAAAATAGAATCTTGACGACAGTAGCATGGGGTGATTTAGCACGTGATTATCAAATGATGGTTAAGACTTGTATCAAATTGAAGATTTATGCTGGAAGTAAGATTTACAAATAAAGATCAAAGACAACTTGAAGACATAATAGCATAGACGGTAGAGCTATTGTCAAGGGGGAGTCTGTTGGGACATGTATGTGTGACAACAGATCTAGCTTGTAATAGTACTAGTGATTTATAATCAAGTTTGTACAATTGATTTGGATTTGTAAATGATATTAGTTTGGTATTAATATTCGTTAAATATATTAGTATGTTAAAGTATTAGACGAATATCGAATAGGAAGTTACAGACTAAAGTTTGTGAGATGAAATCTCAAGTCGCAGAACTTAGTACTGCGAGATGAGATCTGGGCTCGCAGAGCAGCGAACCGAGTCGAACTGGGCTTGGTCGTGGGCTGCGAGTTGAACTCGAGTCGCAGAGCCCATCGACCTGCGAGTTGAGATTGGCTGAAACATATAAATACTTAAATAGGTCAAATCGGTTTAAGACTTTTGCAATTCGTTTTTCCATAGAACTAAAAATGATTCTAAGCATTCTTAAGGTTAGGTATTGATAGATTAATATTAATTAATCGATACAAAATCTTGTTGATTAATCAATTCGCTATTATTCTTGCGAAACAACCCGTTCACATACCGTGAACCAAGTATTGAGGAATTCCGCACCTTAATACCTAAGATAACCTCGTTATCGATCCACGTACTAGGGACTTACAATTTGCTAATAACTGCATGTTATCCTGATATGATCCCTAACCAGACCAAATAAACTACGTCACCAAAAAGAAAGTTAGTTTAGTTTTAATTTTTAATGTTAGTCTATATTATTTTATTTTTAAGTTTGTTTTAATTTCATTTTATCCCTAAGTTAATATCAAATCAGGTAACGGAATTTGAAATCTGAAATCGCATCAATATTCATAAAGTATTGGTTATGCAACACAAGATTTGTGTCTCAACTCATGTCGCAGCTTGTGTCGCTATATAGGGTTTGGGTATAAAAGTTTGACCCCACTTCTAAGTCGCACACACTATTCTTGCAACACAACACAAAAACTAGCGACACAAACTTGTTACCTGCGACACAATCGATACCAACGTGATTTTTGATTCGATCGCGATTTCTGTTTGTTTCTGTTCCAATCGATCACTGGATTCTTGTTCCACTCATTATTCTCGATTGTTAGGTACTAGTTTCAACCTTTTACCGTGCTTATATCATGTTTAATCTTTGGTTACAGGTTTCGGGGGTTTGGGGTTATAGTTTTTGGATAAATTAGATACAGAAACGGGTATATAACATGTTAAAACTGGTAGTTTCGTGTTCCTGATCAGGTTGCGCACCCTATGGTGTGATTTTTTCGACAACCCCCAATTTTGATCTTCGGGTTTCTGGGTTAGGGTTCGATGTTCGTCTTTGCGACACAACATGCGACATAACCTTTGTGTCGCAACTTACACGAACTTGATTTAGATTTACTATTCAGTTGCGACATAAACTATTTGTGTCGTTATTTCTTGAGACCCAACCTGGATGTCGCTTTACCTGTGACATATCTCCTTATGTCGCTACTTTTTGCGATACAAAACCTGCGACACAAGTTCATGTCGCATATTATTCGATTAAATTTGAAATATTGCAAAATTGCGACACAACCCTATCCGTCACACAATTAATTTGCGACACAACTCTTTATGTCGCATATGTTTTGAAATCAATTTCCAACCCGAAGGCGACACAAGTGCTTATGTCGCAAGACCCCTGCGACACAAGCCCCAGTGTTGCAAATGTCAGATTGATCTATTTGTTTTATTTATCGTGCTGCTAAAGCTAACATTTTTCGAGCATTCTTTGTCTTATGTTTTCTTTAACTGGAAGTCGGGTCACAACATCGTGGCATACTTAGATGATGATAAGGATTCAGCAGCACCATATAGGCCAATGGTGGCTTTTCTACGGCGTTCTATTATTTTTTGGCCATTTCGATGAATACAAATATTTACAAGGACCAGGTGGGTCCTTTCTGGGATAATGCACAGATCAACTCTGACCTGCCGTTCACAAGGATTATTTATAAATAGATTATTCTATCTGATCAGGTGATCCGAGATTTCTTTCATTTTGGAGATGCTGAGGATTTGCCTGTCTTATTTCCCAACACATTTACCAGTGGAGGCATGAATAGAATGGGTTATCCGGGGGTTCCCCGTGATCAGTACCACAAAGCCAATCTTCCCAAGGTTTGCGGTATCTGATGAAGTTATGATAGTTTGTTTATCGGGACGCAAGGTCGGGTTTGACATAATGAGCCACTCAACGGCCTCTGCAATGCTTGCGTTGGTTTACAATAAGCCCTTCAACCTTTTTGGTTATACATTTAGGGCTATGGTAGATAATGTACAAGCCAGGGACGAACGTCCGAATCTGGACTGTTTGTGCTCAAGGAGAGCATGCGAACGCGGATTTCCCTTTTTTGGGCATATTACCAATGAGGGTTACATCCCTCCGCCCAATCATGGTTTCTTGGATGCTCCGACTGCACCAGCTCAATAACCGGAGCCAATTTTTGTTGAAGTTGCTATTCAGCAGGACCATTTAGTGGATGATTTGATTGAAATCGAGAACTTTCCAAATCTCGATGTTCCTGCTTCAAACTTACAGGCTCCTCAGCCTAATCAAGAAGAATCTTCTTCTGGGGAATTTGTTTACAACCAAACCCCTTCTGACTCTGAAGGTGAAATTCCCTCTAAAAGTGAAATTGCGTGTATCAAATGCATGAATCCTCCAAGGTTTGAGCGAATTCAATGCCGCATCCACGCCGGAAAGAAACGAGCTGCCGTTAAGGGCAAACGAGTTCGTACTGAACCTTCTGACTCTGAGGATGCATTGTTGAGTCATATTAGTGTGTCTGTCAGTTGGTCTTGAGTCTGTAATAGCTTAGATTAGAAAATTGTTAATTTTCTATTTTGAGTGACACTTACTTAGTGTCGCATTCAGGCGACACTCAGTAAGTGTCGCACTAGGGTTATGATCTGCGATACTTAGCAAGTGTCGCAGAATCGTTCTGTTTGTATATAAAAAGCCATCACGGCTCATTGCAAAGGTTGGACAAAAACCTGAGCACAACTTGTCGACTAAACACTCTGTAAACAAGCTAGTAAGCGTTTGATATTGCAATACAAATCATTATTACTCAATTCCTTATTGTTTCGATTTGTGTTTCATATTAGTTACTTCAATTGTGTGATTCCGCCACACGATTGGTTGATTAAGTCTGTTCTAGATCTTAGGTACAGGGACAACAAAGTGGTATCAGAGTCGTTGGGCTTTTTGTGACAGAATTGATCAAGATTAGAGTGTGTTTCGGTTGAGATTGGGAAGAAACTAGCTTATTTTCATTGATTAGAGAGTTTTTGTTCTTCAATTTCTTGTTATTAACGTGATTTTGCAGGTATTGTTCATCTGGGAAAGAGAATTTTCGTTAGGATTTACGAAAATTTGATTTTTAGGGTTTTTGGGCTGCTGTTGCGCGCTTCTGCGACACTCTACGCGACACTTCCAGCGATACTTAACTCAGTGTCGCCTCTAGGGTTCTGCAACATAACCTAGCGACACTCCTAGCGACACTTAACTCAGTGTCGCCTTAAGAATTTAGTGACACTCACTGTGACAGTAATTCCTATTTTGCTAGAGACACTTGTTAGCGACACTTCATGCATCATATGAACCTCTGAGATGCAAAAAGTCTCGTTCTGCCGGGGTTATAGTTTCTGAGAATCCTACATCTCAACCGGCAGACATCAAGCAAATGATGGATGCACTTGAGAAGATGAACAAGAAGATCGAGGATCAAGCACCAGTTATTGAAGTTCAAGCTTCACAAATTACGGATTTGGAAAAGAAAGCTGCTTTGGTACCTGATTTGCGGTCTAGGGATTCAGGCCTAGCTGTTCTTCCTGGGGATTCAGGCCTGCGTGCCTTCTGAACAACACCTAGGACTTCCGCCGGGACAAAGACTGATGATGTAAATGAACCTGTTAATGCAAATCTTTTTGACATCAATAAAACTCCACTTCTTGATTATTTTCCTGTTATTGATATTCTGTGCCAGCCGAGATGTAGCACCCCCAAATTTATAATGCAGCGGAAGTCAACACGGGGCGCTACTAATCAAATATCATAACACATAATCACAAGCAAACGACCTCTAAATGAGACATTTATAGAAAATAGTTACATTTCATAGTAAATCATTTCGAAACATATTGTTTCCGTTACAAAAGTTGTAATTTCCTAGAGTCCACGCGTAAGGCGGGAGATTCTATTACATAATCAAAATATACAAAAGATAATGCTAAGAATCTCCGTTAATGCAGTTATGTTATGCTAAAAAGGTCAACACGAATGTTGGTGAATCTTACAGGTTTGTAAGTAATATCAGATTTGAACACAAGATTTTTATCAGTGGTGCCCGAAGACGTAAATCAAGTATATGCAATTCTGCAAATGTATGTAAGTTTATACCGTTGCCATGAGGCTCATAATCGAAGCTTAACCCGTAAGTAATAAGTTGCCCTCGCGACATGCTCGAAACTGAGCAAACGTAAGTAACGAATAATAGTCGCCTGTTTATACAGAACGGTTCGTGGTAGCGCTACTACCCCGGGCGAGGAGGGTCATTTCCCTAATGGATCCATTAACTATTGTTCGCGCTTAAGTCCAGAACTAATGAAGTATGATGGAGGGACTTCAGTAAATGGTAAGTAACTCATGCAATCCCGTATAGTAAAATGAGTACTTCAGTACTTGTGTTCATGAAAAGTAAGCAATGTATCTCATCCCGTAAGTAAAACAGTAAAAGTGGGGCTGTAGGACTCACCTGAGTCTAGCAAGTATGTTTGGGAAATCAAACGAGTAGAGCGGATGTAAGTCCGTAAAGGTGTCGGGTGTAATCCCGTATGTTGGTTCTCTGAACCCTGCAACCTTCTGGCGTCCGAAACGCACAACGTTGTAAATAAACAAGTAAATAAGTTGGTGTCTTAAAAGATCACCCATGCTAGTTGTCCACTCAACTAGGAAATGTCCAAGTGTTTTTTTAGTAATCCGTTTGTAATTAGAAAACAAATATGGCCCGTTGGTGACGGTTTGTAATAATAATGCAAAGTGTTATTATTATATGTATCGTTGTATCAGGTTTCATTATTTGTAAGTGTTTGACACTTAGTGTGAAAAGTATTTACAAGTTCATGGATGATGGGGGTCCGGGGGCAGCGTCCCTGGTAGCGGGGTCCAAGGGGCGGAGCCCCTGGCTGGGGTCGAGCTGCAAGGTCAGGTTGGAAAATTTTTTATTTCTACTACATTGTTTATGTGAAAAACGCATCTGAGATTTGAATTTGGGCAAAATCAAGTGATAAAATTTGAGGTCTCGACACTTATTAAAATCTGAGTTTTCTAGGTTCTATTATCTGCGACATTAGGTGCGACATTAGGCGTAGTGTCACAGGCCGTGACTGCGACATTGGTCATGGCGTCGCTAACTGCGACATTCGCAATTTAATGCGATGTTGAGTCTGATATCGCTATATGCGACGTTGTTTGTCTTTGGGACGTAGGGGTCGATGTCGCTATGTGAGACGTTAGCAATTTAATGCGACATTGAGGTTGATGTCGCAATTTTCCTGCGACAAATGCGACATCGGAGTCTGATTGGAATCCGGTGGCCGGAAACATGGCCGGACGACTTTGGTTTGGTCTGAAACTTTTACCCAACCCTTATATGGACATTTTAAGCCTAGACAAATAATTTTAAGTTGAAAACAATAGAAAACGAGAGGTGTCGGGATTTATCGAAAACTTACGAAGTTAACGCCGTGAAAATCCGGAAAGATGGGGTTGTAGATCGCGGGGAGGTGGTTCTTTTCTTCCAAACGGGTGAGGTGATCCGATGTCGTTTCGAGGTAGTAATTGGTGATTTAGTGAGGTGGTGGTGTGATGGTAGTTTGAGAGAAAAGAGGAAGGGAGAGAGAAAGAAAAAAAATGAGAAATGAGGAGGAAAGAGGAGGTGGTGGGGTTTTGATGAAAGCCCCATTTTTCAGTCTCCGCAATTGTGCTCCGTGCGGTTTTCATTTTCCCGATCGTTTAAACGTTTAATTATTTTTATATGTGTTGGAATGTAAGTTTTAAAATATAAATAATTATTCAATATTCTTATTTAAGTATTTCGCCAAATACTTTATATTTGAGCTATAAAACGTATATAACTTGGCTATATTTCGATTGTTTGCGCATTTAATGTTTTAAGTCGCGTAGGCATTTATTTACACGATACGAAATAATTAGGGAATATTATCAAAATAATATTTTGGATATAATTGCGTTATTAAATAATGTTATGTTATTCAACAAAGTTGTTCACCAACGTCCGTATTTAATTGAACCGAATTACATTCGATCTAAAGAGCGTACGATTTAATCAAATCGTATATTTGTATACATTAATCAATATATATTTCGATACATTAATTAGCCTAAATCTAAGGACTAATCACATGTATTAACAACTGATTAGGTACTAATCACTAGTCCTAATTTGGCGGGTGTCACACGAGACCACTTGCTGTTGATTATTCTCAGGTAGATCTTTCATATATTCAAAAAATGCTCAATGAAACTGGTTTGACATCTGGGCAAGATGAGTTTGAGGTTAATGATGATGTATCTGTTGAGGAAGAGCAACTTCATTCAGATGAATTTTATGATAATGCTCCTACAATAGAGTCTGATTCCTCTGAGGATGAAGTAGAGCCTGCTAGAGCTTTTCAAAGCCAACAAAGTACTTCACAAGCAGAGCCTGCTACAGAAACACCAGCTCAAGAAACACAGATTCCAGAGACACCAGCACCTGAAGCTGCTTCTACTTCTAGACCTTCTATTTCAATGTGTCCTGATCTAACAAGATCGCGTATGAGATAGTTTCCTGCTACACCTGTACCTGTTACTTGCAAGACATATAAGGTTAGTGGAAATTACACTGAGATTATCAAAAGCTGGAAGGTGAATAAGGCCACTTTTATGATCAAAAGAAGTGATGGGGTCCAATACTTCCAACGGTCTTTCACCAAGCTGAGTACGTTGCCAAAGGGAGAAATCAATCGATTAGCTCAGTTAAACCTGATCAACCCTCACAAAGATTAGCGTGCCGAAAACATTCAGACAACTTTACGTCGTGAGGTTAAAAGAAAAAGGTATAACTTCATCAAATCGATGCTGGGCACGAGGTATACTTTCAAGAATTAGTTCGATCTAGTGACAAATCATCCAATCGTCAAAGTTCATTGTCCGCCAGCTGATTGTCTTACTGAGATTCCTCTGGAGATTGTTCCCTTCGACTTTCTGAATAGATTTCACTATTGGGAATTCGATGCTCATAATGGAGAAGCATTATCCGTTTATGTACCTGAGTCAGAGCCAGAGACGGGTTTGATTTACGGATTGAAGAAAGCACAGTTCTGGGTATTTGATCCTATGAGCTTGATCAATCTATCTCCAAAAGATTTGAGAAAGCTGTTTGACAATCGAATACGATACAATTAAAGAAATGTAGTGAACAAAGTACTTGCGACCCAATTTCAGAAAATTGTGAATATATGTGTGACTCATGGAATACACGTTGGTGGTGTATTTCTAGTAGGCTAGATTTGATTGAAGGTTTTTTAAATACCAAGCTGAAGACACGGGGGAGTTTGTTGATGCATCTTTAGTGTGTCTGTCAGTTGGTCCTAGCCTGTGTTAGTTTTGTTATCTAATTACAATAGTTTGAACGTTTGTATTTTATTAAGTAATTACATTATTTGTTTAGGTGAATTAGCTAGTGTCGCAGTTGCGACACAAGGCGTGGGTCGTATGAGTCGGTCTGGCGACACAGCTTGTGTCGCAAGAGACATATTAGGTTTTCGAAATAAATACTTGAATTCATCTCAGAATTCAAGGTTGACGAATTTAGGGATTCAGAGAGAACTTTCTGTGTTATCATTTGTATTTTAGCTAAGAGGTTATTCGTATCAATATACAAGTGATTTGTTTTGATTCGTATTGTGTTTAACGTATCTATTATCAATTATTGTATTCTGCACGTTATTGATTCTTAGGATTCAAGTTAGTTCCGCACAGGGAACCTACACACATTTTCTAAGAAAATGAGGGAATACTTATTGGAATAGTTTACAATATCATAACTAATTGCTAAGACTATCATTAAAAGTAAAGTCCTTTTTAGGTTGCCCTCAATTAACAGTCAAGAGAAATGAATAAGGAATAATATTAATTGGTATTAATCTTATATTTAATTAGTTGATTTACTAATTATGGTAAATTAATTAAAAATCAAAAGTAATTAAAGGGTGGAAGAATCTGGAATTGCAATTTAGCCGGCGGCTAAACCAAGAAAGGCTAAGGTGGTGGAGGTCGCAGACTTGGAGTCCAAGTCAAACACATTTAGCCGGCGGCTAAAAGTCGAAATCTGCAAATTCAGGGTTTTCCTCTCCAATATAAATAAGGGTCAAGCCTATACCTTATTACATACGAATTTCATACAAATTTTGGCTCTGAAGTCGAAAATTCTTCTTTCTCTTGGGTTTTTGGGTGTGAAGCATTAGAGGTAATCTACTTTGGGTACTTGCCTCCAAGAGAAATTGGTTTTCTCTAAGGTTAGTGGTTTTTCCATATTTATCCAATTTGTTTATTGCACTATATATTAAAGTTAAAGATCCCTTAGGATTTTAGTTTTCTAATTGTCTTAGATTATTAAATTATTGTTATTCCGCTGCGTTATGATAATCTAGTCAGGGAATAGAAAACATAACAATACTTTAGTAAGACTAGTCCCTCAGATGCTTCTACAAGTTCTACCACTGCATTGTTGGTTGGTGATGTTACTTAAAACAATGGTGAACTTATCTCGGAGGATCTATGTTATATAGCTTCAGCTTGAAGTGAGAAACAAAGCGAACCTTCATCCACTGAAAAGTCCACTCAAGAGCACCACAAGATGCCCATGAGTGTGAAATCTGCTGAACAACAATTGTCTGTTGTTGCTTCGTTTGAAAACTACTATACATTCAGGGAAAGATCAATGATCCAACTACATTTGATGAGGATTATGATCAAGTTGACCCTGACGATATAGAAGAAGTGGCTATCCAGTGGCAACTTCCAATGGTGTCAAGGAGAGTAAAAAATTTCTTAAAGCGTATTGGTAGGAAGTTTGTTGGTAATAAAGTTGGATTTGATAAGTCCAAGGTGAAGTGTTTTAACTGTCAAAGTTATGGACACTTTGCTAGGGAGTGTCAGAGGTCAAATGCTGATCAAAATACAAGTAATAGAAACAACCAAGGCTCGGGAAAGACTTTAGCTTCCAAAGCTTTGGTAGTTCAACAGTTGGATGGTTCATATGACTGGAGAGCTTTGTCTGAAGAAGCTCTTATGATTGAGATTGGAGATCAAGAAAAGACTATTGAGTCGACATCTTACATGCCTACTGCTGAAGAATTTAAAGTACCTGGCATTCAAGAGAAAGTTATTGAAGAAGATGTAATGAACATGGATTCAACTGAGCATTTGAGTCCAGAAGACTTTGTTGCTCAGATGGTTGATATCAGCACTGATAAAAAGAGGGTATGTCTTGATACTCTTACTCTTGCTGATGTTTGCTATTTAGTTACCGATTTGCAATCCCAGGTTAATATGTTTGCAGAATCTAATAGGTCTATGAATTCAGAAACCGTGAGCGGAGCTTCTTTAACCGCAACAGGCCCCGGTATGTGTCAGCACACAGAGCTGCCCATTTTTAGTCGCCTCCAAATTTTACGTACACTGATATTGTTATGTATTTGGTTGTAAAAAAAAGGAGAAATATCATGTCTCATTTAGTTCTTATTTCTTATATATATAAACATAAATTAGTAGATTTACCGTAACAAAAAATCGAATATAGTCTAATCATGTTACACTGCTTTAATAAGTGAAGTCTCTTTAATCGTGTTATACTCATCTTGAAGATGTTCAAGAATAGCGGACAATCTGAATCAATTGCAAATGAAGTTTATGTTGAGTTAAATTTGCTTAAGAATTTATCGTCTTTGCTGGTATGTGATCCAGTGAATTATGCTATTTTTTAAAGTTGATTGATTGCATACTCATCATTGTTATCTTGTCAATGTAACAGCTGTCAAAATAAGTTTTTCAAAATTTTAAGTTGCTGATTACCCCTTACAATCGTATTAGCACATCGTCCCATGACTACGAGTCAGCAACGACTACATATCATCTCACGATTTTTTCGCAATTCTAAATGTCTACATGGCCCACTATATTTATTTAAAAGATAAAAGGGTAAATGAGATAAAGGATAAATATAGGAAAAAAGAGGGAAAACTTATAATAATTAAGAGTGAGTTTAGTTGTTGAAAAGTATGATAATTTTCTTGAAAATTTTTCTAAGAAAATTGAAAAATTGGAAAACATGTTCAAATTGGAATTTTATAGAAAAAAATTTCAAGAAAATGGAAAACTCATTTTCCTAAGTTATAATTATAAGCTGGAAAATAAAATTTCTCACTTTTCCACATTTTTCCTTTATAACTCTTCCCCCACTTTTCTAAAATTTTTCAAGTTCTCCTAATTTCAACATCAATTTTTCAAGATGGAAAATGTAACACATTTGTAAATGTTTTATAATTTTTCAATACTTTTCTAGAGAAAAAAACATTTCTCATTATCTAGAAATTGAAGATGGAAAAATTTAGAAAATTTTCCACAACTAAACACACCTGAAGGGGCCCATCAATTTTCCGTGGTGGTTTCATCAATTCCTTGACGACGACAAACAACTACCACTAGTGCGAGCATTTTGTAGTCGCTCCAGTGGTGGCCGTGCAAGTGGTCGATTGATGGGAGAGATGAGTGAAGACTGAAGAGAGGGGATGGAGTAATGGTAAATTTTGTTCCAGGCGGGTACGTATCGTGAATGGTAGGTGTTGGTGGATACTGAATTATTGAGTGCGTAGAAAGGTACAAGTTATATTAATGGAACAACTAAATAGTAGAAAGGGGAAACCGAAAACTTCATTTTTCCTTTATTACAGGTTTATTTTTATATTCGGTACACGCAACTTGTATATATCCGGGGGTCATGAATAAACTCATGGGTCTTAAATTATACAAATATTCCATCAAACAATCAAAATACATTATAAAATGGTAATATGAATATGTGTTTTAGAACATGTTCAAATCAACGTATCGTTTTTTAAACGAATTAAATTGTTAATATTTAAAACATACGAGCTAATAGTTCAATACCTATCAATTTATACTAGCAGCAAACCCACACAATGCGGCGGTAATAAGAAGCAACCATGTACAATACTTTGGTAATAGTAAGAAGTTTATTGTATGTATTTAAGTTTCAAAATCCACACATTTTTTTTACCCGACGCTTATTTGATGATTTCAATGAAAAAAGATTTTCTAGAATCAAAAGAGTTTTCAAATCACTATGTCAAATATGATAGCTTTGGAAAAGGTACTATTTTGAATACCTACCAAAGATAATTTGAAATTAACATAGAACAATTACTAATAATTAATAGGGACAAATAAGTAATTTTAATTTATAATTAAGAATTAAGATTTAACAAAGTGAAGACTCTTTATATGTAACTAGTAGGATATCCGCGTCATTCAGCGGAGTTATATACAAAACATAATGGTTGTTGGTCATATGTCGCTTTTGAAAAACCAAACGAAAGAAATGAAAAAGTGATCCGAAGTAAAATGTTACAATATTAATTAATTTGCTTCATATTTATCAAAATAAAAGTTCATAATAAGTAAAAGATCATGAGATAAAGCATGAGGGATGTATTAAAGCATGAGGGGTGTATTAAATAAGTTACCAAATTTATAATTTAAGAGTTTAAGAAAGAGAATGTGAAATGCTTTATAGGCAAGTATAGATTATAAATAATATTTTTATTTGATCATTCTATAAGTTTGTTATTCAAAATATATTTGAAAATTAAAATCAATCATTATAGATACGTATAAATGATGATGCATCATAGAAACCCACTTGTAGATAACTATGATATTTTATAGGTTCCCGGGTCAAGTTTACTTGCGGGTAAAATCTCATACTCATCACCCACCTGCAATCCATCACAGATAAAAGTTCATGTCTATACCCTACATGCGAGTAAAAGCTTCGCGAGTTTATCCACACAAAATAGGTGGGTATCAACGGGTCACATAGTTTTTCTCGCCCTTATCCCTAAATAGGAACGGGTTCAACTTTTCATATCATTTATTTATTTTAGAATTAATTTTTATTTACTTTTTCTATACTTTTCTAAATCATTCTTTCTTACATTATGTAAATTTCTGTACTTTTTCTTTTTTCTTTTAATTGAAAAATGATATGATGAATATTTAAAAATTGAGAATCTTCCGTAGGAATATGATGTGAGTGGGTAAAGGTATCCTATCGTGTTGGGGTTAGCAAAAACTAGGAAGCATGCACAAACAAACACTGCGTACCCACCGCAATGGTTTTTTTCTTTGCATTTATAATTTTTATTTGGGCTATTGGTCTGAAAATGTATCGAACTTGTTAAGAAATCCTATTGTAGGTATTATACTTTTAAAAATCCTATTGTATGTATTGAAGTTACTAATCACTTCTATTGTGTGTAGTCATTAACCAAAAACTGATTGTTTACTTACGTGAGCTGATTAATCATTTTTTATCCATGTCATCATCCACATAGTAGCCACATAAGACCAAGAAAATGCATTAAACTTTTATTTGCTGATTTTTTCTTAATTATTTAATTGATTTTTTATTGAATATTCTAAAAAAATAAAAATGAAAATTATCATCCTCATTTTTATGAGTAATGTTTTATCTTTTGCTTATATAAATTAGAAATACAAATCAAATCCAAACTCATAGGCATCATCACCCAAAATCAAATAATGTGTAGTCCGTATGTTCAACTTATTAATTAGTGTAGAAACCTTACTCCTTTCGTCATCCCTATATGTCTGAAACATCTACACCAAACAATAAAACATACACAAATTGATTAACAATAAAAAAAATCAACAATTTGTCTCCTTCCACCTTCCTTCAACAGATCCGGTGACGGAAAGCAAAGATCGTGAAGGCGGCGATTTACAAATCTGAAAGTGACGACGGCGGAGTGTTGGTGATGATTTACGGATCTAAAAGTGACGGTGGCGGAGTGTTGGTGGTGATTTTCAGACCTGAAAGTGATGACGAGTGTTGGTGTCGATAAAAAAGATCCAAAAGTCATGACGTAGTTGTGGGGTGAGGATTTACAAAATTAGTTTTTCTTGTGGCCGGATATCCGTGATGGTGACGTAAAATCGAGTTCTATCCGGTCACCAGAAAAAGATGAAACTCACGACAGAATGTGGTGGCGGTTGATAACTTACCGGAATTTCTATTTGTAGATCTATTTTTTCTTTTATGAATTATTTTGTTTTTGAGATCTAATTGTATTGTATATCTACTCAATTTTGTTTCTAATAATTTATGTTTGTAGATCTAATTGTATTAAATTAATTTTGTTTGGTTCATAATATTTTGTTTAAAATATTCAATAAAAAATCAATTAAATAATTAAGAAAAAATCAGCAAATAAAAGTTTAATGCATTTTCTTGATCTTATGTGGCTCCTACTTGGACGATGGCTTGGATAAAAAAGATTAACCGGCTCCACATAAGCAAACAAACAATTTTATGTTAATGACTACACACAATAGGAGTGATTAGTAACTTCAATACATACAATAGAATTTTTGAAAGTATAATGCATACAATAGGATTTTTGGACAAGTTCAATACATTTTCAAACCAATAGCCCTTTTTATTTTTGTCATTACTCTCCAGTTTACAGTCTACACATTGTTATAAGGAAAAAAACAGGAGGGTTGGATTAGTGGTTGAGTCTTTTGCCTCTAAATAAAAGGTCAGGGGTTCGAATTCCATCCCCTGCAAAAAGGCCGGGTAAAACTACTACACTGTTAATGCAAAATAATATGTAAAATTAATAATAACTATCAAGCATTTAAAAACACTATTAAATAAATAACATATATAATATAAATCAGAAACGATAAAACGTTGACGATTGCTTTATGAGAGGTAGGATCATTATTGATGCATCGATTAGTGCAACTTTGGCGAGAGAACGTAGAACCTAGATCCATATGATAGGGACTGATGTATATGTGGATTTGTATTATCAAACTACGGAGTATTAGCTTTATGGAAAGGTCGACTCACTCTGTTACAATATAACTTTAGGATATGATTTTGTAAGAATTGTTTTTTTGTTGTTTTGTTTTTGTTTTTTCATTCTGAAAACAAAAATTTAAAGAAGCTACTCAAAAACAAGAAAGGTATCAACAATAAATTAGGTTGTATACCACCCGATTCACTTCAGTCTAGTGTTAAATGCAAGGGTTAATATACAAATAGGTTACTGTAATTTACGAAAATGTTCATCTGGGTTATTAAACTTTAAAAAATGTTCAATTTTATACTGCTCATCTATCTTTGCTTAATTTTGTAACATCCAAAAATATGTAAGTCTTTTATATATATATATATATATATATATATATATATATATATATATATATATATATATATATATATATTCTATTTTTTGATTTTTGTATACATATATATAGAAAATAGATGTTTATGGAATATGTTATAGTGGCTATGGTATATTATAGAAGGTTTATTACAATTTAGGACTGGTTTGAAATGATGATTGTAATCTGGGAATGAACTGAATTAGTTTAAGTCTGGGCAGGAATTTTGTAAAATCGCGACGCGAATAAACCTAATAACCGCGACGCGATTCTCCTTCAATCGCGACGCGATTCACCCCCAATCGCGACACAATTCTATGGATTTTCAGTAATACGGGTTTAATGAACCCAGGCGTTTCCAGACTTCATAAAAACATTCTCAAAACAGAAGCCTAAACCAGTGCTGATGAAAATGACGATTTTAAGGGAAACTCATAGTTTTGTTCTTGCAATTGAGCTAGGAGACATCTAATTAAGTTCCTAATCACTCCACAGTTGATTACAAAGTATAACTAAACCTCTTTTACTTCAATTCAGCGGTAGGGTTTGGTGTAAACCCTAAGTTTATAAGAGGTGATAATTAAGTAGGTTATTGAGTAATAAGTGTTATACACATGATAATTAGTTATATTATGAAGTTTTCATGATGAATTCAAGTTAGGGTTTGAAGTAGTGAAACCCTAACTGAAGCAAACTTAAATTTTTAACTTTATATTTTATGTTTTTTTGTGAAATAATCAGAATTTTGAATTGTGCAATTAATCAATATAATAGTATAAGTAGAGTTCAAATGAGTACAATAATTTTGAGTGAAAATAGGAGAATCAATCTAAACCACTCATCTTCATCAAATATCCATTTTCGCCACATTTTTGAAACTCAAACATCTCACAAACGGTAACTCAAAAAATCATGAAAATTGCACCATAAAATTCAACGTTTTTTCCTCTTCGATTTGTCGTCCCCCAATGCATACTTTTGACAAAAAAATTCCCCATTTTTAGTGGGTTTTACAAATTAGTAATACATGTGTTAATGATTGGTTGTACATTTAATTTGTGGTTATGGTTAGTATTTAGGGTTTAGGGTTTAATAGGGTCTCGTGTTTAGGTTTTTGTAGGGTTTAGGGTTTAGTATAAATCCTAACCCATAAACCCCAAACCCTAAACGCAACACTAACTTATGTGTTACCAATTTGTAAATCCACCAAAAAAATGAAAAAATAAGTTGTCAAAAGTATGTCGTGAGGGACGGCAAATCGAAAGAGATAAAACGTTAAATTTTATGGTGCAATTTTTATAATCTTTTGAGTTGTCATTGGTGAGATATTTAATTTTGAAAGAAAATGATGGAAATGAGTATTTAATGAAAATGAGTGTCTGTGATTGATTACCTCATTCTCACACAAATTTATATTCTTATTTTAATCTCACCCTTGCTAGTATTGCTTATTGCTTATGCTAGTGGTTTGTCATATAAATAAATAAATTAATAATAGATGGAATATTGTGTTGTATTTAATGATTTAAAACTGAGGCCCCCATGTTCAGTTTCTTGGTGTTGATACCCAATATAATAATAATAATAATAATAATAATAATAATAATCCACCATATATATTTTATATATTTGATGACTAATTGACTAGTATAGTATATATCTTGTATCCAATTTATTATTTTGATTATCAGAAAGAAGAATTAGAAAGGTAGAAATGGGAAGTGGATGGAGAAGAGCATTTTGTACAACAGTCCCACCCAGGAATTCATCCTCCGATTCTCCGGTGGTCTTCGGAGATATCCAACAACAACAGCAGCAGAATGCAGTTCCTAGAAAGATTGGAGGATTCTTCAAGTCTTATTCTTTTGGTTCAAATCCATCCACTCCTCGTTCTTCTTCCGCTTGGAGCTTACGTTCCAAAAGCATTAATAATGCCCCAACAAGTCTATTAGACGAGGATGATAGCAACACCAACACCACCACTGTTACTAGTATTAGTACTAGTACTAATAGTAATTCAAATTCATCGACTCCTCGTTTGGGAATGGGAATGGGATTGGGATTGGGATTGCGTTTGCGTCCCAATAAAAAGAATATCGTTGATGCTAACGACAAGTTCCATTCTTCTGTGATTGATAATCTGAATATCACTCCCAGATTGAGATGCAAAACGTCCAACACTAAGAAACCCAAATCTTCTTCATTATTGGTTTCAACTTCTTCTTCTACTTGTGGTTCAAATCCTTCCTCTCCCAGATCTCCTTTTTCCATCTTTAAAACCACTTTAGGTTTCTCAAGAGTAAGTCCGTCCTTCATTATGCTATTTTTACTTTATATTTTTTTAAAAAAACTTGACCGATCTCAATTAAATGTTAGTATTTCTATTATTTTTCTACAGAGCAACTGCGGATTGTGTTTGCAAAGTATGAAAAGTGGTCATAAAACAGCCATCTTTACAGCCGAATGCTCCCACAGCTTTCACTTCCCATGTATTTCTAAACATTTTGTCCATCAACAAAAACTTGCTTGCCCCCTCTGCAAATCTACTTGGAGAGATGCTTCATTTCTCTCCATCCACACCACCCCTGATTTTAACAACAACAAAAACATTCAATTACCAGCACCAGTATTATCAGATAATACCACTGATCATCATGTCACAAATTTTGTCAAACCAAAACCAAAACCATATAATGATGACGAGCCACTTCGAACACCCAGAGCCACTTCTGGCATTGTTCCCATTCCGGAAGCCGTTAATGAAAACGAAGAAGACGATAATGATAATGATGATGATGATGATGATGATGATTTTGATGAATTCAAAGGATTCTTTGCCAATCCGGCAGTTTCATCATCATCATCATCATCATCATCCTCATCATGTTTTAATAAGAATGTGGAGGTGATGCTAATATCTGAAGTAGCTGTGATATCTTCAACTCAATCACACGAGACGTACGCCCTGATTTTGAAGGTGAAAGCTCCACCACCAGCCCCACCCAGTGAATCAAGACGAGCTCCAATTGATCTTGTTGCGGTTCTGGATGTGAATCCGAGTATGGGTGGACCAAAGCTTGAGATGCTTAAACGAGCTATGCGCTTGGTTATTTCGTCACTCGCCTCTGTTGATCGTTTATCCATCGTTGCCTTTTCAGCTGCTCCTCCACGTCGCTTACTTCCTTTAAGGAGGATGACTTCTAAAGGTCAACGCTCCGCTCGTCGTATCATTGACCACCTCGCTGCTGCTGCTGCTGCTGCTACGTGTTCCACCGCTACCCGATTCGCACGTGAAGCTCTCAAGAAAGCAACTCAAGTCCTTGAAGATCGACGGGAAAGAAATCCCGTGGCTAGTATCATACTGTTATCCGATGGTCATCAAGCACATGCGGACGCAGATTCCAATCATCAACGCCAAGTATCAAGCAGCCACGTGTCGTCTACACGTTTTGCTCATGTTGAGATTCCGGTTCACACAACCCCGGCCGGTGCTTACAATAATCAAATCCCCCATGATCATGGTAGTGTAGCGGAGGATGCGTTCACAAAGTGTGTCGGCGGTTTGCTTAGTGTGGTGGCTCAGGACTTGCGGGTTGAGCTGGGTGTGGCACCAGGTTCAGATCCTGCTGAGATCACAGCGGTTTATTCATGTAATGGGAAACCCGTGGTGTTAGCCGCCGGTTCAGTCCGGTTTGGGGATCTCTACGCCGAGGAGGAAAGGGAGGTGCTTGTTGAAATGAGGGTCCCAAGGTCAAGCAGCAGTGGGTCGCATCACCACGTGTTATCGGCCGGGTGCTGCTACAACCACCCGGCTACACAACAAATCATCTACGGTGGACAAAAGGCGTTGTTGGTCCCAAGACCCCTCAGATCCTCCTCACCCAACATCCAACGCCTCAGAAACCTGTTCATTGCAACTAGAGCTGTGGCGGAGTCACGGCTCTTGGTGGACCTCACCACGGCTCATCACCTGCTATCTTCGGCTCGAGCGTTGTTACTGCAGTCTTCCATGTCGGCTGAGGAGCTTGTCAAAGGCTTGGAATCGGAACTGGCGGACCTTCAATGGAGGGCACAGTACCAGCTGCATCATGTACAACAGCAGCCGCAGGTGGATGAAAATGGGGAGCCGGCTGAAAAGCTGGCTAAAGTTGCGCTGATGAACAAGAGGCTCAGCGATCTACACGGCTTTGAAAATGCTAGGTTTTAATTTCAGCTTTTGTATTATTTTTTATTTAAGGTTTTCGTAATAAAAAAGGAAAAAGAAAATTGTGAATGAATGAAGAATATTCATACAGAAAATAATATAATAATATGGATATTATGTAGAGAAAAAGATTATGGAATGAGATGAGTCACGCACGTTGAAGCACATGGTTGTGAGTCAATTTGTAAGGAATGGTTTGATGATCAACTGGAAGTTGTCATTTTTTGTTACATTCGATGTGATTAATGTTGTAACATTATTAACTTTGGTTAAGACATGCGTGAGTGCAATTTTATTAGTTGTCTAAACTAAGTCTAAACATGTGAGATTGACATTTGTTCGGTTCAACTAATAAAAAATAAGAGATACAAACTATATTAACCGATCAATGCATTAAACATATTTTTATGTTTATCTATATAGGTCTATATAACATTACCCGTGAATATAAGTTACTAATCTAATTAAGGGGTAATATGGCATATATCCCAATCTCAAGAATACATAATTGTTTACATTTAGGACTTTCGGCCAGACCAGATTTTAAACTGGACTTTTTCAGGCTGAACTTTTTCATGCTTTTTTGGACTTTTTTTTAGGTCCAGCTCGAGCTTAAGCCTATGTTTACACCTCTACCAACTACGTACATGTCAATTTCAAGATTTTATATTGAGAATTGCAGCAGTGAAACTACATTTATAGTATAAAACTTTGATTAATCAATTACCGTATACAACATTATCAGAAATTTAGAATCAAAGATGAATGTGACATGCATAAGAACATTAACGGAAGATAAGAGAATACAAGTTCACGATACAAATGAATCATATAATACTCGTAGTATTTACTTACTTAGGAGTATATTATTTTTTGCATACATAAAGCTAGGTGGAGAACATGAGTTGATCAAACGTACGTACATCACAAGAAGAGTACGTATCAATGAGAAAATTTATTGCTATATATTCATATATATATATATATTGATCAAATCAGTAGAGTGTAATTACAAAACCTCATTTGAATGAATTAACACACTTGAGAGACTTCAACATTCCTCAGTATAGATAGTACGTTCAGATTAACTATCTGAAGAACAATATGAGGAAAATTTCCTCTTATTCAGACTTGCACAAATGTGTTAAAAAAAAGAAGAAGAAAAAAAAAAGAAGCTTGCTTTACTTTTGTTGTTCAACTTTGGCTCGGATCTTTTCTTCCAAAACAGAAATTTCTGTCTCTAGGTTAAACATTCTGTTAAGCGCATGCATATTCTCGAGAGTCTCATCCAGAGTTCTATCATCACTACCATCATATCTCAAATGCTGCAACGGCCCATGAAGAAGCTTGTTGACTATACCACGACTCAGAGCTTCAACCGCTTTTCTTGTATTATTGTTTACATTATCACCCATTTTCTGCAAGCATTTCTCTAAATCGCTACTTCTGATTCTTTCAGCATAAGCCCTAAGTTTCCTGATGGTAGGAACCGTTTCTAGAGAATCTCTCCATGCTTCAAACAGTTTTAATTCTTCATCGATTATCATCTGAGCTTCCATTGCTTTTCTCAGTCTGTCTTCTCTGTTAGCAGCCACAACTTCTTTCAAGTCATCCACGTTATATGCACCCGTCGTCTCCACATCTTTAACACAAGAACCCACGTTTCTTGGAACAGATATATCAATGAAAAGACGCTTTCCACCAACTTCAGGACTAACGGGAGGAAAATCAACCACGTGGTGTTTTAAAAAAAGAGGTGTTTCTGAAGAAGTACTGGTGAAAATCACATCGGCTTCACCAGCGCAAGTCATCATATCATCAACCGGTTTGTATACAATCTCAATACCCTTGAATTCATCACGAAGTGCATCCACTTTTTCAACAGATCTATTCACAACCACTATCTTAGTGCAGCCTTTTGAGACCAAGTGTTTAACCACTAGCTTTCCCATCTTGCCTGCTCCTATGAGTAAAACCCGAGCAGTAGAATGGGCTGAATGGGGAAGCTTCATTAATGCTAATTCAACTGCAGCTGAGCTCACAGAGACGGCACCTTCTGCAATCTTTGTCTCGGTTCTGACCCGCTTCCCAACCATGATGGCGTGCTTGAAGAGGCCACTAATGTTTCTTCCAAAGCCAGCAACTCCTTGACTGATTTTAGCAACTTGTTTGACCTGAGCAAGAATTTGGCCTTCTCCAAGAACCAAAGAGTCGAGTCCTGCTGAAACTTCAAAGATGTGGCGCGTCGCGTCTTTGTTATATAGAAGAAAACGGTGATCAGAGATTTCAGAGACTGGGATGCCGCCGGTCTGCAGTAAGAGGAATTAGTAATTTGATGTGCGTAGTAGTGTAGTATCAGTAAGTAACGGAAAGTAAGTTAGGTAGGTACCTTTGACATCCATTCAGTGACTTCTTTGACACCTCTATGCTGAGACAAAGCAACAACATAAACCTCCATTCGATTGCAGGTACATAACACAGCAGCTTCCTCAATGTGGTTCAAAGCACATAGCTCTTTGATAGCACGAGGCCACTCTGCTTCAGGAATTGCAAGTTTTTCCCGCATGTCAACGGGAGTTGTGTGGATGCTAAGCCCAATCACTATGATGCTACTCTTTTCCTTTGTATAACCTGCATGCATGCTTGCTTAATTAAAATTTATTGTTTCATTGCACATACCCTAATAAGCATTCATACCTTAATTGTAGTCTATAAGTGGACGTTTCTATCAAGATAGGAATAATTGTTCAAGTGGTATGCTAAATGCTAATTTGCATATCTATAGTGCAGTTGTGCAAGTAAACTTTGATCAAAAGATGTGGTGTTGGTGTGAGTAGTACGTATGCACTATGTAGTGGCGAATTAAGGACTAAAAAAAAGTGTGTAATTTTGTAAGAGCAACAAAATTAAGAGGTGAAATGATTTGGATAATGAGTCGGGTCGGATATATGAAAGTGGGTGTTAAGTTACTATTGATGTTTGAAACAACTTTTTTTTTTACTTGTACTGACATCATTGACATGAATTAAAGTGTAGTATTAATGAAACCAACCATTTTGTTTAATTAGGCAAGTAATAGGAAAACACATGCGTTTGAGTTAAAAAGTATTTAGCACGTGAAGTATGATAGTAGAATACCACCATAGTAGGAGTAAGGAGTGTGCGGGACTCATTCTCACACAGTTTCCCCTGCTGCAACTTCACCATTACCATATTTTGACACACACAGACACAGGATGTTATTAGTATTTGATTTGATTTGAAAGAGAAGTTCAATTTTATGGGGGGTGTCATATTTTGTAGTAGTAAGTATAGGATCCGTGTGTCCATCACTCCATTGCTATAAATAACATAAAACTGGCTCAAACAGCAGACACACATTAGTATTGCATAGATTTGGGCTAGACGTATGTATATGTATATGTAATATAGGAATAGGAATTGGAAAATGAAAATGAGTTAATAAAAAAGAAAAGGAAATGAAGCATATATAGTGATAATAAAAGGAAAGGAAAGATGGAAAACTAACGGTCAGGTGCAGAGGTTTTGAGCTGTTCAAGAGCAGAGAGACTTGAAGCATTTGCATTTGCATGTGAGTCATCATCAACAACAACAACATCCGAAGAAGCAACAGATGATGATGGTGATGATGATGATGATGATGTTGATGTTGATTGACACCTAACAACAACAACAACTTTACTTCCTCTGTTGATTACAAGACCAGTTGTTGGTGGAGAAGGTTTAATATGTAAATTGGTTGGGGCAGCAGCAGCAGCAGCAGCAGCATTGTTGTGGAAGAGGAGCTGCTTTGCTTCAATTTTTGTACCAGAGAAACCACTGGATAAAAATACAGCAGCAGCCGCCATCTAAACTACTCCCTATTTACCAACTACTATCACGGTATTACCCCTCCCTCTGGAATCAATCTTAATCCAGACAACAAATAAACCCCAAACCCTTAACTTTAGAATTAATAACCAGTCCCCGGTAACTATAACTAGATGAAGAAGAAGCAGATGAGTGAAATGAAATGAAATAGATAGAGAAGACGCAGGACAAGTGGAAAAGAATAGGGGGAATTTCAATGCTGCTTTCTGATTGGCTCATGTTATCCACGTTTTATCCACACTCCTCATCCCCTCCCTCCCTCCCTCTTTTTTATTTTCTTATATTATTCCTTCTAAAAGAGTATTTGGATTATTAGATTATGTTTCAATTACATGAAAAACAAGTGGCAAATTGGGTGGCCCCTCAAAATGATTAACCACGCTGTTATTTATAAACATTGTTAAATCTATGCGATCTACAGTTGAAAACATATAACAACATAATACATATCTTATAACATAAAACGGTATCAATTATAAAATTGATAACGGAATATTACGAGTTTGGGCTACAGCCAAAATTATACTACGACGATTATCACATGACACATTAATTTAGATTAATTAGTTGATTCTAATTAATTTGTATATATGTTACATTATATACCATCTAAAAATGATAACACATTAAATTAGTTATGATTTGTATATATGTTATTTTTCAAGTTTGAGGATGACATACATAATATTTTCAAATTAAGTTGAATAAATGTGATGTTCTGCAAGTAAACAATGTCATATATGCAAATTTCCTAAATTAAATGTTACCTTGTTTAGTCTCTAGGTGTAGAAGGATTTGACACCTCATTAAATTGGTGTATAAGGTGATATAAGATGCATCCCAAGTGACAATGGTAAAATGTTGACAAATAATGGAAGGTCCTCTCTTTAGTTATAGATAGATAGATAGATTATTTATAATTTATTTGTATCTTTACGAATACCCCTAGTAATACTAATACTAATAGTATATAAAACATATACGAAAATAAAAATTTCCATACTGTTCTACTTTCATGGAGTAATCAAAATGAATTTCTCTTAGACCATTCTTAACAGTGACAGAAACTGACAGATTCATGTTAGTGCCACATCAGTTTTTAAAAAAACTGATTAAAAGTGACGGACCTCTGCCATCAGTGACCCGTCACTTTAATTTTTAGGTCCCACATTTACCAATTCACCTTAAAAAAGTAAAAAGGTGACGGATTGTCGGGTATCCGACGTGATCAACCGATAAGCACAACCGACACCTTCGTGCCATCCATGTCGGTTAAGTGACGAAAACTACGAAGAAACCGATGTATGCGTTGGGAGCCCTCTTATTTACCAAATTCTTCTATACATGTACCACCAGTAGTATTTTGTGGGGAGGAATATGTGACTAATTATGATTAATGATGATTAAAATTCAAACTACGGATGGTAGCTACTCCACGAGGATATCATCATGATTATTAATTATCTTGATCAAAACAAATTTGTGTCACATATATCATCATTACCCGTATGAAGGAAAGAGATGGGATGGGGTTGTAGACTAGTGATGGGGATTTGCCCATCGATCTTCAATTCGTTCCCACTTTATTTTCCACCACTATTTTTTGCATCCGTACTACGTGTCAACTATCTGGACTCATGCTTCCATTATCTCATTCCATAACAATATCAATATAATATTATAGATAGATACGCCAAAACAACATAAATACAAAATTCTCGTGTTTGATAATAAACGGAAAATTAACGCTAGCTATATATACATCAATTGTCTAGAGAAAATCACAAATTTGATCCCTTGATCAACCTTATTTAACGAAATAATCTATTGATCAAGCTTTTTAACAAAGTAATCCACCTTTTCGCGTTACATTATACGAGAACGGCGCGTCTGTAATAAGATTATGGTGTGGAGCAAGTAATTAAAGTGTTAAGTTGATTATAAGATGTTGAGTTAAAACTTAATCATGAATATGAATTATGAAAGTGATTAGTTAATGAAAAGTGATTATGAATTCATGAGTTAGTGATAACTCAAATGATTAGTAGTTGAAAGAATTGTATAGTATGATAAGAATTATGAAAGTGTAACTAGCTAGCTTAGATAAAGTAAAAGAAAGTTAATTAAAGTAAGAAAAAGATGTTAGATGATTATTAGTTAAAGTGTGATTAGTTGTTCATAACTGTATTATGTGTTCATGTGCTAGGTGCTAAAGATGTGTCATCTTCAATTGATCAATTAGCTACAAGTTATTCAATTCATAAAGGTGAGTTATATGAAAGTAATTAGATACTTATTAAGTGAATCGAATTGCTTCTGAGCAAGAGATTCACCTAATTGTGTAAAGAGTTAATGATTTGCTTTAATTATATGAAAAGCTTATGATAAAGATTCAGGTGATTAGAATGGTTAACTCATGTTAGCCATGTGATGATTAGAATGGTTGACCAAGGTTAGCCATGTTGTGATTAGCAGCTAACTTTGTTAGCTAAAATGTGATTAGTCTAGCTAATTAGATATTAGCTAGAAAATGATTGGACTAGCTAGTTAGATATTAGCTAGTATAATTATGAGAGATATGCACATATGAAAAAGGAAAGTGAAAGTGAAATCTTAATTGACAATGAAAGTGAAAGCTTAAGAGAAAGTGAAAGTGAAATGTGAAATCAAGAAAGGGAAGAATCTTTCATACTATGCTTATTATTGTTCTAGTTATAATAATACATTGTTTTTGATTAGTAGTTAAATTGATTAGATAATCATATGCTCACTAAGCTTTATGCTTAACTCGTTCAGTGTTTTATGTTGTAGGTACTTGGGTTGGTTGAACCAGTGGGCTAGAACGAATAGATAACGATTGCAAGAATATAGCGTGGAATGGAGCTTGCTTACGGTTAAAAAAGCTTCTTATTATTTTAAATTATCATTATGATTAGCCATTGTGTAAATCGCCCAAATGAGTTTTGACACGAATTAGTTAAAGTGTAAAAGGGGTCAAAGAATTATGTTGTGAAGAGTTGACTTAGCAAAGTCAAAGTGGAAAGAAAGGAAGAAACGTTTAGTAATAAGGTATGTGTTATAAATGGGAAAGAATTGGAATAGGGTAAAGTGAGGCAAGTATATTTTGGGTTGATTTTAGTGTCGATCTATAGTCAACTATGTTGAAATGGTCAAACGTGAGTGCAAGATGTAAGAGAAAGAGTCAGAGTAGTCTTGAAAGAAGAAACGGGTCAAAAATGTCCAAATGGGTACATTATGGGTTAAAGAGTCAAAACAAGCCATGGTACAAATATAACACTTGTTGTTATTGCTTTAAGTGTCAAATGTAAAGTAGAAAATGTTGGTAAAGTGTGAAAGTCAAACATTAAGTGATTTGTATTTTGACATGTTAATATAAAGTGTTCAAAATGGTCCGAAAAGGGATTACATACCAGATTTTTAATAAAAACGTATATTGAAAAAGTGTTAAAATGGAAACCTTCATTTTAGTGTAGTGAAGGTGCCTGCAAAATTTTATGACCTAACTCTTTGTTGTTTGTGAGTTACACTCCTTCAAAGTTCGTAAAATGGTAATTAGTGAAACTGTGCTGCAGGTTCTGCTTGAGCCGGAGTACCCGACGGGTAGCCAGGGTACCCGGCGGGTAAGTGAGGTAAGCCGGCGGCTCTCTTAGCCTACCCGGATGCTCCCAGAGTCTTTAAACCGCGAATTGATTATGTTTAACCAAATGTTAATTCACCCGGCATGTTAGATGGGGAACCCGACGGGTAATGCATGTACCCTGCGGGTACTGGCCTTTTTATATCTATTTTGGTTTTGAGTTTCAGAAGTACAATAGAAAGTTCGTATAGTATATAAGATATGTTAATACAGATAATTGGACCATTTACAATATGTTTTCAGTTTAAAAAAAAAATCTTTCAGATTTCACGGCGTTTCAATTCAATTCCACCTCCCCGTGATATTATAGTTAGGAAACAACTGAACATTGTCTGAGGTGAGTTGTAACGGATTCAAAGAATCTCGGTAAAATGGTTACTCGTCAAAAGTCAAAAATATGTGATACACATCATAAAAGATTTAGTATGTATCAGAGTACCACACATAAAAAGTCAACTTTAGTTTGTGTATCATATGTTTTTTATGTGTTGAAATCGATTTAATATTAAAGAGGGTAAAGTTTTAATAATTTTAGCAATGCTTTTCTTTGCAAAAAGTGTTCCTATGTTGAAATTAAAAGTGAAAAAGGTTGTTCCCACGGTTTCTATCATAAGGGATGTTTCTACAATAACATTCCTCGAAAATGATAATTAGAATGATACTGAACGTGTGTTATAAGATACACGTTAGCAAATCCCTTCATAAAATAGTAAATAGGGAAAATTAAGACCGTGGAAACATTTTACAATTTCACATATTTTTCACTTTCTTATTCAATTTGTTAATTTTCATTTTACAATACAACTTTACAAATTTCACATCTTTTTCACTTTCTATTTCACATTTTTCATATTTTATCCACTGGATCCCATATCCCAACCCCACATAAAAGCAAAATATGTTATCAACTCATCATCACGGGTAATCATACGACTATCATTGAATCAATATTTATAATCAAATAGTATACTTCACTACATAGTATGGGTATTATGCTAGTTTTAATACATGCAAACAACTTTACATAAACTGCTTATTTTATACAGTCGTGACCTACTAATTTCTTAAGCATATAATATATTTGTAAATATGCAATCCCAAGCACTTATGTAATTTCTTAAGCATATAGTAAATTTGTTGTAAATATGCAATGCCAAGCACCTCTGAAGTTTGCATGCGACCTCCAGGTGCTGATAACCACTACTGCTGCTTTTTTCACGAGTATAATAAATTCTATATCTCAACCTACTGCACAAAGTCACAAATGGTTTAGACTGAACGATGAATCCTTCATCTTGTCAACTGAATCTGTAAAATTTTCCTGTCAACTAAAAAATGGCATATCACAAATTACAGAAAAATAGAGTTAAATGATTGTTTTCAACGTTGAAAAGATGTACTGAACTATTTAAGATTTGCTGTCTACTGTGTGGTGTACAAAAACAAGGCAATCTTACAGCATTTCACATGTTTACAAATGAATTTCAGCATATATCAGAAGGTAATGACACTTCTGACCCAACCATATAGTCAAAGAATAAACGTACAACTAAAACCAATTTCATCTTTGATTTATAAAGAAAGAAATCACTCGATTCTTTCATCTCCTTCCCGCCACTCACAAAAAAAAGGCAGAGCTGCTTTTGGTCATTATCTTGTGGAAACTGGTGAGTGCAAAAAAACCAATGAGCCACCGAAATAATATGACACAAGAGTATCACTGTCACAAAACAAGCAAGAAAACTCATGAGCATGTTATTTCCAAAGTGCTTATACTTGTGTGACCCATCATGCCCACGTCAACATGATGGTATTCAGATGGATGGACAATCAACAGCTAGGAGAGAAAGGGGGTTGATAGGTTATTAATTTTACTATTTATATGAACATGTAGATAACAAAATGTGTTTGTTCGATAAGCTTTACCTCTTTTTGGAACTTGTTTTGAAGGTCACATGCATTGCCTTTTACTCGACGGGGAGACCGGCATCGAGGTTCTTCTGAAGCAACCAGCCTCTAGGATAACCAAGCTCATGAGCTTCCAAATGAAGATGCCAGTTCATGATTTTAGAGCATCCGAGCGGAGTAGCTTCCATTTGACTCTCATCTTCCACCAGTTGTTCTATAAAGGTGGTCTCCTGAAATGTCATAATATAAGCATCAGCATTCAATGATTCCTTTTAAGTAAATATTAACCCTGGAGACTAAAATAATATCCAATAGGGAAAGAGATGTATACTTGGAATCCCTCCTTGACCGTGTCCAACTGACGAATCAACGATGAGGTGGGTTTTTTCCATCTCTTCGGGTCCCACAAGATGGTGCTGTTAAATGCAAATCCTGACATGTCAACATGAAACCTTCGAAGCCTTTTACTCTTCTCATTTGTGTGCCACCCAATTACTTGACTTCCATTGCAGACAGGACCTTCCAACACCGCCTTGTTTTTGCTTTGTGCAAGCATTGCAACTGGCCAAGTGCCAAAACGACTGCAGACACCAAAGCAGACATAAAAAAAAAATTCAACATTTAGAGGTTAAAGAAGGAGGTAATGATGGAAGAAAGCAAGAACAATTCTTCACACATTGGTTAGTAATAGAAGCACATTAAACCTCCATAACATGTGATCATCCAGTAAAGAATTAAGGGTCAAATGAAGCAAAGTTTCAGATTGGCACTTGAGGTTTATGACGAGAAAAAAATCTACTACCACCACACAATCCCACACTGTATAAAGATATGTTGTTAGGCAATCAAGATCTCTCTGTTATACGAGAAAGCATGTAACACTGACATTATCCCCGCACAAACAACACTCCAAACAACTACAAAAGCCTTGCCTTCAACTAGATGTAACAAAAAAAGATAGCTCTGAACCTCGCTTGCACACATCCACACACAGACACACACACACAAACTTGAGAACTTAAGCAGTTTCAACTTTGTAATTAGAATTGTTCTATAGCCAGCATCATCATCCAGTATGGCAGTATGTATTCTCAAACTTATGGAGGGAACATATGCAGGGTTGACCTAATAAGAGAAAAAAAGTTAAAACTAAAACACACTGACAATGCACTACTTACACACTTTTACATGCTTCCATCTGGTTTTGTTTGCTAGTTTCCATGCGAGTATATTTGAAAAATGGATCAAATATGTTAGCTCGTATGCAGAAAATATATACAGATATAACTGAAGTTTTAGTAAGCCGTAGTCATGGCAAACACAGACCACCTTGCAAACAAAGATTTAAACTCAAATGATAATAATAGAACGCATAACGATATAAGATACAAATTTAAAACAAAGTACCTGATTTCTCTCAAGGTCTGAAACAGTTGTAGAGAATAGACATTATCATCATCTGCAAAATAAACTATCCCATCAAGCTTATGATGCTCAATATGTTCAAGTGCTGTATTCCGCTGATGAACACCTCTGTCCTTTATATCAGTAAGATTCTTGGTGCATACCAAATGGCGATACATAATTCCCACCCCCCTAAGAATATCAGCAGTTTCAGTTGAAGCCTGAGTCATCTCCACAACAATCCATACAAGTGGTGGAGGTACAAGCCTAAGAAGCTGACCCAATCTATGTAAATAAAACGATTGAAGAGCTCGATTATAAGTTGGTGTCACAACGATTACTTGTTGTTTTCGAGCAGCAGTAGTATAATCTAACCTTTCCTTGACATTTTGAACATTTAATTCCACCTTATCAATTACCATATCCTGATTGTTTTTTACATCTAGGATGGGTGGACGGTTGATCTCGAATGAAAAATCACGACTCCTAACATCTTCAAATTCCCCAAATGGTGCTAAGCCTAATAAAAACCCAAGCAAGAAGAAGAGCAAACAACTATAAAAGGATCTTGGCCATGTTCGGTAGCCTTTTCGATGAGGCATGTGTTTTTCACCACCTATAAATCTACGGACTCCAACACCAAATGTGGAAAGAGGTGAAGCAAATCTAGTGGTAGGATTATTATGTTTATGTGAAGAAGGGGAATTGGATGAAAAGGGACTAGTAGTACCTCCATTTTGATGTGAACGGTCGTTGTTATACGGTGAGAGTGTTCTTCGAATTGAAGCCATTGATCATATCATATTAATGATTAATGATTAATGATGATAATAATAATGATAGGAGGGAGGCGGGGAATTAAATGAAATCAGTAGCTACTATATTATATTCTATTCTATAGATTCCCTTGGCACAAAGTAGTAGGTTTCTTATGGCTGTACAGAATCAAACTTTAAAGTGGATTTAGAAACCAAGAGATAGCGATTGATTGAGTGTGTTACTTAAGATGTGACTGTCGAATTGAATTTGTTTTCGATGAAAAACAAGTTTCACCTGCACAAATCAGCAAATCAAACCCTAGGAATATTAATTTGAGAAAGGAAATCTGGATCCAAATAGATTATACCAACAAACAGATCATCATAGAAAATAGAATAAATGAGAAGCAGATAGGTTTAAAATCCAGCCCTAGCAAGATTGCTTATACGAAACATAATTAGTAACAAAGTGTTAAAAAGGACGTACCTGTGAGGGATGGATTTCACAGAGAGATTCAACATTTCTCCATCTGGACTGGGAGAAAAGGGATATCACGTGCAAGGCACAATCAAGTATGAAAACCCAAACCCTAGCCTCTTGCGAATTTGGGGATTTTGCCGGCACCTTGTCTTCTTCCGATTGACGCCAATAACAACTGCTTTTCTCTCCACCGTATTTTTGTTTTTATACATCTAACACACCATCCCGTTGGTTTATATCTATTTTTGACTAATTACCTATTTTGTTTATTACAGCACCCGGTGTTGTTTTCTCTCTCCAAATCTTCCCATCAATCTTTCTTATCTACCAATCATGTTTGCAAGTTTATACTTAAAGCTTACATATTTAGATCAATCCATCATTTTTCTTATTATATTTATACTAGTTTATGATATGTCTTATATGGATATATTATATGGTTTTAATAAGTGTTTCGGTATTGATGTATGGTACATTGGTTTGTATTATTTTAATTTTAAATGAAAAACGTATTAAGCACTTAAATTGTGATAGACTTTGAATTGATTAGTCCAAAAATAAATAAATTAAATAATAGAGATTATATTATAACACCCCTTTTTTCAATAATTCAATATTACTCATTATTTTAATCGGAAGCGTACATTATAAAAACATATTTATTTATATAACTATACATAAACTTTTTACATATCATAAACTCATATTTGTTTTAACATAATTAGACATATATTACATTTCATACACAAAACGGGGCATTATATAAATTCACAGTTAATTTATCGAAATCATATCAGAGTTTTACAGCTTCAAACATTCCTTGCTATCATAGCATCCACTTTCTGCTACCCACAAACCCAAAATATAACCTGCAGGAAGTAAAATGAGGAATTAGCACGAAGCTAAGTGAGTGAAAGTGTCACACACAATTCAACTTAGCATAATCATCTGTTTACACCAAATAATCGTAAACACATATTAATCAATGAGGATCGGTGGTTCTTAAGATACCATAATACCCGGGTGGTTCTTCAAGAACACTTACCGTCAATCTGTAAGGCCAATACAGAATAGACCGAAAGCTAATGGTTATCATACTCAAACACGGGTTCTATACACACAACGGATGAAGCAAGACCCTGTGTAATTCACATAATAACCAACTAGCCTAACTAACACGTTGACCTTGATAATACTGATGCCCGTAGGCCAATTAGCACGTAGATTCTTAGTCACAATTCAAACTAACAAGTATAATAAACACATCTACGTTTACTTGTTGAATTCAAACAATCGCAACTAAATCAAACAGTGAGTTCCATATCCACTCACCTGTCAATCTCAGTTCACTTACTCAGTTAACTTGTCTCACTGAGTCTTCAGATGATCTGAGAATAAAATCAATAGAAGTTAGTAACTAAATTCATAGTTGAAACACAACTATACTTTAAGCTAATCATCAAGTAATTCAAGTAGTATTAATAACAATACTATACAAATAGGGTAATTACATAAGTTCACTAGTTATCATAATCATCAAAATTATACTATCAAACGTGATCCTGACTAGAGGAGCTGGATCGCGTTCCCCTTTGAAAATCATTCTGTTACCAAAATACACTGAGCAACGCGATCCATAAACAATGGTGGGATCGCGTTCTCCTTTAGAAAACCTTCTGTCACGAATTTTCACTTAGCAACGCGATCCAGCAACAAAGCCAGGATCGTGTTCTTCTTAAGAAAACTTTCTGTTATCGAATTTCACTGATGGACGTGATCCGGATGAAGTCTTGGGATCGTGTTCCCGAGAACAAAACACGTTTGGCTTCCTTTATAACTGATGAACGCGATCTAGACCTATTACGGGGATCGCGTTGAGCTGTTTTTCAGCTCAAGAACGTACCTGCACACACATAGCTCGAACCAAACTAAAATTTCACTCAAACTCAGGTAATATAATGAATTGGTGCACAAATTTATCAACAATAACAACTATAAATATCCTATAACCGTAAGTAACATCAAGCAACCTCAAGTAATTCCATTTTTCATGCCAAATTTATAAAACCCTCTTGGTTCACTCACTTGAATTCAAAATCACAATTTAAGAACTTGAATTCACAACTAGAACTACACTAAATCAGTCTATGAGCATCAATATCATTATTCAATCATCATATATGTTCAAACAACAAATCAATTCATCCATTTCCTATTTGACCTACTTAACAACTTAGGGTCAACATAAGGCAAGAACACTTACCTTTAATGGAGAAGATGATGGTAATGAATCTGATGTAATTCTCCAAATTTACAGCCTTGATGTTATCATAACTTGTTTAGGATTGAAAGATTTCTAGGTTTAGGTTTCTTTGATTTCAAAGAATGGAAGTAACTTCTCAATTTTGGGAAAGTTAAAACATATAGTTGGTTAGTTCCAAACCCGACCCATTTAATTAGTTCCCTTCTTAATTTATTTTACCGTCATCTATAACAATTTAAAACAAGTAATAATTCAATATTCACAATAAGTTCTGGGACTTATTTATCTAAGTTACACAGTAAAATAAATAATATCAAGAAATTCCTAAAACTATTAAATAAATATTTTAATTTAAGAAATTACCAGACCACTGTAGAGGATGTTACATATATTGTATATGATATCACTTTGTTATTTGTATTGATATTTAATAATACTATTTTATTTAAAATCGTATGGAGATTGTTTTTCAAATAAGCAAATTTACCGGTTCAGCAGGTTGTACTTAGAAAATAAAGCTCTTTGCAGTGTATTGGATGTTTTCGTCCATCTACGTCACTCTTTGTAATTTAAATCAAGAACTTGTAATGCATTACTTTTTCATTTTAACTTTAGCTAACCTGAATGACGTTAACACAACCTTAGAAGATTAAATGGTAAATTATTTTAAGGATGTAAATCGAGATATAGAGAAAGTAGTTGCAAAAGAGTAAATTATTTAATCAATTTTTTATAATATTGTGTATGATACCACTTCTTTTTGTATTTTGTATTGTTCTTTAATAATAATACTATATATTATGTACCGAAACCTTGAATTAGTTAACTAATAAGTTAAATTGTTAACTTTAAGATTTCAAATCTTGTAATTCGATATTGTTTTTTTCTCGTGTTTCAAATTTGCGTCGTATTTTCAACAACTAAATTTTGTTTGTTTCTTCAAAGTTACATACATGAGGATAACTGAAACACGCGAATAAATATGGAAAATTGATGGGTAATACTAATTAGGTACCCAACGGGTATTGGGCCGGGTATTAGTACAAATATTGTAAATCGGTATGTGTACATATACACTAAAACCGGTCGGAAATCGACCCGTTGGTATCCATAATCAAAGCGTTGTAAATTAGAAATTGATAAAAGAATTCAAAAAAGATGGTAGTATGGGTATAAATACACAAAAAATCCGCCGAAAGTCTACTCGTTGGCATCCATGATCCAAGAATTATAAATTATAATTTCATAAAAAGATTCAAAATAGTAGGTCATATAAGAATTTAAATCACTTGAAAAAAGGCTATAGTATAGGTACAAATACACTAAAATCCGTCGGAACCTGACGCGTTGGCATCCATGATCCAAGAATTGTAAATTAGAAATTCTTAAAAGGATTCAAAATAGTAGGTTGTATAAGAATTTAAATCAATGAGCAATAGAATGCAGTTATAAATATATTGAAATTGAAAATAACTATTGGAGTTTTTTCAGAAAAATAAAATAAATAAGATTGTAGGAAGATTTTCAATTATTGAAGAAATAATATATTATAAAATATTTGAAGGATTATCTACGATTAAAGGAAAAACAGAAGATTTATATTGTAAATATTAAAGGGTGTATATTGTAAATATAGATGAGTAAAATAGTCTTTTAGTCACATAATAAAGGAATTAATGATGTCATGAAATAAATTAAGGGTTATATCTTAATTGTTAATCTCTATCTAATTATCCTTATTCTCTCAAGATTTTGGGCGATAGAATGTAGTTATAAATATATTGGAATTAAAAATAACTTATTGGAGTTTTTTCAGAAAAATAAAATAAATAAGATTGTAGGAAGAGTTTCAATTATTGAAGAAATAATAAATTATAAAATATTTGAAGGATAATCTACGATTAAAGGAAAAACAGATAATTTATATTGTAAATATTAAAGGGTGTATATTGTAAATATAGATGAGTAAATAAGTCTTTTAGTCACATAATAATGGGATTAATTATGTCATGAAAAAATTTTAAATTAACAAAACTTTAATGAAATATATAATTACATTAAAAGTAAGTTCTCATAATTTACTAAAAGTTTTTTTATTTATTTTTTAAAAAAGAGAAAGTTAGAGAAATAAGAGTTAACATTAAGATGAAAAAACTAAAAGATTAAAATTAGAAGGAAAAAATAGATTAAAAGATGTCATGAGTTTGAATTATAATAAAAAGTTATAAGTGTTATTATATGACACATTATTTTGAATTAAAATAGTTATAATTTAATTTTATTAATTACCTTATTAAATGAAAATAGTTATAATATAAATTTTAATTGAATATTACCTTATTTGGAATAAAGGTGTAGGAAAATCCACATCATCAAGTTTTTTTTATATGGTGATGACACATAGGATTTGTATGATGTGGCATGCGTATATATTTGACATCATCAAGTCTTTTATTCACTAGTTAAAAACTCTCAAGATTTTTCTTTTAATATATAATATATATAAGATAGATGGATAGATTTATATATATACAATATATATGTACATACATACAACACATTTAAGAAAAGATAAAACAAAAGATTTTGATATCAACATCATACGGTGAGCTACTGTAAAAAAGTTATACAATATTTAACTAGCAACCTCGTATTGTTGTCACCTACTGTAATTTTATCAAGATATTGATATTGAGTGATAGTATGATCCTTTGGTCATATTTACTTGTTTCGGGTGCTTTTATAAATAATGCATGCATTATTTATAAGTTGTTTTAGTGGAACTGAAACCAAAATTGTCTTTGCAAATAAATCTTCTGTAATCGGTATAGTAACATAGGGTGCATTTGGTTCAAAGTAGGGAAAGGTAATGAGAAAGTGAATGAGAATACTACGCAATATAACTATGAGCAGGGAGTAATAGATTGGGCCACCTCAAGTTGATGGATCTCAAGTACCCGACCCGAATCCCACATGATTTCATAAATGGGTTGCGGGTCAAAATCTCTTATCTCACCCGCATACAATCATTATTACCGATATAGAAAACGGATTAATGAGTTGGCAAATTGTTTTAGGGTCAAATGTGTAAAATATAATGGTTGCGTGCGGGTTGGGTGGTCGATCCTCTAACCTGAAAGTTAACCACTTGACCCGAGTCTGACTTGAAAACTTAAAGGGGTCAAACTGGTTAATGGATTGACATGATAATTTTGAATTAATTCGTGTTGGTGGGTTAGTTTCGGGTAAAATGAGTCACATTTATGTTTGACGAGCTGACCCGTTAGCCTGAAACTTGACCCCAGTTCGACCTGAAAAATCAAACGGGTTGAAGAGTTTAGTGGGTTGACGAGTCAATATGAGTATATAAATGTTATATATTAGCATGATTATAGGTAATGATTACCATTACCCCCAATTTGGTGGGGAATGGGCCGGTAATTACCCACTAATAGATTATGAATGATTGCATTATATGTAACCAAACATCATTATTCATTCTCTTTCTCATTCCTCACGCCTCAATACCTCCAACCAAACACCCCCTTAATAATAATTAAAGGAGGAGTGGCATGTCTCTTAGCGTGACATCAATTAACATTCTCTGCCGGGCTTTCTAGAAAATTCTTAAAGCCATGTTATCTTTCATCACATTTGATCTATCAACACGCAATATCATCACACTGAATCAGAATACAGATCTATCTTACTTATACAAACCAAAAATACAGGGAATTATCTTCTAATTTGCTTACAATGTTTTACGATTAACATTATTTTATTCAGTGCCTCTGAAAACTCAGAGACGGCCCTGCCTTTTACGATAACTTCATATTTTAAAAATGTGTAAAATACCTTATTGTTAGCGTTAAAGCATCGTTAATTGCATAAAACTTTGATTAAATGAATCTACCAAAATATAACATGTAGCTCAATTTTGATGCCCCTTAAATTTTGATGCCTTGGGCCGGCCCTGAACAACGAAAACATCAAAAGTAAACTAACATCTGTTACATGTAGTAGTATCATCGAGTTTAAGAGCTTATAATTTAATTGGCATCAGGGTCTCTTCAATCAACAGACCGGCCCTGCGGCAAGTTATTGATTTGAGTTGATTAATTAAGTTTGGTTGATTGATTACGAATTCAGTAATAGTAAACTTTTCTATCTCTTAAACTGATGACACCGCTGAAGATATATGATTAAAATATATTGATATGGTATTGGGGCATTTGTAATCTCATGTCCCCTTTAATCATCTTCATTTCTCCATCTTTAAATATGCAAAAAAAATCATCCTTTTGAAATATGCTTTCTTTATTTTTTATTTTTTATTTCTTCTCCAACCATCCTACGTCAAAACCAAACTCTAGAACTCTCATTTTAAATTATTTTAACTTTGTACAATTATTTATTTACTTAGTAAGAAAAAACATTGACATTTTAATTTTTTGAACTCGTATATACTAGTTGAAGGTTTTATAATCGGTGTGGATAAATATTATTGGACATTTACGCTAATTAGTTAATAGTAGTCAATTTATAT
Organism: Pseudognaphalium luteoalbum; assembly: GCA_963422505.1. Classification (NCBI taxonomy): domain Eukaryota; kingdom Viridiplantae; phylum Streptophyta; class Magnoliopsida; order Asterales; family Asteraceae; genus Pseudognaphalium; species Pseudognaphalium luteoalbum. The sequence continues at coordinate 160,032 of OY730193.1, forward strand.
AATTAATACAATGAAAATTTAAAAGGTACAACAACGATTATATTTTACTACAACATTTTCATCTAATATATTATATATATTACGAAATTGATCCTGTAAATGTTCGATGAGTGCAATCGAAATTCAAAATGGGTGTCTTTTGTAATCGTACTTGTTGTGGGTGAATTTTCAACTAACGTTACAGGATCCTGGATTACAATATACTTGTATATTGTAGGGATGTAATACTTTTAATTTAACATATTTTCCTAGCGGAATAAGCGGGATATGTATACGTTTTCAGGATCACAAATATAATTAAGGATCCTGGAATGGTTCTGACTATTTATCTTGCAGTATCATGGTTAGGATGTATTTGTATAACGTACTTATGCAGGATCTGGGATCGGGGACATGTTTAGAAGAAGATCTTATATACGCTTTTGATTATGTGTTGCTCGGGATCCTGGATCTATACCACTCCAAGATCATATGTTGTATAACGTGTTTGACCAGGTCATGAAGAAGACGCGTCATGTGGAATAGACTCCGAATTGCATGGCAAGGACTTGATTCGAATTACTGAAGAAGAGGTCAAGTGCACGTGCGGAAATGGAGTCAAAATGAACGTTGGAAGTCTTCATCACATCTCGGAAGATACCGAGATTCTCGGATTATTTGTTATACGCTCTTAGAATATAAACGAGGCATGGGTGATCGAATAGGCTATCACATACTTACTATTTTCATCCGTTTACACTTACATTTTGCTCTCATTTACACTGCTCTCCACCAAAACACTCAATCATTTTCATTAACTCACACAAACACAAACACTTAGTCGATCATCCTTGTGCTCTTAGCTTGTAATCGTTTACTTTTATTTAATAAAACTAACAAAGGCAATGATCGTTTGATCCTTCCCGAGGTTTTATGCCGACGATCAACCTTGATCAAGGGTTTTCCTCATATATCATCGTGTTGATTGTATTTTCTTTGCTTTTACTTTGTTTAATCAACATTTTTGTCATATAATCTGTATTATCCTGAATCTGTTTTTGCGTTTCACTTAAAGCATCGCATCAATCTTGTTTGCAAACACTTGTTTTCATTATTAATCATCTCTTTAACCCTACATTTTCTTAAATACAAACTCCATTTTTCATCTAAAATTATTATTTACTCATATAGATTATCGTGTTTCTACGTAATTATCTTCATTTTTCATCTAAAATTATTATTTACTCATATAGATTATCGTATTTCTACGTAATTATCTTGAAAGTAACTACAAACACTCTATCTCACAAATTAAATTTGATCACCAAATTAAGTTAGGTAATTTTTGGTCAAAACGGTACTTTTATTAACAGTTGGCTTGTTGGATGATTTATTCAACTTTTTGATATGGAAGGAAAGGACGATTATATATGTTCATGAATTTTCATGTTTCTATTATATTGTAATTGTACTTTTATTTAGGTGTAGTCTTTGTTCAATAATATTGAAATTGAAATATTTTATATTTCTTAATTAATATTCTAATTATAATTGTTTATGTAATTTTTAAGTATATTAATATAACACTATTATATTATGCTATTATTTGTATTTATATATAAAATAGTGACTGCTAGTAAGACATATTAAATGTAATGTAATTGGGTATTATAAATGCAACAAATTTTTTTATACCTACACCATATTTATGCTTTACAGTCTTGTACAGTATCTAACCTAATGTATATAATTTGGTATAAGCATCAATTTTGGTAGTGCATCTATCAGCTCCCTAATGTAATAAGTATATAAATATCAACTTCATTAAATGATCGATTATTTTTTTTCAAATATGAAGAATAATTTTATTTATTTACAAACATATTTTATATTTGAACTCATTGGAGTGGTTTTTTTTTTGTTTTTGTCAATTTGTTCCTTCAAATCTTCATATATAAAAGAAGAGTTTATGACGTACTCTATGTCATTGGATATGTCCCTAAAAGAAAATACAAGTACTTTTTTATTCTATTTGAAAATTGTAGCTGACCCATTTGAAAATCTTATTTCTGATGCTTATATAAAAAAGAATCAAGGATTATAATAAAAAGATCGAGCGATGCTATGAACATATATATATACATACACCATAAGTATTTCATTAATTACGGAATAAACAAATAAACTTGTGAAGCAGCGTCTGAAAGAGTCGATATTTACAAAAAAAGGTAAAGGCCATAGTATGATGACACGTAGTGACATGAGTCAAATGAGGGAACACGTGAACGTAGACTAAAATGAGCTCCCACACAATGACACAAAATATATAGTGTATTGTCTACAATTAATTGGATTTTGATAAATACTACCTAAGGGTAATGGATAAAAGTTCTAAAAATATATTATAAACATTTAATACACATTCAACTAGGGATATCAATGGGGCAGATCTCGATCTGATCCGACTCGTCCCATTTATGTGACCCAATGGGTTTGAAAAATGGATCCATGAAGCCAACAAAGGATCCAATGGGTCGACCCATTTAAATGGATCTCTACTTGGATCGACCCATGACCCATCCGGGTCGACTCATTTAACTTATAAAAAAAACAACAATTTAAAAAATATATATATATAATTATTTTACAAAATATACTTTTTCATTATGGGACAATTGCTATTTATGAAAATTAAAAATGATGTTTATGTCAAGTTTAACTATATATATATATAATCGACGTAACAAAATTATTAAACGGTACGTATCACAATTTGTCAACCGATCCACATATGATTGAAAATGATTCATGTTGTAAAACTAACTAATCGAATGATCTAAATTATTAGGATATACTAATGTTTTAATGTTTTGATATTATTGGTTGAATTTTAGTAAATAAATGAAACTTTTTCAAATGTATACTTGATTTATTTTGTATCAACATTCCTTTTTAAAAGAAAAAAAATAAAAAATTTTCTTATTTTTTTACATTAAATGGGTCGACCCAGATCTAGATCCATTAATTTAGTTGGATCTTGGATCGGATCATGATCCAATAATTAATGGGCCAGATCCAAACTCATGTAAATGGATCTTGTGACCCATTAAATCTTATCAAGATCCGCCCCGCCCCGCCCCACCCCGCCCCATTGATAGGTCTACATTCAACTTTCCTTGTTAATAGCCTTTAAAAAAAAAGAAACTTTCCTTGTTAATAATTAATCACAAACTCATTTTCCATTTATAACTATAAAGTAGTAATTAATATGGAAACATTTGTATTTGTTTAATGTTGAATTATATGTTTAGTAAACTTAAATATTGCCCTAAAAGCACATGGTATGCGAGTACGTGGCATCGACTTTCACTCTCGAGAACGCCATGGGACGGTGTTCCCCCACCCCGGGACGGCGTTCCCACCGGCGTTTCCGACGCCGTTTAGGTGACAGCGTCCGAAACTCGACGCCAAACCAAACAACGTCTTCTGCCTTTTTTTCTTTTTTCTTTCTTTTATTTCGATGATAAATTTTTTTTGTGTGTGTCTTTTGTAATGTGTGTGTGTTGAGTTTTTGTGTGTGTGCTGCGTCAAAAAGAAGACACAGGGAAAGGTTTTTGGTTTTAAATTAATTTACATAGGTTAAACTTTTGAATTTGTTTTGGGCTTTAAAAAATATATTGGGCCAATCCCTATTCAAAAATCAAAAAATTAATAGGTGTTAACTGCATTTTTTTATTTTTTATTTTTTTTAAAAAGCATTTTTATTTGTTTTAATAAATGAATTGTTGTTTTATTTAATTTTGTTGAATTATTTGTCTTTAAAGTATTTAAAAAACAAAAAATTAAAAACTCCATAACACTGACCAGAATACTGTCACCGCACTACAGAATTCTCACTCACAACATTCTCCAGATAACTGTTTACCACACCCTGTGCTCTAAGGGCATTATACATCAAAACCCTTAATTATTATGGTTATCTTTTTTGTACGTACTTAAATTACGTAAATCAATAAGCTACCCCACTGAACACTCAGTGAAAAACTATTTGTTACTCTCTATGTTTTATTCAAAATGTCTACTTTAATTATTCAACCAACTTTATTATTCTCCATTAAAATCACTTTCAACCACCTACTAAAATTGACCGGTGCCAACTACTAAACACTGTCAACCCTTACTAGTTAATTCAATTTTCTTAACCTCACATTGACTAATATACATTTATTTATATACAATAATAAAAATAAAACGAAAAAAATAAATGTACATAGTGTTGATGGCCCCACATTCTTCGTCGCTTAACTGAAGTAGCCGGACTGACGCGCCAACCGATGCTTTCTTGCCAAAGGCGTCAGTTTCCGACCATGCGCTGGTTTCAAAACCGAAGATCACATTGTGACCGGTCTAACTATACGTACTTTTCACCAATCAAATAATACATCTATATACTAAAATATCTTTTAATTAATCGTAACGTGAACGTGGACATTTATTTGAAACAATAAAAAATAATAATGTTACGACACTTTGGTGAGATGAAGGGTATATTTATAAAATATCTTTTGATTGATTGTATCATATCTTTTGATTGATTGTATCATGAAAACGGTCTTAATAAATATGAATATAGATTCTGGACGCTAATTGGTAATAGTTAGAAGTCGTTTCAGATTTCAACATTTGATATCCGGAACAAATAAACGACCCCTTAATGTTTGTATTTTTCTCTTTATACTTGTTGTATCTATTTCGTATCATGAGGTTGGATTAGCAAATTGTGTGAGAAAAATTGTAAAGTAAATATGTTATTTTTATCTACAACAAGGTATTGATGACGCGCTACGCTGCGGAGCCTGTACTACGATAGGGTATGAATATCTATAAAATTACAAAAAAATCACAAAAAAAATATCCACACAATGACATGGACCAATCATTTGATGAGAGAGAAGCAAGAGAGAGAAATAAACAAACATTTTGGATTGGTTCATCTCCATTTCCACATCATTTTGTGAGTAATTTGTAAAATTTGTGTGAGTTTATGTAACACCTGGTCAAAAAAGTCAATTTTCGTGCATAATTTAAACCTCAAATAGTCTTACTTAGTACGCATTTAAAATCAAAGTATTCAAAATTTTTATATATAAATATATATAATGCAAATGATATTTATTTACTCGGAAAACATTTAAACACATTTTTTTCCATATAAAAATGTGTTTTACTAAACTGAAACCACGCGAAAACAAGTTATAAAATTTTAACACAATCATTTTATTTTTATAAAATGTTTCGACTCGAAAACATTTCAAAAGAATATTAATAAATTCTTAGAATCGAAAACAATACATTTTTATACGATCAGGTACACAAACACGAGCATTTAACGCTGCAAATAGGGGACAACCAACTCACCCACCAAGGATGGGCCGACCATCCCCCAACACCCCTTATCCTCATTTTCTTTTCCTTCTCTTTTCATTTTTCACACACACAAAACACATCCATCCATCTCTACTCTCTCCCTCTCTCCTCGGTTTACACCACCGCCACCAACATCATCATCATCTTCAGAATCAACAACAACAACAACAACAACAACGAAACCAACAACAACAAGCATCCATCACCATCATTTTTCATCTTCATTTTCATCATCACTGTGTTCATCATCATCATCACCCGATCTTCCAAATCGTAAGAAATTACTTCTTCTTTTTTTTTTTTTTATTTTGTGTTAGAAATACTTAAAATATCATGTTTTAACATTATATCAACAAGATTTAGCCCGAAAATAGGTTAGATCTTGATTTGGGTGAAAATCTCACGAACAGACCGTTGTGTCACTTTTGGCCTAAAAACAGTACTGCAACATAGCCTATGTCGCAGGTTGATGTCGCAGTCAATGTCGCAAAAATTATTATGTCGCATGGCGCGACACAAGCCATTATGTTGTAGCAAATTCGAACGTCGCACATAGCGACACAATACACTATGTTGCATTAAATTGCTAACGTCGCACGAAGTGACACAAACCCCTATGTCGCACCTAATGTCGCACCTAATGTCGCCGCTTGTGTCGCAGGTTACAAAACCTTAAAAGCCTATGTTTTTCACTAAGTGTCAACACTAAGATTTTTGCCACCTGATTTTACTCCGAATTTGAATTTCACGTGCGTTTTTACTAAAGCAAAGTAGTAGAAATAAAAATTTTTCAAGCTGACCTGACAGCTCGACCCCAGCTAGGGGCTCTGCCCTTTGCACCCCGCCAGAGGTTGCCACCCCTTGGACCCCGCTACAAGGGGCGCTGCTGAAAAGCCCTGAAAATCTGAACTTTTTTTTTTAATTAGGACTCCTCGATCCTAAATTACCTTAGAAATAATTTTATATTATCCCATATTAAATTTTTGGACATACTCACACGATCCAAATTTTTGAGCTAGGATCGCGTATCTAAGCACAAAACTTTCTGTTCACAAATTGCACTGACTCACGCGATCCAGAAAATTTTCTGGGATCGCGTAGCCATGCCTATTTTGGAAGTCAGCAAAAGTCAACTTTTTAGCCAATTTCAAACACGCATAACTTTTTACTCGTTATGAATTAGGACCTGAAATTTTGCACACACCTTCACTATAACCATATAAACCTTTTCTCAATTCCACTTTTGAAAGTTTTACATTTTCTAAGATTTGACCCATAGACGGTTTTTCGGCTAAATTAGACCAAAAATCTCAACATACCAATTCCCAAACCATGATTTCTGAGACATTGAGCTTTTGACTTCATAACACATGTACTAAAACAAAGTTTTGAAGCTCTTTACCACACTATTAACCTTCCTCTAACCCATTTGAACCGTGTGTGCTTATAACGACCCAATTTGACCCTTTTTAACCCGCTGACTTTAAAGGGCTAATTTGACCCATTCAATAGTTGACCAATAGAACATTTGACTTCCTTACAACCTTTCAATATACAAACATAACCAAAATGACAAGTGTACTATAACTTGCCCTTTTTCACTTTCTACAACATTTTTTTTATACATTACATATCATGATCTACTACTAAACCACACAATTACTTGTCTTTACTAATACCTTTGCAACATGTCAAAACATTATTTAAGTGGCTTTCAAGGGCTTCAAAACGACAATTAAAAGAGATGAGCTTGTGTAACTTACTACAAGCTTGCAATTCCATTTCTTTTCTTTGCTAGCTTCTTTTCCCTTGCTACTTCCACTTGTACCTACAACATAAACTAAACTAATTAAGCACTTTGCTTAGTGAGTATAAGTATAACTAATCAAAATATGCATCAAAACATATAATAAGTAAGGAAATTAGATTTCTTCCCTTTTTCTCTTTCAATTCTCTATTCGCAAATTCTAATCAAAGGTGCACATTTCAAAACTTTCATTTAGCTAACCTTGATTAGCTAATCTAATCACATCATTAGCTAGCATAGCTAGCTACTAATCAAGAACATAACTAACCTTGGTTAGTTATTCTAATCACTTTATGGCTAATAATCATTAACCATTCTAATCATATGCATTCATCATATTCAAATTCTAATAACAACTAATCATTCCATATACTCACCTTGAGTTGTTGAACAACTTGTAACAAGATGATCAAACGATGATTACTCTTCTTTAACACCTAATACACATACATATAACACATATATCAATTACTAATCATACTTTTAACTACTAATCATCTAATTCCCTTCTCCCCCACTAGTTACATACTATCTGTACCTTACTAAGTTAACTAATTTCATTCTAACAATCGAAATCATAGCTTTAACATGTGATTAACTATTTTCTTGAGGTTACTAGCATCAACTCACACTTTAACACTTGTATTTAACTAATTCACATGGTTCATAAAAACCTCATAAACCCTAATCATAATTTTTCACTTTCACTATAAAATTGAGTTTCTAATCATCATTTATAAACTAAACTAACACTAGTTAATCAATTACAAACCCTAATTTCGGATTAATTCATATCAATTAGCTAAAAACCTTAAAAACCCAAATTCTAGGGTTCTTAAAGAAAAGAAACAACTTACAAAGATCAAAAGATGATGGAGAATGATGTTTTTGATGATTTGAAGCTTGGATTTAGGATTAAAACTGATTTCTTGCTTGATTCTAGTCTCCTGCGATTTTTCTTCTGTTTCTAATTTAGGTTCTGAGTTTGTTTGTGAAGTTACTGGAACAAGACACGTAACAGTGTCTAAATTCTTTAAATTTTCGATACTACACAGTCTGGAACTGAACATCTGTTTACGTTTTCTACTATATCTTATTATTAAATGATCTATAATTAAAAAGATATATATATTATTGTACACTAAATAATACCTTAAAAACTGGGGTGTTACAGCTGCCCCCAGACCCCCGTCACCAACGGGTCATACACTTTTACAAACTTCAAATATTGACTTACACATTTATAATCTCGCGTGTTTAAGACACTAGGAGATTACAGTTTCGGACAATCAGTACGTTTTAAGACGACTAGCTCCCATAGGTGAGTTCATAGCCCCACTCTTTCAACTGTTTTACTGTTTTTGGTGTGAGACGCATGCATATTACTGTTTTCGAATTATATTGATAAACTTTTATAATTCACACTTAACTATATTACTGTTACATAATACAAATCGTGTAATACTTAGGGATTACACTCATTATATTGTTGTAGAACAATATCACAGCTTAACCTGGATAGGTTACTGTTGTACACTATCATACTGGTGAAAAACAGTTATCATTACATAACTTGATTAAGTCATCGTCGTACATTGGTCATATTATCGCGGGACAACATTATTGAATATACTTGAACTGGTTAATTCTACCTATGATGGACAACGCCTAGACTTTTTACAGGATTAATTTTCCTTTTAGGAACTAAGACTGCCTATACACTCCATGATTACTAGAATGGATTTGTACTTAAGTGAACATTTCTCAGAGACCTCAATATACTTGCTAGGTTGGAGGCTAGGAGTATACGATAGTAACATACATTGGTATAGTTCCTTATACTAAAACCAGACAACTAGGTGATGATTATTCATACCTAGGCTTATTGTGCTAAACCTAATATCTCAGTGTTGTATGTACATACTCAGATACACTAAATCACTTTCATGTGTTACATGATACCCCGTTAGATGTGTTTGTTGGTTAGAATTATATATATATATATATACATACTCGTACTCTATTTCAAGCACTTAGTGCTACCCACAGTTTACTCATGTATATTGATATACATACACTTATGCAAACTCGGTTACTCTAGTTGTGTCGGTCGTAGTACTGCCGACTCTCATATACATACATTGCTTGCGAGCAACACTGTTCGATATCACGGTTAGAGTGATACAAAACGAGATCATGGTAAAGTGATTCAAAACGATATCGCGGTAAAGCGATACAAAACACTGATAAACATACGAGTTGATACTCGCACTCATTAACGGATCTGCGAGCTTTCACTCGAGATCGTTAACTCGGTATTTGGCTAAATACTCAATTCTAGTTCTGCGAGACTACACTTACATGTTGCATGTGGAGGCAACACACTATGCCAGGTGACATACTAGTATTTTACTACCGGATAAGTAGTACTATTACTTGATATCATATGACGTGGTCATACACATACTTGCTTAGTACTTAGGCATGTATTGCCTCACATTTGTAGACTTACTTGTACATGATTGATATCTAGGCATGAACTGCCACTTCCTCGATATGACTCGGTCATACACCTACCTAATTAGTACTTAGGCATGTATTGACTCACATTTGTAGATTTACTCATACCTGATAGGTATTTAGGCATGAAATGCCACTTTCTCTATGTACTTAGGTACACACCACATCTACTTAGGTATGTGATGCCTCGTTGATGTATACACATTGATGTCACAACTCTATAACAATACAAATCTAAATCGTAGTTTATGAACTATTTTCAAAACGTATAAAGTTTATACTACATGTTTTCAACTAATAATCCTATGACTCACCAGCTTTTATAGCTGACTCGTTTTAGCATGTGTTCTCAGGTGTCTAGCAGGATTAGGATTTGCTACAAGATTATGCTAGCTCGAGTCGCATGATTTTAAACACTTGGATTACCTTGCGTAACTTTTGTACTACATTTTATGTATTTGGAATTATTTTGCGAACTCGCAACAATGTAAACATTTATTTTGGAAATGTAACAACTATTTTTCAAACGTCTCATTTAGAGGTCGTTTGCTATATCTTTATGCTTTGGTTATTGATTAGTCGCGCCCCGACCCGACCGTTTCCGCAATCCGAATTTGAGGGTGCGACAGTTTAGTATTACCTTACGTAAATGTTGGAGATGTTTTATATGTAATGAAGATTTGACGATATATTAAATATAACAAAAGGATTAAATTAGCTTCTGAGTTAATTTGGAAAACCTTAAGTTTAGAGGTTATGTAGTTACTTCTGAAAACTTAATTATGTAAGTTGACTACAGAATTTTACAACTTAATAATAGTTCTAGGTGATTTTCATTATCAAAAAATATATTTTTTATTTAAAAGTTGCCAACGTAATAAAAAGATCTATTTAATGAGTTAATTTTAAGAATTATATGTGTTTTCTATATAAAACCACTTAGTAGAGATCGTTAGGTCTGGCTTCTTGATCCCAATGGTGTGTTTTCGGATAATAGAATTTCATATCTGATTCAGCTTCATCGACTTCTCTGTTACAAAATCAAAATTTAATTTGAACAAATTAAATGGTTCCCCTCGAAAGTCAACGTGTGTGTGTTTGGAGAGCACTTATCGATCGTCTCCCTACGCCTTCAAATTTTGCTCATCGTGATGTTCAAGTTAATAATTTAAGTTGTGTTTTTTGTGGAGCTGCCAGTGAATCAATTCAACATTGTTTTCTGGATTTAGGCTTCTCCAAAGCACTTTGGCTAAAGACAGGGAAGTTGGTGTACAAAGAAACTTAGTCATGTCCTTCTCGTTAAGGAATCTTTCATTTCAAGCTCGTCTATGTGGTGCAATAAGGCTTATCAAAGGGGTGTGCATGATTCTTATTTGGCATTTATGGAAATGGTGCAATCGTCTTCTCCATGTCTCTAATGATTCCGCTCTTGCAATTTTTAAAGTGGAAGTATTCTCTAAGCTTCAAAGGTACTCTTTGTCGTGGATTCCTAAGAGATGTGGAAAGCCGGGATTGGATTGGTTTGTGATCCATCAAAAAATATTCATTCTTAAGGTGTTCATTTAAAGGGCGTGTTCATTTAAAGGGCCTATTTGTCTTCCCTTATTGGGTTTTTAATAGATTTTGTTTTAACAATAATAATAATAATAATAATAATAATAATAATAATAAGTATTTTTAATATATTGCTGACTACAATAAGAGTTAGTATAGTAAAAAATTCTTAGCATGTAATATGATTACATATGAAATTTTGAATTAAACAATTAGTTGAATACGGGGTCAACAGTGAAAATTGGGTTATGAAGAGTAAAATTTTACACTATATAAATGTTAAAGCTCATATCGCTACCAAATCATATAAACTTGAATTAGACGTACTTTAAATCCGTGCATACAAATGAGCCGTTGATCTTTGATGATAAATTTTGTAATTGGCAATTTGTTTCTAATAATAAAGTGTATAAGTTAATATGATATTAAATATCTGATTGGATTCATAATAATATTACCTTATATAAATGAAGTTATATAAGTAAAATTAAAAGTTTTTAAAACCAAGTAAGTGGAAACATTTTTACTATTTAAGTCTATATTAACATTTTCAAGTAATTTTATTCGTACTCGGTGAATTAAAAATAGAAAATTACAAATCGATTTGAATAATATTTTAATTAATGAATTAAAGTTTTGTTTATATGTAGGTGAGTAACTGATCTTTTCTAATAAGTTGACAATCTTATTTTTTCATTTAATAAACTTAAATGTCTTAATAGACAAATTAAAACTTAATTGGAATGATGACATGTTAAAGACATTTTATACGTATAATTTAAGATAAGATATTACTTAAATATATATATATATAATAATAATAATAAATTAAATAAGATATGTATGATATTAATTATGCGAGTAGTGTGGAGTTACGGAATAGACAAATTGAAGTTAAAAAAAAATAGGAACCGCCATTAATTAATTAAAAAATAATACTAACAGACGACTTCTTGGAATCTTCGGAATATACTTACATCTTCACACTGGGAAGGTAGGAGGAAGAAGGAAGATTAAGGAAGAAGATATTTATCCGACCGCCAAACACATGTTTTAATTTATGACAATGTTATTCACTTGATGAAGCAAAAATGAGAGTGAATGATTCTTAGCAGCTAAGGATCAAGTGACTCACTCCACTGATCACTCAAAAAATAAAAACAAATGAATAAGCAGGAAATCATGGTTGTGTATATAAAGAGATTGGTATCAATTGGTTTTGAGGCTTGGATTGAAAGAAGAAAAAGAAAATGGCTAACAGGAAATCATTTGGTGAGTTTTTTCAAGGATGGGAGGTTCAGCATAAGAGCTACCTTGACAAGTTACTACTGGCCATCCATCAAAATCAAGATACTAGTACTAGTACTAGTAATAAAGAAGACCAAGAAGAGTGGTCGTCGTGTTCGGTGGTGGTGGAACAGGTATTGTCCCACTATCAAGAATACTACGATGAAAAAAGCAGAGCTGCTGAATACCAGGATATATTCATCATGTTTTCTCCACCTTGGTTCACTTCTTTAGAGCGTACTCTTTTATGGGCCACTGACTTTAAACCCTCTGTTATCTTTCGATTACTCACAGAGTCATCGCTCGATTTAAGCCAACAACAAAAGGAACAAATCTGTGTTGTTTGTGACGAAACACGGCGCGTAGAGAGGGAGATTACAGAAGCTATGGCAAGCGTACAGGAGAGTGTGGCGGCCCCACCACTGTGTGGATTGTTCAAACGGGAAGCAGCTGATGATCATATAAGTTTGTTGGTGGATGGTCAAGTTTCGGATGAGATGGAAAATGCGGTGAAAGACTTGAAGTGTTCCATGACGGCTGTTATGAGAGATGCTGATTATTTACGACAACGAACGGCTGTACAAGTCTTGGAGGTATTGACTCCACTTCAGAAGCTCAAATTCCTGGCAGGAACTTCTCAGTTCTGGCTTCAATCAAGAAGACTTGGTATGGATCGAGAGAGACACTATCATCAAGATCGTCAATACTAGTACTAGTATACTAGTATTAGCACCTGAACATCGATTTGTGAAAGAATATGTCTCACAAATTGACAATCAGTTACAATTTGTGAGAGTTGACATACAAAATATTCATTTCATGATCATAATCAAATTATCCAACACCAAGAATAATATATCTACAATGAAACCATGTCTTCCCTTAAGAAATAGGATTTTTGACAACCAAAAAGCATCAAAAACGCTAGTTACAACATGTACAATTAATATGTTTATCCTATATCCGAATATGCTAGAAACTACATGTCTCCAAAAAGCAATCTCCTTCCCATGTAATCTCCAAGCCCCTGCAACGGTAGCATGTACAATTAATATGTTTATCTTATACCCGAATATTAACTTAATTACACGCACAAACAATACATGGCACCAGCGTATATTATTCTATTCCTAGGTTTTAGTAGATTTTCATACAGGTAATTAACTATATTTATTCACATTAGATATCATACTCATATTTTTATATAACTAAATAACTTCTCTCGATTCCCATATACAACTCAAACCAAATAATTGTCAATATATAAAGAAAAGTCACTTTGCGTTCTTGAGAGATGCATTAATTCGATTGCAGTTGAATCGATCGATGTTTTTAAATCCGTAAATCCGTGAGCGAACCACTGAAATTAGGGTACGAATTATGAATGAAAAATGAGTGGGAGACTAATTGGTGTTTTAAGACGATCGTCCTCTAAAATGAATTCGGGTCAGATCAGATCCGCGCTTTTATTTTTCAAGAACCGGACGATGTAAAATGGGTCTATGTAACTACTGAGGTGATAAAATTGGGTTAGAGATTCTGAAAAGCATGGGTCGATGTATAAATATACTATTTTGCCTAAACATATATTTATCTTCTTACCACAATATATTATTATGATTTCTTTTTGTAAATTAGAAAATTATTAATAATACCATAAAATTCTTTTAATAATACCTCTATCGGGATTTTAAGTACCAAATGACTAGTGACACAATTTTTTTCATGACTAATGTTTATAAACTCAGTGACATCTAACTACGTCACTACTATCATAATATGGTAACGCAATTTATTTATGCAACTAAATTTTGTCTCTAATCTCAACTTAATGTGAGGAACATTGAATTTAGGGATAAATTAATGACAACCACTAAATTTGTCACTAATTAGTGACAATACGCTATTATCATCACTAAGATGGGTGAATATTGACAATAATAAAAGTCGTCACTAATTTTCCATCACTAAAGCCATTTTTTCTTGTAGTGGTACCAGAACTAGTAATAAGAGCATATCTATATTTATACAACTTGGTAATCTTTTCAAATGAAGAAACTCTCCGTGTCCGTTGCCACGTGACTGGTTCATATATAAAAGCCACCTCATCTAATTTCTTAGACTTTTATCCGGTTTCGGTGATTTGATTTGTAGATTCATACCAAAATAACTTAGGATGTCCACTAATTTAGATTAGTTTTCAAGGGTCATAACAGTCTATTTTTTTTGGTGAAGGGGATTTATCCCGACAAATGCTTAATAAGTGTTTTAGATATTTGTTTTAAAATAACTGACTACTTGTGAAAAATAACTATTAAAATTTATTAAATTTATTATATTACCCCATTTATTACTGCAAATCATCTACTTCTTAAACAAATTTAGTTAAACTTGCTTAGATGATAAGGGTCAAACTAATATTTAATTATATCAACGTATCTTAATCCCAATACAAAATGTTAGTCAGGATTATGTTAATGTGACGGAGGCAGTAACAGATACCATTTTTTATCTAATTGTAAGTGAGATAACTACAAGTATATGTATTACTTATTCTTTAGTACTAATAAATAATAAAATCAGAAAAATTAAATACCAAAGAAGATGGAGTGATGATTAGCTACGATTGTTTCTTAAAGTGGAGCAACAATGGCAACTTCCTATCTTCAAACTTTTGTTGACAACATGAATCCAACTTTGAAACCTTTTCTTCACCTTTTACTTTATCTTTTCTTTGAAATGTTCATCTTTTATAATTGACCACATAGATAGAGTTGTTGCATTCCAAGTCACAAAGTTTTCACCCACATCTTATCTTATTAAAAACATTATAGTTTTATGCTATTTGAGTTTATGATTCAAACACATATAAACTCAAAGGAATTGACATTTACTTAATTACATTGTAAACATTATATAATTGCATTTGAATATTTTCTATAAATTTCTTACTTCTTTTTTTTTCTTCTTCCATCTCTCAAACCTATTCTTAATTCACTTGTATTCCAAAAAACAAAAACACACATATTATACATATGGAACTCAGGGCCGGCAAATGAATTCGTGAGGCCATGTGCGATATCAGAAAAAAGGCCCCGAATAAAACATATATATAGAAAAATGCCTTATTACTACGAAAATTATATAAAGATACAAATATACAAAGTCGTTATCTAACAATTCGGAAAACTTACAGATTTTCATTCATTCATTAAAAAGAACTATTCTCTGATCATTCTTCGAAGCAACATTGTTGATTAAACCTTTATAATCAATACTCTCTAGTATATTATTATCAATTGATTCTCTTGTGACATTGTTGAACGCAATTTTAATATGACTACAACAATTCAAGTATTGAAAAACTTCATTTCGAGGTTGCTTTATATAACACCCCTCATTTTACTAAACCATTATAATAATGATTCTGGCTCGGAAGCGTATATTAAAACATATATATCTTATAAAATGTACATAAATTTCTTTTCAAAACTTGATACCCAATATTACAACAACAATAATACCACACGAGGTGTTATATAATTTCATCATTTCCTTTTTAACAATATATCAGAGTTGACGCTAAGTGGTCAAACATTCCATTCAGTCCAACTTCTTGCCCACCCGATACGAAATCCTTAACCTGCAAGAAGTATTCATGTGGGGGATTAGCTCAAAGCTAAGTGAGTGAATAATAATCAACAACCCAACTTAGCATAACAACTTTGTTTAAAATAAATAATTGTAAACAAAAACATAACAATAGATCGATGGTTCTTGGGGAAACCTTCATCCAAGAATCCAACAGTAAACACATAATATCAATCAGATAACATCTCAATAACACAACATATCAATGAGGATCGGTGGCTCTTGAGATATCATAATACCCGAGGATTCACCAAGAGCACTTACCACAATCTGTAAGGCCAATACAGAATAGACCAATAGTTTGGTACTAATCTCATACGACCTAATTTCCTATTAATGATAAGTACAAGGAAATTCCTGTCGTCTTATAATAGTAACCAAACCCAACCAATAGATTGACCTCAATACTGATGCCCGAAGGTCAAATATCAAGTGATCACATATTCACATATTCAACCAGATCAACATATCAAACTAAACAGACTATCAACAATATTATTACTATTAAACCAAAATCATCATGGCAAACCAAAAGCAGTAATAATACGTTTACCCGTTGTAACCAAACTTGTTATAACTAAGTAAAACTGAGGATTAAGATCCACTCACCGAATACCTCAGTCGTTCACTCAGTAGTCTAATATCACTGAGTCTTCTCCATATCTGAGAATACAACAAAATAACACAAGTTAGTCACTTATCTCAATATGGATATAACATCATTTACTTACTTATTGTACTTGAACATAATTATTACCAAGATTATGAATAACTACTTTAAACATCAATGTTTCATAATCAAGTATCAAATTATGATTCTTATGATCACAACATCACTTTAATTATTACTAATCAACATGGTTAACCATAACCAAGGTTATCAACCTTTACCATCAATAATTCATCAAAACACTAACAATTGGCCAAATGAATACTTAACCAAATAAGTTACCACTTTACTCTTTAATTCTCAATTAAGTGTTCTAATTAATAATCAATACTCATTTCATCATAAAATCCATCAAACTTCTCATAATCATCAATTTCTCAAGAACACTTAAACAATTTTACAACCCTTAGCATAATCAATATAAATCATCATCTTTAATCAATCATAATATGATCATTAGCAACACTTATCAACTTATGTAGTAATAACACAAGCTTAAAAACTTTGATTATAGCATAATCAACTAAACCCATGAACCTTATTAATGATCATATATCATTTTCTTCATTTCAAGGTTAGGGCTTAGATTCTAATAATCATTTAAGCATCAACTAACAATTATTTCATCATTACAAGCTTCAATTTCATATCAATCCTACTAATTCAATCAAATACCCAAAAACCCATTTCTAAGTTTATATAAAAATCAAGAATTAACACTTACAACATGTTTATGATGATGATGAGATGATTAATCAATGTTATTGGAGCTTGAATCAAAGTTTCATAGCTTCAATTTCACCTCAGAGCTTGTTTCAAAAATTAAAATTCATCCCTGTGGTTTAATACGTACGACCAGACTACAAACAGGAAGAAAACACTATTGATTTCTCAAGAATTTGAAGTTTGATGATGAATTAGGGTTCTTAGTGTTGGAATAGTGTCCAATATCATAACTAATTGGTAAGTACATCATTAAAAGTGGAGTCCTTTTTGGGTCGCCCTCAATGAACAACAAGTGAAATAAATGAGAGCTAATTAATTATTAGAATAATTAATGGAACATTCTGGAAAGCGGATCCAACCTCCGGTTAGAAGGTTCAACCGGCGGCTGGAGTCCAAAGTGGATTGGCGGTGGAACACGCGGGTCGTGGCTTGGGCAAATGGGTCAAAAGCAGATCCAACCGCCGGTTGGAAGGTCCAACCGCCGGTTGGGATTCTGTCCCACATCGGCCAGGTGATGAAACCCTGGGCCTCCTCCTTCACTATAAATAGGGACCTCCCCTATGCTTTCAGATCCATCCCAGAATTGAATAGAGTTCAATTCTTTCTCTCTTTTTCATTCCTACTCCTTGTAAGAGTTTACACGACTTAAAGTCGGGACCCTAGGAGTTTGGGAATTTCTCTTGGTTCGTGGGTGTGAAGCATTAGAGGTGTTCTGGTTTGGGAACTCGCCTCCAAAGCAAGAAGGTTCTGCAAGGTAGTCTACGCGTGAGAAATCGTTTTCTCAAAGGTTAGTAATTTCTTATTTGTCTTGTTTATTTTATTGCTTTTATTTATTCAAGTTAAGATCCCTTATGGTTTAGTTTCCTAATTGCATTAGATTAATTTTGTTATATTCCGCTGCGTATATTAATCTAGTTAGGGAATAGAAAACCCAACAGTAGTATCAGAGCCTTAGCTTGATAAATACTAGCATTTAATTATCTGCAATAGTATGTGGGTAAAGATAAATTAGAAATTGGCTTGTCTAAATTGGTAAAAAGAATTTACACTTTAGACCCTTATATTTTAAATTGTTTTAAAATATACACCTAAATTTTAAAATGTTTTAAAATAGAACCGTAGACTTTAAGAGTTTAAAGAGAGACATTACATATATTATGAGCTATAGTTATATGTATCATTAAATGTAAATATATCGTCAGTCAATTGATAAATCGGCTCACCCATAGTGAACAAACTATAAGAGAGGTATAAGGCGGGTAGTTCAGCTTCCCTAAAGAAGTCAGGTTTTTAATAGGCTTCTTGCTGACCTGCTTCTCCGCTTCTTTGTGCGTTCAATGGAGTTACCGAGGACTTTTGATAGGATGATGTGAAGATCAAAAGTATGACCTAAAAGTACTAAAAAAAAATCCCGTTCTAGATACTAAAATGTGAATAGTATGCTAACCCATGAAAACCGCACATCTTTCGTATGGTCTGTTAATGGAGCGTGTGTGGTTTACCGACACATTAATATGAGAACATATTGAGAGGTGATGTGGAACTCGCGATTCTCGAGCGTACTCGGGCCGGGGACCACGCGGGTTTTGCATGGTTAAGTTCACCATCTTGTTCATGATCCTCGGCATACCAGTCATGAATGGTAGATGAGCATATCCGAGATAAACATGCCGTTGATAAGAATCAATGAATCTCAAAAGAACTAGGAGTTTCATAGAGAATGAAATTGACAAAGGCATTGTCTACCTAAAATAAATTCGCAATATGATTACGGCAAACCTTTTCATAAAACGAATCTAAAATATGGATCCTACAGATGTCTTCTACAAATGGTAATAATCCTCCCGTCCCCAATTCCGCACACAACTCGAACTTCTCACTTCTCTCAGTTCTTGGAAGGGAAAGACTGACTGGTCCAAACTATATGGATTGGATGCGTAACCTAAGGTTTACCTTGAGGTACAAGAACAAGGAGTATGTTCTCGATGAGCAGATTCCCGTGATTGATGAAGATTCAACCCAAGAGGAGATTGAGGCACACAGGAAACATTATGATGATGCGAATAAAGTGTCTTGTATCATGGCATCCTCCATGAGCCCCGAGTTGCAAAAGACTTTTGAGAATACTTGGGCTTATGAAATGAACCAACAGCTTAAGGAAATGTTCCAGGAAAAGGCGAGCAAAGAACGCCTTGATGTGGTTAAGTCACTCATGGCTTGCAAACCCAAACCTGGAGCATCTATCTGTGCTTTCATCTTGGAGATGAAAGGGTACTTTGATAGGTTGGAATCATTGAATATGATGTTTGACACAAAGTTTTCCATTGCCATAATTTTGTCTTGTCTGCCAGCTGTCTACAATCAGTTTATAATATCATATCAGATGAATATGAATGAGAGAGAAGGCTCAATAATGGAACTCCATAATTTACTGCAAACTGCTGAGCAAGGAATCAAAAAGGATGATGTGTCCTCTAACTCAGCAGCTCCTGTGTTGGCAATTGGTCAAACTGCAAAGAAAAGAAAGAGGTCAAATTGGAAAGCAAAGACTACGAATGGAAAGTCCAATCGTGGGTCCAAAAGAAAGACTGATTCTGATATTGCACTAGTGAATGATCCGAAGGAAGCAGTGTGCTTTTACTGCAACACTAAGGGGCACTGGAAATGTAGCTGCCCGAAATACCTGAAAGACCTTGAAGATGGCAAGGTTGAAAAGAGTGTTCACTCAGGTATGTGCATGATCGAACTCCATAATACTACAACTTCTAATTCGTGGGTTCTGGATATAGGGTGTGGTACTCACATTTACACTGTATTGCAGGGTCTAAAGGAAAGTAGAAAGTTGAAGCATGGGGAGCTTAATCTAGTCATGGGAAACAGAGGAATCACGCCTGTTACCGAGATTGGAAAGTATGAGCTCGTGCTGAATTCTGGAGTTAGGATAGATTTGAATAATTGTTGTTATTCGTCAGAAATGACTAGAAACATTATTTCATTTTATGCTTTTTTTAAGGATGGTTATCGATTTTCATTTGATAATGAGAATGGTGATATTTTGGTTTATTTAAATGGTGGTTTTATTTTCAAAGCTTCTCTTTACAATGGCATATATGAAAATGTTGAATATATTAGCAATTTGATTTTAAATGTTGATTCGTCTAATGAGCTTGATAAATCTAAATTGTGGCATTATCGTCTTGGGCACGTAAACAAGAAACGTATCTGCTAACTCCAAAAGGATGGAGTGTTGGAATCATTCGACCTCAAATCGGATGATGTATGCGAATCTTGTTTATTGGGAAAGATGACTAAATCACCATTCACCGGGTCGTGTGAAATAGGTGAAGGACTGTTGGACTTGGTACACACAGATGTTTGTGGACCATTCCGATGCGCCACAAAAGATGGAAATCGATATTATGCTACATTTACTGATGACTACAGTAGATTTGGACATGTTTATCTGATTAAGCATAAGTCAGATACTTTTAAGATATTCAAAAGATATCAAAGCGAAGTAGAGAATCAATTGGGCAGAAAGATAAAGGTACTCCGATCCGATAGGGGAGGAGAATACCTTAGTATAGAGTTTCTCGATCATCTTAGAGATTGTGGAATAGTTTCACAATTAACTCCTCCTAGAACACCACAACATAATGAAGTTGCTGAGAGGAGAAATAGAACTTTGTTGGACATGGTTCGGTCTATGATGAGTCGGGTTACACTTCCGATAGGTTTTTGGGGTTATGCATTAGAAACAGCCGCTCGCATCTTAAATCTTTTACCCACCAAGAAGGTTTCAAAGACACCTTATGAGATGTGGAAGAGAAGACGTCCTTCTCTTGGTCACATCAGAATCTGGGGTTGTGAAGTTTTCGTTAGACGAGAAACTCAGGACAAACTAGACTCCAGATCTGAAAAGTGTCTTTTCGTCGGTTATCCACAAGAGTCATTTGGATATCTGTTCTACAGACCCGCGGATAATGTGGTCTTTGTAGCTCGAAGAGGAGTGTTCCTTGAGAGAGAAATGATATCTAAAGAGGACAGTGGGAGTAAGATAGATCTTGAAGAAATTCAAGAGTCGACCAATGAAGAACCTACAGTAAACACTGACGTTCAACAAGAGGTGGAAACACTTGTTGAACCTGAAGACATATCCTTACCCATTCGCAGATCTTGTAGAGTTAGCAAGCCTCCTCAGTTCTATTATGGTTAACATGTAGAAGAAGAGGATAAAATTAGTGATGGTACACTAAATGACTTAGATGAACCTGCTAACTACAAGGAAGCGATGGCAGGCCCTGAGGCTGCCAAGTGGAAGGAAGCTATGAAAAGCGAAATTCAGTCCATGTATGACAACCAAGTTTAGAATTTGGTTGACACTACACCCGGTCTTAAGATGGTGGGTTGTAAGTGGATCTTCAAGAAGAAGACCGACATGGATGGGAAAGTACACACTTATAAAGCTAGGTTGGTAGCGAAGGGCTATACTCAAACTCACGGGATTGATTATGAGGAAACCTTCTCGCCAGTAGCTAAGATAAAGTCAATTAGGATTATGCTAGCCATAGCTGCGTTTCATGATTATGAAATTTGGCAGATGGATGTCAAAACCGCCTTCCTTAACGGGAAAGTGACAGAGGATGTGCCATGTTCATGGCACAACCGGAGGGTTTTGAAAATGCAAAGTATCATAATAGAGTGTGCAAGCTTCAAAAGGCTATTTATGGACTTAAACAAGCCTCTCGTAGCTAGAATCTCTGCTTCCATGAAAAAGTCACAGCGTTTGGATTTTCTAGAAGCGAAGATGAGTCCTGTATATATGTCAAGTTCAGTGGGAGTGTCGTAGTCTTCCTAGTATTATATGTGGATGATATACTACTCATAGGAAACGATGTCCCAACATTACAAAGTGTAAAGGATTGGTTGGGAAAATGTTTCGCTATGAAAGACTTGGGAGATGCAGCATATATTCTTGGTATAAAGATTTATAGAGATAGGTCGAGACGTCTCATAGGACTTAGCCAGGACATATACTTAGATAAAATTTTGAAAAGATTCAAAATGGAGAACTCTAAGAAAGGGAATCTACCCTTACATCATGGCATTAAGATCAGTAAGGATCTTTGTCCGAAATCTAAGGAAGAATCGGATAGAATGAGTCGAGTCCCATATGCTTCAGCTATAGTATCGATCATGTATGCCATGACGTGTACGAGACCTGATGTCTCATTTGCTTTGAGCTTAGTGAGTCGACATCAGCAGAATCCTGGTGAAGGTCATTGGACAGCTGTAAAGAATATTCTTAAGTATCTGAGAAATACTAAGGACAGGTTCTTGGTTTATGGTGGAGAAGAAGAACTCAGAGTAATGGGTTATAGTGATGCAAGTTTCCAAACAGATAGAGATGATAGCCGTTCACAGTCTGGTT
The DNA here is from genome assembly GCA_963422505.1 of Pseudognaphalium luteoalbum. Lineage (NCBI taxonomy): Eukaryota > Viridiplantae > Streptophyta > Magnoliopsida > Asterales > Asteraceae > Pseudognaphalium > Pseudognaphalium luteoalbum. Next base: position 183,084 of record OY730193.1, read on the forward strand.
GGGTATACTTACTGAATGGGGGAGCGGTGACATGGAAAAGTTCCAAGCAAGAGACGGTGGCAGACTCAACGTGCGAGTCTGAGTACATAGCGGCTTGCGAGGCTTCAAAGGAAGCCATCTGGATTAAGAATTTTATTGGAGATCTTGGAGTTGTTCCAACGGTTCAAGACCCCATTGAAATATTCTGTGATAACGAAAGTGCGGTCGCCTTGAGTAGAGAACCCAAGGATCACGGAAAGTCAAAGCACATTGAGAGAAAATACCATTTTGTTCGAAGGAAAGTAGAAGGACACGTGATTGTGAAGAGTATAAGATCAGAAGATAATCCGGCTGATCCGTTCACAAAGCCACTTGGAAAATCCAAACATGATGAGCATGCTAGGAGCATAGGCTTAAGAGATAATGTAAAGTTTTAGTTGATAGTTTGATTTTGAAACATTGTAAACAATGATGGAAATTGATATAGACTTGGTGATTAAATAATGGAGATTTATTTATTGGAAGGAGTTCTGCCATTTACTATTGTTTGTCATTGTGTTTCAGTTTTGCATGTTTAGACACCACTTCCCAAGTAAAACAGTTTTTACTTAAACCTCCTCAGTCGTTCACACTCCTGGAAGTAAGTGGTGAATCAAGACTGTCATGGAGTGTTAGTAGATTGTCTATGGGGATTAGACATGGCATGGAGATTGCTGCAACACTCATGGGTACTTAATGGAGATTTAAGTATAGGAGAGACCCGCACTCATGGAAGTTACTTCATGGATTGAAATCACGAGTAACTCTGAGATGATAATATCCTCTATTCTTAAAATGGAGATACATTGAGTTTCTAGTTTTTCAAGTCTGTTATACTTTAGCCTATTCAAACGCTGTGCGTAACTACCAGTCATAAAGGGTATGCTAAGTATGACATGATGAGTTGACTGGTACTATGTAGTCAAAATTTATTTGTTCATTTTCGCCTAATGGGGAAAGCGATATCTTGGGCCCTCTGATGATTAAAGATTGACTCCAAAGTGCTAGGCCTGGCCAAGACTAAGTTGATGGTTCAATAGTCTCATAAAGTCAATGTAATCAGAAATCAGAAAAACTAATCATGAATCTTGAGATTGATTAAAATCCATATCTCGATTCATACGATATCAGTAGAACAAAGGAATAGTTGATCACTTATCTGAAGGGCTAACTCTAATATAGGAATCAGAGTTCGGCAGTTGCGTTGGATGGCACTCTCTGCTTAGTTAATGGATAAGCTTAGACCAATAATAGTTAATGAATTGTCCAAGTGGGAGACTGTTGGAATAGTGTCCAATATCATAACTAATTGGTAAGTACATCATTAAAAGTGGAGTCCTTTTTGGGTCGCCCTCAATGAACAGTAAGTGAAATAAATGAGAGCTAATTAATTATTGGAATATATAATAGAACATTCTGGAAAGCGGATCCAACCGCCGGTTGGAAGGTTCAACCGGCGGCTGGAGTCCAAAGTGGATTGGCGGTGGAACACGCAGGTCGTGGCTTGGGCAAATGGGTCAAAAGCAGATCTAACCGCCGGTTGGAAGGTCCAACCGCCGGTTGGGATTCTGTCCCACATCGGCCAGGTGATGAAACCCTGAGCCTCCTCCTTCACTATAAATAGGGACCTCCCCTATGCTTTCAGATCCATCCCAGAATTGAATAGAGTTCAATTCTTTCTCTCTTTCTCATTCCCACTCCTTGTAAGAGTTTACACGACTTAAAGTCGGGACCCTAGGAGTTTGGGAATATCTCTTGGTTCGTGGGTGTGAAGCATTAGAGGTGTTCTGGTTTGGGCACTCGCCTCCAAAGCATGAAGGTTCTGCAAGGTGGTCTACGCGTGAGAAATCGTTTTCTCAAAGATTAGTAATTTCTTATTTGTCTTGTTTATTTTATTGCTTTTATTTATTCAAGTTAAGATCCCTTAGGGTTTAGTTTCCTAATTGCATTAGATTAATTTTGTTATATTCCGCTGCGTATATTAATCTAGTTAGGGAATAGAAAACCCAACACTTAGATCTTTCACTCGCAAACCACGAATTTTCTGGAACATTTTTGAAGTTTAATACGTACTCCAGACATATATTATGAGATATGTATACTAGTATTGTCCCCTTTAATATCTATTGTCTGGAACTTAAAAACCAATTGCGTGGAAACATTATTTTATTTTACCGTCAACTGAATGAATTTAAAACAGTTAATAATTTATTAGTCACAATAAATTATTCGACTCTTTTCTCCATTTATTTTCAAATAACACAACAAAACTATTTTCTGACACATTAAAGAATAATTCAAAGTCAGAAAATATATAAATACTACTAGACCCAAGAACAGGGTGTTGCACTTTAGTTATGAGAATAGTTAACAATATGATATATGCAATTTAGATCCCATATTTACACAAAGCAATAATTTTTTAAGCAATTTGAACTCTACATAGAGTTCATGTCCATCAATATCAGATTATTCACTATTGGTAACTAAAGCAAGAACTAAGGCTCTTGTGATCAAAAGAGTGCAACTTGTTAGAAGTAAGCAAGAAACCAAAAGTCTTGTCATACTCTTTGTATTGTTCAAATCTTTTTTTAAGAGAAACAATTGCTTGATTAATAACGACGTATAACAAATAATTGAACCTATATTAGTTATAGCAACTCTCATAAAATTTGGAGGCCCTCAACTTTTGATGGCCCTGTGCGCTGGCACATACAACACATGCCAATATCCTCCACTGATGGAACTAATGTAATATATATATATATATATATATATATATATATATATATGGAAAATGGAATCAGGAAATTGGAGTGATCCTAAGTCGTTCAAAGTGGTAGCGAACTAAACTGATGTGATCATTTCGGTTTTAGACTGGTTCACAGTTTTGTCAGGAAAAGATGGTGGCTACCACTTTGAGTGGTAGCATCTTTTCTGTGAATCTGTGATATTATTATTATTGTTATCATTTTATTTTTTTGTTTTGTGTGTATGTCAAATATTTATAAAGTTTAAAAATGTTGAATATGAGTTCAATTTTTAGTGTGTTTGTACATGTAAAAGTAAGTTACAATGTGAATTAACGATAATGTATCATTTTTTAAGCGGTCAAATGATCAGTTCCTTTCCTCTAAAAGCACACGAAGTGGTGACGGCCTAAACACAATGTTCTTAGTGAGAATTTTGTGGTGAGGATTTTGTGGAGTGATAACAGTGTTCTAGACAGTGTTCTGGACAGTGTTCTACAATTTTTTATTATTTGTTTGATTTATTTTTTAATGATGATAATTGTATAATTTAATATATAGAAAACAAATAAATTAAATAAACAATATTTAATTTAATTAATTCATTAAAACGAAATAAAAAAATTACAAGTCCTAAAAATATAATAGTAAATTTAAACACACAATTTAAAAAGTCCTAAAAATTAAAACACACAATTTAAAAAGACCTAAAAATTAAACACACAATTTAAAAAGTCCTAAAAATTAAAACATACAATTTAAAAAGTCCTAAAATTAAAAATACAATAGTAAATTTAAAAAGTCCTAAATCCTAGTTTCCCGATCCCGAGCCCCCAGCTCCACCTGTTGCTCCCGTTGAGTATGGCCATCCCATTTGCTCGCAAATCTTCATTTTCTCCATTACCAATATGAACCTCGCTTGGTCGGGTACCCATGATCGCCTCGGGTGTATTGCCCTTTTCATGCATTTGGACATTGTGTCCAAGCCCAATGCATACAATCTATGCTACCTAGCATGCCGGGAAAACCATGAAGTTCGTCATGTTTATCATACAAACGATGTATGTCTTCATTTGTTGGTTCTCGCATGTACACATTTGAATATAAATCGATGATGCACTTTGTAAAATTTTGTAGAGTTTCACAAGAAGTTCTTTCCGACATTTGCAAGTATTCATCAAAGGCATCCGGACATGTACTGTACGCCCATTGACGAATTGAGGAAGTGACTTTTTGAAGACAATTGAAACCCAGTACGCCACGGCAATCATTTCTTTGACGAAACGACAAAAGATGGTCGGGAAGTGGTGAAACGGAGTAAGAGCCAATGTCCCCAAAATTTTTGAGGAATAAATAACAACTCATCCGAAATCGACATTTGAAATATTCATGGGGATATTTTGCATTTTCAACTAAATAATCATTAAGTAATGTTTGTTCTGCGGTTAGTCGGTCACGTTGAATGAAACGACGTGAACTAGCCGTGGAACTTTCGGCAACTTCTTGATGTTCACGATATTTACCAAGTGCCAAATGAAGTTTGTACGTAGTTTCGTCGGAGGAGGAGGATGAATCGGATGACATTTTATTGAATTGTTGAAAGTGTGAAGTTGGTTTGAAGTGTATGTATATGAAATATGTGAGTGTATATATATCAATTTTGTGAAGATCGGACATGTACCTACCACCACTTCAAAGTTTTGTTTACAAAAAAAATAAATACAATTTTATTTTGTTCCTATCCGTGACCAAGACCAAGAATGCAGAAATGAGAAAAAAAACAAAAAACAAAAAAAGATTATTTCTATCCGTGATAAAAAAAACAAAAAAGCATTGTTTATAAAAAAATCTTGTCATTTTTTTGGTTGTTTGATCCGTGACCAAGAAAGCGTTGGAAGGAAAAAACAAAAAAACAAACAAAACAAGTAGAAAAGAAAACAGAAAAAGAAAAAAAAAATAATAAAAAAAGAGGATTCTGTGTGCTTCAACGTCCGGGGTGAGACGGTGGCCGATGAACGCCGTCCAGAACATTGTTGAGAACAGCGTTAAAGAGTGGTAGAACACTGTTCAACAGTGTTCTGGACCAAAAACGCAGACAAAAACAGTACCAATCTGTATGCTCTAATAGCGACGAAAAACATAGCACACAAATGAGTGGGCCAGGCTAAAGGAAAATTAGTGGGCTGCTATGTTTTAGCAAGTTTGAGTTGACTATGATGTCAATGACCACCCGTTATTACACACTCGATGTCATTTCTGTTTCTAAATGATGATGTTTCTTCACATCTACACAAGCCATTCGCTACATTGTTTCATTTTATTTATTGAGAATTGATAGCGCGTACTAAAAGCTGTCGATATTAAAAAGGGTTTTGGTAACCAATGCTCTAAAGTTATCATATTTATAACACATCTTAAATTAATATGATGATAAAACTAATTGTTTATAATAGGTATTCATTTTGTACATGGTAGGTGATTGTTCATTTAATGCATTTTGATTATATTTAGAAGTCTTAAACATTGTTTTAAGGGCACTATTTATCAAAATCCGAAAAAAATTATACACTTATCTAATTTAATGCATCTTAAATAAATAGGTTTAAATGTATTAAATGCGAATCACAATTGTAATAAATAAAATTTTTATTAATTTGGCAAGGTTCAAAAAGATTTAGTGGAGTACAAGCTAGATGTTTCGATGCTCATTTCAAAGGAAAACGATATGTGGACTTGGAAGGGTGATTCATCTTTTCGGTAGCCTCTGCTAGAAGACTCATGATCAATTCCTCAGTTCAGACATATTTCCAGGTAAGGTAAATATATTCTTTTGGAGAGCAGAAATGGATTGCATACCTACAAAGGAAGCTTTGGTCAGAAGAAATATCCAGGTTTCATCTCCTCTTTGCTCTTTTTGCAACCAGTATGAAGAATCCATTTATCACCTATTGGTTTATTGTGAAGTAGCTAATATGTTATGGTCTTTTATTATTCTTGATGTAAAATAACTTCCATTTTTGCATTTTCTATTCGAGACCTCTATTACATTTCTCATAAAGGAAACTGTGAAAATAGCTAAATCATACAAGCAATCATCCTCACAACTTGTTGGTGCATATGGAAAGCGAGATATGAAGCGTGTTTTAATGGGGCTGCTACCTCATGGGTACGTGTAAAGGAAGAGATGCAAAGTCTTTCCTATTTTTGGTTCAAAAGCAGAACAAGAAGGCAAGAGTTAACGTGGGAAAGATGGTGTCAATTCAGGCTGGAATATGCTACTTTAGTTCTGGGGTCATTCAAGCGATTTACTTCTGATTGCTGGTGTATTTGAAAAACAAGATCGAGACTTACTTTTATGGAGCTATTCCATCTTGGCAATAGATGAAAGGGTCCACGTGCAGAATTCGGAAAAGGATGCAAAGATGTTGTAATCATAAGTGCTTCTGTTCATATGGATGTATGCTTCGGGCAAGATTATGTCTAGCAATCTGGGCGCTTGATTCACGTCATGAGCAATTCTAGCTGGAACTAACTAGTAGAATGAAGAACCTGCTGCTGCTCATAATCGAACATGCTGTTACTGCTCAAATTCCGAAGAACATACTGAAGTCATAATCGAACATGCTGCTGCTTATGTGAAGAACCTGTCCGGATGAACATTTGTCGATCTTTCTGGTGCTGCACAGACATCATGGTGTATTGATGTTTGTTATAAATGGTTTAGATTCATTCGGGGTGCTATGAAAAACGATATAGGGTGAAAACCGGTGACTCGGCCCCTATACTCGGAGATTTTTTCCTGAATTCCTTTAAGGTTTTTTTCATATATTTTAGTACCCTTACAGTTCGGATCTAGAAATAATGTGTCTTAGTTTTTGGTGTATTATTTGATGGTGTATTACATCTGTACTTTGGAGTTCTACTAGTATCTTGCTAGTAGATATATATTTATAAAATTCCGCCTTTAAAAAAAATGTATTAATTAGTAAAATTAGCATCAATAAATACACTTGATTTACATTTTCAGTTACTTATTAATAGTCCACTAATATATGAGTTTTTTGCTGAAAAATGAGTCAATAATTCACATTTTTGTGTTTTCGGGTATCAAATCTTCTGAACTTTTTAATATGAACATCTAATTGAAAATTATGCGGGTACTAAAATGTAAATGTTTGATTTCATGACAAAAAAGAAAAGAGAAATGTTTGATTTTCAAAGTTGATTACGAAAAGACTTACGATATCTTAATTAGGAGTTTTTGGACGAGGTTTTGGGATGGATGGGATTGCGGATTAAGTGGAGGAGATGGATGAATGAATGTTTACAATCGGCATCAAACGGGTCACTTACGAAGGAGTTTAAGATAAAAAGAGGTGTTAGGAAAGGTGATCCTTGATCACCATTCTTTTTCATTATAGCGGTGGAAGGGTTGAATATGATGATGAAGGAGGCAATGAGAAGCGATTTAGTAGTTTCACCATTGCAATACGCCGAATGGTACGATATTTTTTGATGAATGGAGTAGAAGGAATGAGGGTAACCTAATGGTGGCATAAATATCACTTGAAGCGGTATCAGAATTATAAATAAATTTGAGCAAGAGTAGACTTTACGGTTTAAGTGTTTCGGGAAGCGAAGTGGAAGACATGGCTAGTGGTTGAAGTGTATGGTTGGGGAGATTCCATTTACACACTTGGGCTTGCCAATCGGTAAGAGTATGAGGATGGAAGGGGATTGGAAGCCGGTAGTGGAGAAATTCTCAAAATGGTTATTGGATTGGAAGGCTGGAACAACGTCTTTTGGTAGACGATTGACTCTTATTAAATTGGTTCTTGGAAGTTTGTCACTTTATTACTTTCCGATCTTTCGAGCTTCGGTTTGTGTTCTTAAACGTTTAGAATTTGTTTGTCGCTATTTCTTTTTTTTTTTGGGGGGTGGGGGGGGGGGGTATGAGGTGGGTATTAAAATGGGATGGGTAAAATGGTATGAGGTATTATCATCTTACAAGGGTGGGGGTCTAAATATTGGGGTCTTTGAAGGCAAAAAAATGGACTTTTGTATTCAAATGGTGGTGGTATATTAAAACGGAAAATAATGTCTTTTGAGTTATTTCACATTGTTTCTACATATGGAGTTTGGTAATTTCACATTGTTTGTCCATGTACAGTTTGCATGCGTGGCTTATTAGTGAGATATGATATATGTATATTCATGCATGAGGTTATTGTATATAGAGGGTATATATATATATATATATATATATATATATATGTACCATAAAGTTGATATCCACACCACAAATTCACTTGATCAATGTATAGGTACAACACTATCAATACATGATTATGATATGCACATTAATTCGGATGGCGTGAAAATCATCACCTCTATAAATATACTAGATCAATATTATTCAGCGGCACTAAATTAAATAGAAAAATGTCTAGTTCGTATTTGATAAGGGAAGTTACTTGAATACCACTAAAAATCATTCGTACACTATTAAATGTGTTTTATGGTGCTATACAGTACCACACTATAAATGTGTAACACCCCAAAATCTAAAAGTATTACTGTGACGAATAAGTAATTGATTTTTTTAAATTGATATTATTGTAAGAAAATTAAAATAGTTGAAATCGCGAATATTTTTTAAGTTCCAGACAATGGGTATTAAAGGGAACAAAATTTATAGTGTTTGCAGATATATATTCCCTTCCCTTTCCTTTCCTTATTGTTCCGGAATCAAAAAGAAAACATGAAATCGTCCCTGTGACTCTCGCGATTTACCCAGGAACAAGAAAACATTAAACTTCATCTCAATGTTTGAATTGAAACCTTTTGAAAGCCTGATTTCTTCACCTCCTTCATATCATGAACTTATGAGTAAGTATTAATCTTTCTTTCTTTAACCTATAAGTTCGATTATGGTAGAATTGAGATGGGTTAATGATTTGATATGAATTTAAGGTTAAGAAAGGGTTATAGTGATGTTTATTAGCCGGTGAATGAGAATTAGAACCCCGGCTTCATCTGATTGGGGGTTTGATTTGGGTCATCGTATGAACTGTAAGTACAGGTTTGTGTAAGCAATGAATCGCGACGCGATTTAGTTTATATCGTGACGCGAAATACCGGTAATCGCGACACGATTTGGCACTTATAACTACGCGATTTCCCGTAGACCATAACCTGTTCTTGTTTCCAGGATGATACAAGCGTGTTTTTGATATAAGTCACAAACAGGAATAATGACATATTATATTAACGAATTAGAATCAATATTCGTTTAAAGATTCCATTGGTGCATTGTGTGTCAGTTAGTTAGTCAAACGTGTGTACGTGTCAAAGTCAATTAGTCATAGAATATAAAGTGTTTAGTTTGTATATTTGAGTCTGTAATCGTTAAGTGAATACGAAAATATACAGGTGTTGAACTGCGACACTTGGGTCAGTGTCGCATATAGCGACACTTAGATAGTATCGCAAGGGTTGGCTTTTAGCGACACTTGACTAGTGTCGCTAGAGCTGTAGGTCAGACTACATATAGAAGAGTTAGAGACAAAATTAGGGTGAGACTTGTAAGGCATTTGTGTGAGGCATTTTTGTGAGAGAAAGAGGAGAGAACGAGAGTTTTTTTTGTGTTGCTCCCCCAAATTATGATGCGGAAGCGGGTCGGTTCAGGGCGCGACTAATCAAATATCAAGCACACAAGGCAGACAATGAATGACTCTATATGCGTCGTTTTACAAAATACACTGATATTATAAAAGTTTTACACTGTTATAATATAGTTTACAAAAGCTCTTGGGCCAAATGGTAGAGATTCTATGGCATAACTAAATTATACAAAGTATAGTAATGCATGACAATCTCTTGATGTCTGAATGCGACTCGAGCTAATGGGCATCCTGAGTGAGCAGACCTACTGCTGCTGCGAACCTGAGAATACACGCTAAAATGGTCAGCTAAAAGCTGGTGAGCTCACAGGTTTAATGATAAGCTGTAATGTATGAACCGCAAGATTTAAGTATGAATATTTAAACAAATAAGTAATTGATAAATGATTTGTAATTAAACAAATAAGTAATTGATAAATGATGTATATATTGCCATGAGCACATAGTCTGAGCTTAACTGGGGTGTCAGGATCACAACTAAGTGCCTGAGCGAGGGTGCCTCTATGCGTGTGCCTAATCAACACACGTATGAACAAATGATAATGCGTCCGTTTGACCAGTTAGTGTTTGCTAACCCGGACGGGGATTGTCAGTCCCATATGGTACCATACACTAACATTCACGCTACAAAAGTATTACCAAACTATGCTAGAGGACTTAAAACGATTAGAGAAAACAACTCATGCAATCTATAGCGATATTTTGATACTTGCGTTCACATGTAAAACAAAACAAGCATGTATTCCCACCCCTGGGTTAAAAACAGTAAAATGAGGGGCTATGAGACTCACTTGAGTCTAATGAGATGCTATCAAGCACAAATGATGGTTTACAAGAGAAATGATGTCATCTCCAACGACTGAAACCTGCTGAGTGTCCTAAATGCGCAAGGTTTTAATGATTAGATGTGGAAACCTGCCGGGCGTGTTAAACGCACAAGGTTTTAAATGATTAGAGGTCTTAACAGACCATCTATGCTAGTTGTTATGTTAACTAGTTATGTCCAAATTGATTTGCTTAATGTTTATATTTGAGTTTGTGAAATGGTATACGGCTCGTTGGTGACGGTTTGTGATATCGCGTAAAAAGTCATGTTTTTACTACCGATATCTCTCTCATTCTAGAACGATTCTTGGCATTTTAAACTCAAAACTAATACAAATCAATGATATTATGCCAAGATTGTCAAAACAAGGTTGCACGATAAAAATTAAGCAAAACGGATGAAAAACGAAGATTCCACACACGTTTGAAGATTCAAGGCATCAAAATGAGATTTCAAGACAAAAGTGCCCATCATCAACATCCATCTCACCCAAGATGTTCATTTTCAAATTACGAATCCAACAGAAGAAGAATCAACAAAAACGGATAAAGAATGAAGATTCTACGCCCGCCGGAAGATCCAAATGATTCGTACGCAATATCTGGAGATAGGAAACATATTTTTGGTATATCTTTATATCAAAGTCTTTGTTTTTGAATTACGAATCCAACGCAAAAAGAATCAACGCAAACGGACGCATAACAACGAAGATACGCGCGAATTAAGCAACGCAGCGAAAGACGACGGACCGGGGCGGGTGGCAGCCGACTGCCGCCGGCCAACAGCCAGCCACCGCCGGCCAGTAGCCAGGCGGCTCCGGCCTCCACCCCCCCTCTCTTTTGCGCTTTTTCGTCCTTGCTTGTACCCGGTGCACCACCTTTCGCTACTTTTCCGTACCCGGTGCACCACCTTTCGCTACTTTTTCGTACCTGGCGCACCACCTTTCACTCCTTTGCTAATGTGAGCCTAGGGATGCTAATGTGAGCCATATTTTCCCTATAAATACAGCCCCTAGGCTTTCATTTGAGGAGGTCCCATATGCATTAGGCATAATTCTCTCTTTACTTTCTCATTCTATTTTCTTACTTCAAAATTAGTGTTAGGCTAGTTAGGGAGCTTGTTCAAAGTAGAACGAAAGCTAGGAACATTTTGTAATCTTTGGTGTACACTTGGAGTTACGCTTATTAATTCAAGTCTATTCCTTCTCGCATTTTAATCCGGGTTCTTTCTATCCTATTCTATCTTAATTATATATGTATCCTTTAATTATGCTAGAATTAGTTTGTACCATGATTAGCGAGTAGATTAATATTGTATTTGTTGTGATGTAGTTAGTATATATAATTGTTGGATGACTTTAAATATGTCGTGAAATAATATGACGGCCCCTATTCGACTGTTTACTCGGTATAGTGGTGAAAATGCTTTTAAGCAAAATACATACGTATGGAAGCCGGTAACGACCGAAGGTAGTTGTATTATGGATCGACATTATAAAACGAAAACTTTATGAACGGACTTATCTTATGATTTTAAACCAAAAACTTACATTCGCCTTTCGATTAACAAACGTGTTTGTAACCCTGTAAAGAGGAGTCATGAACCTTGATACTTGGTCAATAGTTATCTGTGTAAAAACTATGTTTTTAACTGTAACGTCATGCAAGCATCATAAAATGCAATGTGATTACGTGGACTTGCCATGAGTATTGTACACTTTCGATCACAATGTACTTATCATGTAAACATGGCGAAGCAATTAAATTCACAATGGAAACATCGGTAAACGATTAAATACACTGTGAATCACCATAGCATTTTCCGACATGGTCTGGGTTTAACTTTATGCATAAAGCCGTCAGCATTTTAATTAGCGTTTTAATTAGATTAGTTAATTTAGATTAGATTAGAGTAGGTAGGCTACAGGCTAAATAACCATTTATGAAAACCTAGGGATTTGTTAATTGTAATGAGAAAGGCAAGTTTGGAATCTAAGTTACACTGATATCCTTTCCTTAAAATATGAAACCAAAAGTAAGATACGCAAGAACCTTGAACATTTTCCCCTGTTTATCATCCTTAAGTTTCATTAATAGGAATTGGTTAATAAGTCCGAACATAAATTCTAAGTTAATTGTTTAATAGATTTGAAATCTTTATGGTATTAAGAACGGTCAGATTTGTAATGACCTGCTACTCTATTCCTTCGCCCACGAGCGAATACGTTCAATAATACGGGTCACTGACTCCCTTATAGGAGAGTGTGTAGAGTTGAGCATCATCTGTCTAATCAGAATCATGACACCTTAGTTCCTCTTGACATATTAGTTGATAACCGACTAATAGGGAACTTATTGGTTATACCACTGGGTGTTGAATCCACTAAACATTTCCAATTTAGATAATCGTTTTCCATAAGAATCATCATCCCACATCATTAGCTAACGAACTCACAACAAATACTACTTTTATTATCTGATTTATTATTACACTTTTATTCGCTTTATTTAGTTTACTTAGTCAACTGAACCAAAACCCCTAACGCACTCTTTTAAAACCTTTACTAGAAAAGAAAGATTGATTGGATCACCTCCGTTTCAATTCAGTTTCTCTTTAAGAATGACTCTAGGTCATACTTACCATCTACTAGCCTTTGGTTCAGTATTAGTAAGTCATACTTAGACCCCAGCAAATATAAATTTAAAACAAACCGATCGCGGTCCGAGCGCCGTCTTCATACGACGCTTTGGGGCGCATCAAGTTTTTGGCGCCGCTGCCGGGGAGACTAACTGTCCGATACAGATGCCCAATCAATCCCAATTCTAGTAAACCCTTAGGATAAAACCTTCTAAAAAAACACAAAAACAAGTATTTACTTTCTTGTCTTTCCTTTTTAGTGTATGACCTGTTCTCCTAGATTTGCACCACTGTTTAATTTCCTTGATCCAGAACTTATAATACGTACCATCCGACGAGAAAAGAAGCAATCCGCACTAAAACAAGCAATGGCTGAACGCATCACTCTCGCTGACAACAGTAAACCCTCTATCGAAGGAAGAGGAGGACCAATTCTCTACCCTGAAACCCCTGGTCAATCTTTCGAGCTTAAGCACCACATCATCCAACTAATCCAAAACCACTGTCAATTCCATGGATTACCCAATGATGATCCAAACTCACACCTCGACAAGTTCATATCTCTTTCAAACTCCTACAAACAAAACGGAATTAGTCAAGACACAATCCTTTTGTACCTTTTCCTTTATTCGCTCACACTTCATGCGCAAACATGGTTTGAAGGTTTAGAGACCGGCTCTATCCCTTCATGGACTGTGATGGCGACAAAGTTTCTAACCAAGTACTTTCCGCCTTCTAAACAAACTAAACTTCGAAATGACATCATGAATTTCCACCAAGCTTTTGATGAGTCATTATACACCGCATGGGAACGATTCAAAGGAGCCTTGAAGAAATGCTCTAATCACCGACTCGACAAATCCGCACAATTGTGTACCTTCTATAATGGTTTAGACCCTAACCACCGAACCACCCTCGACGCTGCCGCACAAGAAAGCTTCATGGCAAAGACCGCCGAAGAAGGATGGAACCTTATAGAAAACATGACTATGCATCACCACGATTGGAACTCTGGAGATCACTCGACATCTTCAGCACCTCTCGCCGCATCAAATTCAATTCCAGTCGAAGCAATTAAGGTATTAACGGAGAAAATGGACTCACTTGTCAAACAGTTTGGAGAACTTAAGAAACAACAGCACCAAGTACACCAAGTGCAAGTCTGTCAACACTGCACCAATCCGCAACCACCTGGTGAATACCAAGTTGAATACGAAGAAGCAGATGGCACCGTCTACTATGCTCAGTTTCCTGCTCGACAACAAAATTTCCACCCGGTTTCAATCAAAACAACAACCAACCTAGAGGACCTCCATTCCAACCAAGAAACAACCAACCACTATACCAACCCCGATACCCACCTAGATACCCACCTTACCCTCAACAATCACAACCCTCTTATAACCAACCCCTCGCACTTCCTGCACCTACTTCCGACACAAACCAAACCCCTGAACAACCTGCAAAGACGAATGCCCCAGCTTCAAGTTCAGATGACGCCTTCACCCAGTTCATGCAAGGTCAACACATGCTCAACCAAAAGACGTTCGCCAGACAAGATCAAGCCGACCTCTTTATGAGAAATCAATTTGCTGTGCTAAAGAATTTGGAAGCTCAGATTGGACAATTGTCACAACGCCTTGATAACAGACCCAGAGGAAGCTTGCCTAGAAATACGGTTCACAACCCACATGTTGAGGAAGCAAAGCAACTTACTACCACCGAGGAAGCTTCTACTACACCACCAGCTGCTGTTCCAGTAAAAGAGGAAGAACCAAAGATCAAGATACCAGCTGTGGAAACCACTCCGACCATAAACAAAGAGGTTTGGATCCCTTACCCCGCTAGACTTAAAGCTCCACCCAAGAAATTATCATCCTTTAAGCTAGATGGAAAATTCCTTGATACCATGTCTAGAGTTCCCGGTCGAAACAAGTACATTAGGAAATTGCTATCCACTAAGGATAAACTGCCCGAAGTAAACAATATTCCCCTTAGTTCTGAAACCTCAGCCCTACTTAAGAATAGCCTTCCCGAAAAACTAGGAGACACCGGTAGATTTACACTCCCTTGTTCAATTTACCAATCCGGAGAAATAAGCGCCTTAGCCGACTTAGGAGCCAGCATTAACCTTATGCCCTACTCCCTGTTTAAGAGGCTGGCACTTGAAAACTTGAAACCCACTAAGATGACCGTCCAACTAGCTGATCAATCTGTTAGATACCCAAAAGGAATAGCTGAGAACGTTCTAGTTCAAGTTAACAAATTCTTCTTTCCAACGGATTTCGTGGTAATGGATATCCACGAGGACATAAACATCCCGATTATCCTTGGAAGACCATTCACGATCATAGCTAGAGCAGTAATTGATGTGTATAACCACACGATCGAATTACGATCACATGGTGAAAGCATCACATACAAGATCGACCAACCGGAATGCACTCCAGAAGAAGAAGAATGCTATGCTATATCAACAGGTAGAATTTGTTCCGATGACGAATCAGAACCAGAGGAAGAGCAACATTTCGCTCAATCATCAGTTTTCATCTCTGATTCTGAGTATGAACCAGAAGCAGAGGAAGAATATGAAGAAGCAGATGAAGAAATTGAATCTGAAGACGAAGAACCTGAAGAAGAGGAAGAAGAAACTGAGGAGGAGGAAGAAATCGAAGAAAAAGAAGAGGAAGAAATGGAGGAAGATGAAGATCAACCTGATTCACCGCAGATGGCTGAAGTCAAAAGAATACAAGACTGCAAAGACTACACTTCATCAAAAGAATCCGTTGATTCTGGAGCTATCCACCAAGAGCTCAGATCCACTAATCTCAAAAGAATGGGAAACATTCTCGACTCTTATCTCGATCCATCAAAACCCTTTACCAGAACCCGACTCCGAGACATAGATACTTTTGAAGAAGAACTCCGAACATCACAGCACCCAGACTTGTATGCTAAACTCCTACAAAGAATTTCTGCATATAAGTCACGACTACCAGAAGGCTTTGTTGGAGAAAACCTTCAAAACACCATCACTATTTGTTTATAACACTAAACACTTAGAATCAACATCACTAAGAGGATCGGTGGCTCTTGTGGCGCCCTCAGCCGCGGTGGCCCACCAAGTGACACTTATAACCACTGCAGGCCAATACAGTGGTATTACCGATAGTTGTTTACTACCTTTAACCAACATAAGATCCATTCACAATAAATGTTCACAATTCCTATGTTGGTTAACCTGTAGCAACCCAGCCTAACAATTGTTGACCTTCATAACACAATATATACCAAAAGGTCACTTAATACATAATCACACATAATTAATCAGCTTAATACATTAAAATAATAAACAACATCACTTGATATAACCAAATAGGCTATCACCAAATTACACTGAAAGATGCACGTCCACTCACCTGTCTCTAGCAATCTCCAACTCAAAGTTCTTATTTTATTTAATCTTCGGTGGATCTAAGAACACAACCAAAACACAAGTTAATAACTTGTTTTATAATTGTAATACAACTATACTTAAGCATTTAGTACTTAAACAACCAAAATATAACTAACAATATCATAAGAATATTGATATAACTTAAGTTCACAAGTCATCACAATTACCAAAATCATTTATGCAAACGCGATCCAGGTTCAAGAGGTGGGATCGCGAAGAAAGCTATTTTGTTACTGAAAAACAAATAGAAACTCGATCCTGATATGCAGGTGGGATCGCGTTCATACGAAGGAAATCATTCTGTAACCAAAATACACTATGTAACGCGATCCGTAAAATGGGGTGGGATCGCGTTCTTATAAAGGAAAACGTTCCTTAACTAATTTACACTTGGTAACGCGATCCAGACGAAGGCTTGGAATCACGTTCCCAAGAACAAAACTCGTTTGATTCATGTTATAACTGATGAACGCGATCCAGGATTTGAAGTGGTGATCACGTTTGAGCTTATTACATCTCAATATCAGACCTGCAGATTGTACGAACTCTAACCAAATTTTACAACTAAAACACAACAAACTTGAATTATGCAGTATCTTATAGCTCATATATTATCATATAATAACATCATTCAAGTTTCCAATTCACATATAATCACTACTCCAACAATTTCTACTCTAGTCCACAAAATTCAAGTTTATGTATCAAAAGAACACTTACAAATTGCAAGGAAGAACAAGATGATGATGATATCTAATGTTTAAGAACTTGAATTCAAGCTACAAATTAAATGTTGCCTTTATTTTTTATTGTGGTTTGATTTGGTGAGTTCTCAAGAAATGAAGAAATGAAATAACAATTTGGGGAAAGGTATGGAGTTAGGTCGACTCACTCCCAAACCGACCCAATATTTCTTAATTTTTATTCCCTTCCCAACCTATTATCTGGAACCTAAAACCATTTTGCGAGAAAAACTATTTTATTTTACCGTCACCTACATAACGTTAAAACAACTAATAATTTACTAATCACAATAAATTATTTGACTAAATTTACTAAGTATTTATATCAAACATATAAATACACATGATATTTATAATATAACAATAATAATAATTAAGAATAGAAATTTACCGAATTACCCCGAGACCATATAGGTGGATGTTACAAATCTTCCCCTCTTAGGAAGATTTCATCCCCGAAATCTCGCTAGACTCAAACAGACTAGGGTATCGCACTCGCATACTAGATTCGTTTCCCGGGTCAAGTTTGCCCCAAAACTGTGTCTCCATTTCACCAAAACCATCGGAATCTCCTTTTTGCGCAACTTAGTTACTTTTCTGTCAACCAACTCGACGAGTTCTTCAATCAATTTCTGACTCTGGTCAACTCTGAGATCTTGTAAAGGTAGGACTTGAGATTGATCATCCACATTACATTTTCGCAAATAACATACATTAAAAGTATCGTGAATGCCAGATAACTCGGAAGGAAGATCTAAAGCAACAGTCTGATCATTAACCACTTGTCGAATTCTGAATGGACCAATATACCTCGGGACGAGTTTTCCACGTTTACCAAATCTGATGACACCCTTCCAAGGAGAAACTTTCATATAAACCAATTCATTCTCATTAAAAGTAACCGATCGACGACGTGTATCTGCGTATTGTTTCCGTCTGTCTCTGCCAGCTTTCAATTTCTCGCGAGCTATAGCAACTTTATCTGCTGTAATCTGTACAATATCGGGACCGGCAAACTATTTATCCCCCGCCTCTAACCAACAAGTAAGTGTTCGACAACGGCGTCCGTATAACATCTCGTATGGTGACATGCCAATACTGGAATGATATGAATTATTATAGGCACATTCCACTAACGGTAGGTGAGAATCCCAAGAACCACCATATTCCAATACACATGCTCGCAACATATCCTCAGTATAAAATATTTATAATATTTACACGTATACATAAAGAATCAAATAATCTAATAATCTAATTTTGGTGGTTTTTAGCGTCTAAACGTCGAACTTATCTAAAATTAAAATTTAATTGAATAGAGTATAAACGGGATAATATTTGTTAATTTGTATATAGTTTAATAGATAACTAAATTTATTAACAATTAGATTCTACTATTGTACTTACCAGATCATAACCCGCAAAAATTTGCAGGCTAATTAAAATATTATAACCAATCGATTTTCACTTTAGAAAATTGTTTTGTATGAACTGTTATGAATGAGTTCTTTACTAAATTTAGTTTGTTTTTATTATTATCTCAAAATAAATATACTCATCGTTATGATTACGATGAAGTTAAAGTTGCTCTACATGCTCTAAAATTGGTAATCATATACTACATCCGTCCCATTACAAATGTTCATTATTGACTTTTTGAAGTCTTCATTTTTCAACTTTGACCTTAAATATTTTTGTTTGTGTTATATAATACATGATAAAAATTATATCAATGAAAATACATTAAAAACCCAATTCATTCATATATTTTGCATCAAGTATTATATAACACAAATAAAAATATCTAAGGTCAAAGCTGAAAAAAATGACTTTCAAAAGTCAATAGTGGACATTTGTAATAAGACAGAGGGAGTAATATTCAATAATTTAAGAAGTTTGACAAAGAGTAAAACTTTAAATCTAAAAACAGACATAACGTAAATGATAAAATATGAATTGTTCAATTATAGTGTTGAATTTGTGGCCTAGCAACCCGAAGTGTACTCAAACCTTGAAGCCTAGCAAAGTAGTCGGATATTGCAGGCTATGCCATTGCACATTGTCGGGTACACAAAATTGTATGAATTTCTTTTAATGTATTCTCCCGAAGACAGTAAGCCTACACATTTTTTATTCAATATAATTCAGTTATTATTATAAACCGTATAATAAAAATAACCGTATCGAACTGAAGACAATAAAAAAACAAAATATTAGTTTACCTTTTAATGTAGGAAAAAAGTAAATAATATATTGTTAAATTGTGAAATACTCAATAGATAATCCTTTACTGCCCCTAACTTTTCCATAGCCTTTGGCATTTGAGTCATGTAAGATGACACAATTGTAGAATTTGTGAAGCATGTCATAATAAAATTATTCGTTGATTCCACTATGGAGTGTTGCAATCTTCCTAGTATCTCATCTAAAATATTTTCATCTTTGTTTACTTTATTAAATATAGATTGTATCTTTTCAATTGAGATTCAATAGTTTCAACCTAACCTCAATTTGCTGAAAAAATAATATCAAATAGGCACACATATTAATTTAGATTATGAGTAGAAAATAAATGATAAAATCATTGAAAACTCGTACCTTTATTATATCTGATGGATGGAATCCACCGATTCACATAATATAACGTTGTTCACATTCCGTATACAATACGGAAACCATCGCCTTTAGTGACTATTTTTATATCTCAAAGATTTCATTGAATTGTACAGTTAATTTCTCAAGGAGTGGTTGAATTTGAATGTCAGTGTGTCTTGAGTAAATTGTTTTCTTAAGTTCAGTAGCCCGTGTAGAAAAATCTTCAACTAACACCCATAGCTAATGGAAAACTCCAATGTCAAAAAATTACTATAATATTAATTTCAATGGAATATATACATTTATATATTACATAAGAATGTTAAATATAACACCAAAATATTTACGTCCTATGAAAAATATTACAACATTTCCTCATTCACTACATTATATATGCAAACCCAATGAATCTGGACATCGATCACAAACAAATTTGTCTTGTAATGCAGTAAATACAGCATGCCTCTACTTCTCCTCATTTGAGGCATTCCTCTTATCTCTACCTAGGGCTGAACAAGTCGAGTTTTTATTGAGCAACTCGAGCTCGGCTTGAGCTTGATCTTGATCTTGATCAAGTCGAGATTTTATCGAGTTCAAGTATGAGCTTGAGCTTAAAAATGAAACTCGAAATATACATCGAGCCGAGCTCGAGCTCGAGCTCGAAAATGAAACTCGAAATATACATCGAGCCGAGCTCGAGCTCGAGCTCGAGCTCAAGCTCGAGCTGTAAAGAGTTCAATTTGAACTGTTATCGAGTTTTTTAGCATTAATTAATGTCTACATGTATATATACATATATATATACATATATATATATATCTTAACTATATATACCCATCTCTTACTATATCTTATAATTATAAAATTATAGTCAACCATGTTAAAAGACTAAATTTCCCTTCATATAATACATTAACTGCTCAATCTTTCTAACCATTCATTGTTTTAAAATATCTATATTTATAAACTAGTGTTATACCCGTACGATGCACGGCAACCAAATTATTCTATTATAAAATGGACGATATAATACAGCTCCAGAAGTCGCATACATGGGCGGCAGGGCAGGTCACACACTCACACGGTTTAAAGTGATATTTAAGGTCACATTATATCCGTTGATCCGAAGTAACAAAGTTTTCAAAAGTTAATTAACTAATACACTATGGCTCATTCTACACATTTTGTATGACCTCAATCCCCTACCCGTATCCTATGATAGGCCATATATTTAGTTTAAAACATAGTTTTTAAATATTTACGGTCAATAATATATCACCTCACATTGTCTATTGAACACACGTCTAAACCTATCTTTTTGTGTGATACTTATAATTAAAATTTCGACAACTATTCTCCTGATATCCGACGACTCATTTGAGAAATTCATGATGGAAAGAACCTTTTCCACATCATTCACTTCTTTAGTATCAATATCAACACATGTTCCCCTAATACTTGGCAATTTTGATCCAGCTCTCATGCTTACAGGTCTGCACCACAGCAACAATACGTATATATTATATATTCAGTTATAAAAATTTGTTGCACAAATACTATTCGATCACACTACAATAGCACATTGCATATTTAATGATAGTTCATAAATTAAATTTATATAACTTGAGTATTATAACGTACACTTATTATGTTAGATAGATGCTGAAGGTTTTAATGGCATTAGATGGCTGAGTTTTGATGATGGTAGATTTACATCTTTTGAGCACTTGTGACTTGGGCGTTTGGCTATATATTTAGTGAAGTATATACATATAAATAACATACAATTGTACCAACCATTGATCGAGCAAAATAGTTAATGGGTAAAAGGTTAATAAATGGGCAGACATTCACAAACTTGAATTTTAATCACCCCATCTTCTTGAACCGTAATGCAGGCCTCACAACTAAGAGGTCATATACGAAACAAATCTTTCAAAAAGGTGTTATATTATTAATGAAAAATAACATATATCCAGTTACACATAAGTCAATGGAGTGACAGTAAACATACCATGACCACAATTAAGAGCAACATGCTGAAATAGTTGTTGCTTGCAATCAACATATCAGCAACGGCTATCTGCTTACAATTTCTGGCATGACTCCCACCATTAATTAGACTCCAACACGTTATTTTCACCAATCAGTCTGTCCTGTCCATTTTTCTGTCATTATTGAGGGGGCTTCAAAATTTTAACAGTAAGCTTAAATGACATTAGAAGGTTATCATAGCTATACATGAAAAATAAACCTCAATTGATTAATAAAGATAAATGGAGCTAATGGGAACGTGTGCTCAAAGAATACGTATTATAATGAATAATCGGTTTAAACATATATAGTTGTATAAGTTTTCAAAATATCTCGTTGGTTTAAAAAAACTATATATCTATTAAGAAGTTTTTTAAGAAAATGCAACCTCTCAAATTGATACCAAAAAATGTCAAAAATTTAGCAACCATCGATACCAAGAACAGCCAATATCCAATCTACAAGAAACAAATCAGGGGCAAGGCTTCACATAAATCTGAGAGAATTATACAACACAAAATAAAAACTACCACTACAAAATGACCAAATAGACTGATCCAACGCAAGAGCAGTAACCCAATTCCATTTTGATCACCAATCCATCTCCAGAGAGAACACGCAGCCAAGATTCTCGCATATATTAGCCAAAACCACTATACTTGTTGACATATTAGACAAAACCACTATACTTGTTGACAATAATATTCTATTCTTCCAGCATAAATCTATGAATCTGCACACATTAAAATCCCAAAATAATAAATCCATCAGTCCCATCTAAATCAACACTTTACATTTAAACATTTCATTAACATATGTATATGCATGTACAACTACATTCTTTACAAATAATCGTAGGCAGTTGAAGTAAAATTCAGTGATTAAAATTAAAACATTAAAAGAATGTTAAGAGAGTGAGGGAAAACGTACCTTTGATTGGCACATATAGAGAAAAGAAGTCGAACAATTAGATGGATATTTACTTGATCCTTTAATAAAAGTTCACTTGCAACAGAGAGTGTGATGCTTGAAATGGCAAAAGAGCGTATAATATCAAAGAGAATTAACTAGTCATTAAAAAGTATTTAATTCCATCATTGATCATCATCAAATGCAAATTACATTGCGATGGTTGATATTACATACAACCACATGAAACTGAAGTGACACTACTACAAAAAATGTTTTTAAGATCGGTTAAATTTGTAATTTAGATCGGTTTAGGAACCGAGCTAAAAAACAACGTTCTAAAAACTTGGTAGTTTTTTGTCGCGGTCATTTGACCGATCTAAAAAATGGTTTCTTTTGAAACGAATGTATAAAACCGATCTAAACATTGATTTCCAGAAAAATAAAATATCTCTTGGAGCGTAACATACAACCGATCTAAAAAATAGAAAATAAATAATATATATTTCAATATTATTTTGTTTTGGGTCATATTTTTTTTCCATTTCCTTCAAAACCACTAACAATATTAAAAAATACAATAAACCATCATATATACACTAAAAGGCAATTAAATGTTAAATAAAACAAATAATCAAATAGCATATCTCCTTCAAATCCCAACAAAATACAAAAAAATGTAACTAAAATACATATATGTAGCATATTAAAAGAGATTCTATGCTTACCTACATATACTAAATACAAAACATCGACTAAATACACTATAAAAAAGACCTATATTTAAAAATTGAACCTACCCATTTGACATGCTAAAAACAAAACAAACACTAAATATTCTTCTACTAAAAGCCATTACAAATGAATCACCTTGCCCACTGCATTAAAACGACTTGATGTTGTTACAAATACTGCATACAAAAACATCATAAATTGAGCGTAAAAAAATAGAAAATAAACATATAACAGTATTCAAAAGCTAAATCATAAATGGTTATAGCTAAAAGTATAATAGTACGATCATAGTAAGCTTTTTTACATACTTAAGGCGGCCACCAACTTAAATGTAATAGGTAGATAACATCGGACCAAATGACTTCTACTATACATTTGAGAACATTGCTTATTCAACAAACATAATCGGTTCATTTTTGTAACATATTTGGGTATAAATATAAAGTTACCTCAATTTGCCTAGGTGCCGAATGGAATACCCATCCATCAAAATCTTTATCCAAGTACAGCTAAAAGGATGCTCTACAAGAGAACACATAAATTGAATCAAATGTCTTTACTTTACCATTAGTAATGAATGCCTTAATAACAACCACGTATTTAGAACATCTAAAAATCAATACCAAAGGTTAAAGACGATGTAAATAAGTCAAAGACAATTCTAGTCATAACTTGACTCGGTCGAAGTTTTCTAAGGACAAGCAAAGACGTTCAAATTATACAAAATATAAAGGTCGGGTCCATCCATAAATAACATTCAAATTGTTGCAAAGTTAGCAATAACTGTAAATAAAACGGCAATGAACTAATAAACAAGACTTCTAAGCACATTACGTAAATATGAAAAGTAGTATGGTTTTTATACTCCTTTATAACCAACTACTAGGAACTTTCACAACTTATAAACATTGAGTACGAATATTTGTTGATCTTACCTTTTATGTCAAATTAAAATTTCAAGACCGATATCTCAATAACATGATTAAAAACAGAAGTATAAATTACCAAGTTAACAAACTTCAATAGAAACATAAGATATAAATAAATTACTAAAAAAAATAAAAAATCGAATTATAGGTAAGGATGAGTCGGAGAAATTAACCTCGAAAATATTATCATGGATTACGATCTAGTGATCTGTTGACGTGTTTGGGATCTAAAATTTTCATAAACACTTCATACAACTAGAATCTCAAAACAAATAGAGAATCATAATAAGTTGCAGCTTTGTATCATATACATAAAAATACAGATTTCGTTAGGATTGATTCTTACTCTTCGAGGATGAATTTTCGAATTGATTAGGCTAGGGTTTACCGTATGGTTAATTAGGGAATTTGAAATGAGGGAATGACCAAAAATGGCCCGTCAATTGTTTTCATTATAACTTTAAATTAGAATTATAATTGAAAAGGAAGTGGTACGAATGGATATAGAGCGGTTTTGTTAAGCAATCTAAAAAATATTAAATAGCTCGGTTCATAAGTAATATGTTCTAAAAAATGATCAAATAACACATCCATGATAAACCGATCTAAACTTGACTTAAATAGCGCGATTGGTCCTAATTGTTCTAAAAGAGTCGTTCTATAAAACACTTTTTGTAGTAGTGTGAATTACTAATTATAATTTATTAATTATAATAATTAATTCTATCATAAGAGCATTTCATCAAGGTGACATGGAATGGAACCATATAAGCTCTAAAAAATCACACAAATTACACATTAGATTTTTGCAATGTTCTGAAACTCGAGTTTCAAGTTGACCCGGCCTAGTGACCGGGTCCAGTTCAACCGGGGTTCAACCGGTTGAACCGGCGATTGACCCAGTTTCCAACAAATTTTCATTAAATATATATTACCAACGAGTAATAAAAGTAAAATCAATTATTTTACAAATAACAAACAAAATTGATAAATACATAACGAGCATTTCAAAAATTGTATAAATTTACATTCATTTCCTACAAAACTAAACTTTACGTCCATTTTCTAACTTCATTTCCTACAATACTTTACAATAAAAGTACATAAATATCTTTCTATTGAAAAAACGGAGTGTTATAAGCATTAGAGTTTGATAATTCATCTAGTCAAATAGCAAAAACAAAAAAAAATCAAAAACATCAAACCCGGCCAGGTCCGGGTCACCAGTCCGACTGGAAAACCCAGCGGGCGAACCCGAGTCAAAAACCACCCCAAACTCGGTCCTAAATGACCCGGTCCCTTCCCCGGGTCCCGGTCCGACTGGTAAACAAGACTTCTAAATAAAACGGCAATGAACTAATAAACAAGACTTCTAAGCACATTACGTAAATATGAAAAGTAGTATGGTTTTTATACTCCTTTATAACCAACTACTAGGAACTTTCACAACTTATAAACATTGAGTACGAATATTTGTTGATCTTACCTTTTATGTCAAATTAAAATTTCAAGACCGATATCTCAATAACATGATTAAAAACAGAAGTATAAATTACCAAGTTAACAAACTTCAATAGAAACATAAGATATAAATAAATTACTAAAAAAAATAAAAAATCGAATTATAGGTAAGGATGAGTCGGAGAAATTAACCTCGAAAATATTATCATGGATTACGATCTAGTGATCTGTTGACGTGTTTGGGATCTAAAATTTTCATAAACACTTCATACAACTAGAATCTCAAAACAAATAGAGAATCATAATAAGTTGCAGCTTTGTATCATATACATAAAAATACAGATTTCGTTAGGATTGATTCTTACTCTTCGAGGATGAATTTTCGAATTGATTAGGCTAGGGTTTACCGTATGGTTAATTAGGGAATTTGAAATGAGGGAATGACCAAAAATGGCCCGTCAATTGTTTTCATTATAACTTTAAATTAGAATTATAATTGAAAAGGAAGTGGTACGAATGGATATAGAGCGGTTTTGTTAAGCAATCTAAAAAATATTAAATAGCTCGGTTCATAAGTAATATGTTCTAAAAAATGATCAAATAACACATCCATGATAAACCGATCTAAACTTGACTTAAATAGCGCGATTGGTCCTAATTGTTCTAAAAGAGTCGTTCTATAAAACACTTTTTGTAGTAGTGTGAATTACTAATTATAATTTATTAATTATAATAATTAATTCTATCATAAGAGCATTTCATCAAGGTGACATGGAATGGAACCATATAAGCTCTAAAAAATCACACAAATTACACATTAGATTTTTGCAATGTTCTGAAACTCGAGTTTCAAGTTGACCCGGCCTAGTGACCGGGTCCAGTTCAACCGGGGTTCAACCGGTTGAACCGGCGATTGACCCAGTTTCCAACAAATTTTCATTAAATATATATTACCAACGAGTAATAAAAGTAAAATCAATTATTTTACAAATAACAAACAAAATTGATAAATACATAACGAGCATTTCAAAAATTGTATAAATTTACATTCATTTCCTACAAAACTAAACTTTACGTCCATTTTCTAACTTCATTTCCTACAATACTTTACAATAAAAGTACATAAATATCTTTCTATTGAAAAAACGGAGTGTTATAAGCATTAGAGTTTGATAATTCATCTAGTCAAATAGCAAAAACAAAAAAAAATCAAAAACATCAAACCCGGCCAGGTCCGGGTCACCAGTCCGACTGGAAAACCCAGCGGGCGAACCCGAGTCAAAAACCACCCCAAACTCGGTCCTAAATGACCCGGTCCCTTCCCCGGGTCCCGGTCCGACTGGTCGAACCGGCCGGGTCAACCGAGTTTTAAAACATTGGATTTTTGTATATCTTGTATGCTTAGATAGTAGCCACGTAAATTAGAATATAGGGAAGAAACCTTTCATTTTAAACTTTACATATCCTCTTTTAAACATTTCGCATGTCATTACATTGATTCTTTTATATAAAAAATAAAATATATAAGAAGATGAAACTAGATCATCAAACACCATCACTTTAATTGTAAATCGAATTTCTCACAAAACGTGTGTATCTAATCATCACCGTCGCTATGCGCGGGTATACTGCTAATATATATATATATATATATATATATATATCTTTTGATATGTAGATGAAATTATTATTATATTTTGATATTTAAAAACTAATTTACATTGTTTTTGAATTGTTTTCATGATTTATTTTAGTTTTATATATATTCGCAATGACTTTAAATATTAATTTTAAAATTTTGGATAAACACATAATAAGTAATAAGTATGAATATTGAAAATTTATTTTTTTCTATAAAATTTAGATTTTTTGGAGCCGAGCTCCGACCGTTGTAAAATATATCCGAGCTGAGTCTGTATAGTGAAAGCTTGTCACAGAATAAGCTCAACTTGACTCAATCCGATTAAAGTCGTATACCCACCTTTATTTTAAGAAACAAAATGTTAATGAATTATTATAGGCCAAGTAATTTTAATTTTTAGGTGTACTGAAATTCTTTTTGGGATTAGTGCAGGGGAATGCACTCAACTTGTGCACGAAGTCTATTGTATGTACCCATCAAAAGTTCGCTCTATTGTGTGTACCTAAACCCGGAAAAATAAAATTTGTGTGCACTTTACCTGATTTGCTTGGTCAATGTCGGTCACCCTTGACCAAATACCACGTTGGATGACCATGTGTACTGCCATACATACAATAGACTTCGTTCCTAAGTTGGGTACATACAATAGACCAAATGTCACGAGAAGTTTGAGAAACGGCCACGGTAACGGTTAACGGTTAGGCCACGTACATTACAAACATAAGCTTGACCAACCCGGGGAAACCTGTTATAAACGGAAATACCCTTTTAAAGAACTTAAAGAAAAGTGAAGTGGAAGGAGAACATTGCGATCTTCATTTTATTTAATTTCATTTGACCATGTTCGATACATGACTTGTCTCATGTTAGAATATACAAACTAAAATCTCACTAAGAAGAACATCTTTTGCCCACTTTCAGCTTTTCAGTTAACCAAGTTCTGAAATAAGGAAAATTATTAGTCATGTTGCCAGTCGTAATCGTATTCTTTGTTTCGACGCACTAGCATGTACACTAACATAACTTGACACATGATTTAGTAAAAGTAGACCAATAATCAAATTCTTATGTATGTCTTACGATCATTGCAATAAGATTAACTGACGTCCCTTGAAAGTGAAATAGTATTAATGTATCATTACTAGACTATAGTTAACTATCAAGAAAATCACTCCAAGATCATAAAGTTGCATTTATTTATAAGAATATTACATAATTAGTAATATATAGATTATGTATCAGAAATAGAAACCAAATTTTAATTAAAGGATGTAAGTCCCTAGTTCTAGGATCGATAACTTCGTTATCTGTAGTATTAAGGTGCGGAATTCCTCAATACGATGTTATCTTACTAATAACGATTTCGTTCGCGTTTAGATTAACCAATTGCTTTGTTTCTTACAAATAAACGTCAAAAACCTAGCCTTTAGTTTTTGTGTTTCTCTGGAAATACTAACTGAGTTCGCAGATTGATCTCCAAAAGTGTTATATAAATTCGTCAAAGTTAATTATTTTTTTCACGTATGAAAAACATATATATTCTCGTCTCAACTCGCAGCTATTGGGCCTGCGAGTTGACTCGACTCGCTACGCAGCCCAAGCCCATGAACTCGGCTCGTTGTCTTCTGTTGAGTTCTGCGAGTTCAGATCTCATCTCGCATCGCAAAGCCTTGCGACTTGAGATCTCGACTCGCAACAAACGTCTCAAACAAATAACTCAACTCGCAGCATATGTATATATATTGTTAAAATCCATATTCATCTAACACTTTATCATAATAATATATTTAACGAATATTAATATCAAAACAATATCAATTTACAAATCTAAACCAATATATCAACATGATAACAATTACACTAGTCATATTGCAAAGCTAGATCTGTTGTCACAAACTATGTCTCAACAGACTCCCCCTTGACAATAGCTCTAGCATCTTTATCTTCACATTGTCTTTGGTTTTAAGAGTAAATCTTACTACCTGCAAAAATCTTCATCTTCATACAAGTTTTAATCATCATTTGATAATCTCGTGCTAAATCACCCCATGCTTCAGTACAAAGGATTCTGTTCTCATTTAACTTCAATAAATCCTTTCTTGACATGTTCATAAGATTACGATGATCATAAACTCTGAAGATCTCCCTTTCACCACCTTCAACCTCATCATCAGCTTCAACCATTACAGCTTCTCCAGTTTCTGAATCCACATGCCAACTCTTCATATTTCCCAAAATATCTTGAGGCATCTTCTTCAGTGGTATCTGCTGCACACATTTGATAGCTGGATAAATCTTCTTCCTTCTCCTTCTACCAGTTCTTTGACTTCTTTCTTCCAACTTAATTGTCTTTCCTTTCCTTGGCTTAATTTTTTCAAACTTATTAGCTCTAACCTCAGTCTTGATTATGTGTTCAACATATCTTCCAACAAAATCATCACTTGGGTTATTCAATGATAATCTAGCCAAATCTCTAATCTCAAATCTAGGCAAAGAACTAAAAACTGCAAGCTTTCTTTCAAAATATTGAACTCCATCAAATCTCTTAATAGCAAACAGTTTTAGATCAGCATCAAAATACCATCCTATAATCCCTCTTTTTGCTATACGCTTACCCGTAATATCAATTTCTGATATACCAAGCTTTTCTTTCTTTTTCTTTGGCAAAGGCTTGAATATAGGATTATCTTTATGCTTATCAAGAAGATTTTCTTCATCTGAATCAGTTGAATCATCGATCTCTTCATCTACATCGACAACCGTTGGACCTTCAGCATTTTCAAAAATAACTTCTGTTCTAGACGGGCTCACATGGTGTTCATCAACATAAATATCTGGATCTACACCCATGTCATGCACTATCTCAGAAACAGCAGTCCAATCTGTAGGCTGTTGAAATTCACCCTCTTCAAGATCATAATCAATATCTTCTTCTATCTCATCCAAAACATCATTTTCTGAATCTGATAGATCTAGACATTCCATTCCTAGAGAAACAAACAAACACAAATATATTAATGATTTAAAATCTCTTATTGATTTCCCTGAATTAATCTAAGAATTCCAATACTAATCCTTTTGTGTAATATAAACGCGAAATATATATCACTTATAAATCTTTTATTGATGATCAATCTAAGATTTCTTAAGTCTTATATCTAACACTTAAAAAACATTAACTAATTTTAAACTCTAATGTACTATGAAGAATCACCAAACATTTAAGTTTACAATTAATTAACTTATATAATTTCTAAGACTTAATTGAACTGTTATATCATAAGATCTTAACTTTCAATTATATCTTTAAAATTATATATCATTTGTCTAGTTAAAAATCATACAAATTTAACTTGTCAGTTATAAAAACTCTCAAGTCTAAAATGTTTAAGTAAAAAAAATTTTGACCGCTGAAATATATCAGAACACGCCGCTCGACTTCTCAATTAGTCGGAAGACTTTCGATCACTAATTTATTTAACCTTTTAAAATCAAATAACTTAAACAATTTCTAATATATTTAACTTGTAATAATAATAATCTCAAATCAAATATATTACAAAACTGTTAAGTTACAAATATTCAGTTACAATTATAAATTACAATTATAATTCAACTAAATTCTAAATACAAATAACTACACAAGTCTAAACTGTCTTACCAGCTTCACTTGTTCCTGCAGCACTTGTACCAGCACCATCACCACTTGCACTTACACCAGCAGACTCCCCCTGAATAATAGTCTGCTGACCAGTCGTTGAAGGACCAGCCAGCTCACTATCCTTCTGAGCATTGGGATCATCATCTTTGTCATCATCACGTTTCTTCCTCAACTCATCTTCTTTGCAAGATTCTAGATATACCAATATCTCCCCCTGAGCTGACTGTCCTGAATTCACTCTCAACACTAACCGTTCTAAGTGTTCAAGCTTCAGTCGCTGGGCAGTAAAATCATCAAGCAAAGTATTATGAGTGTTTAGCAGGGTCAAATATGAAGTACTCATATGAACCATCTGCTGAGCAAGAGAAACATTTTCAGCTAACAT
This sequence comes from Pseudognaphalium luteoalbum, assembly GCA_963422505.1. Classification (NCBI taxonomy): domain Eukaryota; kingdom Viridiplantae; phylum Streptophyta; class Magnoliopsida; order Asterales; family Asteraceae; genus Pseudognaphalium; species Pseudognaphalium luteoalbum. The sequence goes on from OY730193.1 coordinate 214,549, forward strand.
CCCTGGAATCTTCGAAGTAAGTTTCTCTAACTCCTTAACTCTAGACTCTAAAGATGTAATCCTTTCAGTATCTGTCGTAGGAGTAACAGAAATAGTATGTGGTCCAGGTGATGTCACTGAAGCGATGTATGAATCTCGTGTAAGTGGTGGAATAGCTTGAGATAACGCTTCCTTAAGAAGAGTAGCTGCAAATCTACTAGCGTTATTGATCTCAGCCTGTTAAGTTAAACAAAAGTAATTAAGTAATTGTTACAGATTAGTCTGTCTCAATCTCTAATTAATGATATAACACTTGTATAACTAAACTTATATCCCTTACCTCAATAGGTACAGATATCTGTTCAGTAACCACCGGTGTTACATCCTCCACCTGCGGTGTATCTCGAGCAACTGTCACAGAATCAACTGTCTCAGTTTGAACTCCTGATAAACAACAAGTTAAGATTATCTAATTTTTTAAATATTACATACCATCCTGAATGGTCAAAGTCCTGGAACGCTTACGACGTCGAGTAATAAGAGGTGTATCCTCTTCCTCAGAACCTTCATCAACAAGACAGAAGTTAGGATCAACTTCCTTAGCCTTCCTCTTCTCCTTCAATGCTGGATCTGGAATCATCCGAGATCGGTATCGAATATAACCAGCACCTGGAGGTGGAGAAGGAGTACTATCATCATCATCTGAAGCCGATTGACCATCACGGCCTCCAGATGGACCAACATCAGGATCCTAAATATTAAATATATTAAACATTTATGATTAGCTAAAAGCTCTATCACACGAGTTCTATATATTTATGATTAATCTGATAAATACCTTAGAAGGTAAAACCTCAGATCCATCTAACTGTCCCTGCTCACCCTCAGGTCGAGTGACCTCTGGGTCTGCAGTCTCAGCTCCCTGATCATAATGATATTTATATTATATAATTAGAAATAGTATCTAATTAACTAAGTATCTATAGCATTATCATTATATAATAAAATCTTATGAAATATTTATCATCTAAGTACATATGTTATTATATAATTTAATTAAAGTATACCTCAGACGGTGCAACATAACTATCAATCTCCCTTAACAAGGAATCAGTAGCATCATCATGCTCTACAAGCACCTCCTGAATCACCTTTTGAACAACATCTGGGTTCACCTGTACCCCAGCATGTTCAAGTTGTTCCAAAACATCCTCAATCAGCTCCTGTGGATCATCAGCATGAACCACATCAGCTAATGGTTCAGGAACCACAGCTTCAGCATCAACATCTAGCCAACCATTGTTCGGTGGCGTCACATAGGTAGGATCAACAATAAAACCAAAAAGTTCTATCTCCTCAGGTTTCACTACCCCTTCCTTTCTCACTGACTGCAGAAACATCGCATTGTATCCTCGGAGCCCAATAGTATCTACACGTAAAAATGGCCCAGGAATAACGAGCTCTGGCAGACGAGCGTGAATGATCAGCATACAAAAACGTGGATAAACAAGAAAACGTGATCTAACAGAACCCGAAATCTGTCTAACCATCTCTCCAAAAATATAATCACAAAAACTGTATGGTTTGTTGTAAACCAGTGACAGTGCAGCTGATACAAGGGCAGGGCTTAATTCATCGAAGCCTCCCTTCTTTGGTGCAAAAACTGTGACAATAACATGCCACAAAAACCTCCACTGTCCAATAACCAGAGGTTTTTGGAACTGACGTCCCCTCCTATCCCCTGTATACCCCATACGAACTATCGCACCCTCAACAAAATCACTAGGGTACTCAGTCGGACCATCTTCTTGGTCTACTGTCCCCAAGCGTAAAATCTGACGTAAATCGCCAGCAGAGAAAACAACCGGTCGATTATTGACCGTTGTGCGAATAACCGGTGGGTTGATCGTCTCGTCATACTGAATACCTTCCCAGAAGTCGTTCAGTATAGTCTGAGAAATCTGTGGAGACGCGGTAAGTGCATATCTAATGCGTGAACGTGCAAAGAATGTAAGCACTTGAGCTACTCGATTAGCTCCACGTGCATCAAGATCTAGATCAACAAGAAGATTGTGACCTTTATCAAATTGTCTCGCCATATCTATGAAAACACAATTGACAAAACATAAAACACGTTAGTAAGTTATAAACTATAGTGTTTATGAATCAAAATGATCATCTAACACCTTAGTTCGTAACAAGATAAACACATATATAACTTATAACTGAAACAGTACGTAAGGCCAATATGTATTTAACGTTAGTTACTTGTAAATTAAAAATTCTCAAGTCATTAACGTTTTAAAAGATATATATATATATTATACCACTAACTTAAAGTCAGAACACGCCACTCGATTACTCTGTGAATCAGTAGACTTTCGATATAATCATATATTTTTAATATATATGTTATCACGTATTAATATAAAATTCATACGTCAAAACATATTTTAATAAGCGTTTAAAGTGAAATACACAAATAAATGTAGCTTATTATTAAAGTTAAAATTGCATGTTACATTTTATTTTTACAAGTTATTTAACTCGCAAAAATCTAAAGTGAACTCGCAACTCAACTCGCAACCATGTCAACTCGCAAACCAAGTCAATCTGCAACTCAACTCGCAAGTCGATTCGCTAATCTACTCGGTCCGCAATGGTCAACAAGTCAAAGAATCAATCTCAACTCGCTAAATGTAATCTGCGAGTTGAAGTGAAACTCGACTCGCATGGTCAAATAGTCAAAGTAAAAAATCTCAACTCGCTAAGTCTGCGAGTCGAGTGTTCAACTCGCAGCATGAACTGATGTTGCGAGGTGAAACTAAAATCAATTAATCTATCTATGAAAAAGTGATCTATCAATTTATTTACGTTCATTAAGGTTCGTTTAACATTAATCTACAAGATTCTTGTCAAATAACACCTTAATCTACATTAAGCGTTCTAATTTTGAACCGAAACCCTAGAATGATAAAAACTTCGATTTCGTGTAATTTAAACGGTGAAATCCATTGGTTTATACCTCAATATGTTCGCAATTTGAAAGTGTATAAAAGCTATGGATCAAAAACTCGTCCTGGTTACTAGGCAAATCGAAATCAAAAGAAGTACTCTGATCGACTCGTTTCGCAGGAAGTGGATTCGCAGAGCTTAAGTGAACTCGCAAATCAAATGGGTTCGGTGAAGTGTTTTGACTCGTTTGACCACCCTTGTATACTCTGTACTCGATTCGCAATACATCTCGATTCGCAAGGTTGACTAGTCAAACTCACAAAATAAAATGCGAATTTAATACTAAATATAAATTGAGAACCCTTTTATGTGAATAGTTATCTCTGTAACTATTTAGCCTAAACATTTAAAATAAAATGTTTTCGCACAATTTTTCCTCAACAATAATCTTCTTACATATATTAACCGACTAAACCCGTGATACAGTTAATCTTGTATAAAGGCAAATCATTAAGCTAAAATTATTCACTGATATACCTACTGGTCTTCAGTTTATGTAAAAATATATATATATAAGTTATAATAGAAAAATTAACCGCTGATATAAAATCAGGACACGCTGCTCGACTACACTGTGAGTCGGAAGACTTTCGATTAATATTCCACATAACCTATATAATATTTACAATATTCAACAGACATTTGTTCAACATTTATACTAAATATCCAGTATAATTCAATTTCAAAGGGTAAACAAGAATAGTAAATAAAATGTTTATTAATTCAAAGAAATAGTTACAAACGTTAAAGTAATAAAACTACTAACGTTTTAAGAAAAGAAAATAACTTAATATAAAACGCTTAAAGTTGTAACTGCTTAGGAATCATATTAGAGAGAATAAGCGGTACTTATTATATTACATTAAGTTTAAGATGATTGTTAGTATACATACCTCATGAAATTCATATAAGCACAAGAAAATCATAATGTGAATCAGTAATAAACTTATATTTATAAAATTATATCTTATGTACCTTTATCCACATGATATAGCATTTCATTGAAATATAACTTATGATTTCTTATTATTCACAAAAGTGAAAGTTCAAATATCATAGACAGTTCAAGACAATTACCGGTATTATGATTCACATAAACAAATTACACACAGATTTCTGAGCCAATCTTTTATTATTAATGTGCACAATATCTAGTGTTTTCTACTATACAACATACTGAAGAATTCAAGTACAACACATAACACTGTATCTTGTAATATCAAGGTAGAGATTACTAAATGATGTTCTTTAGAAGCATATAACATACACTTGACACGAGATACTTTGTATCTTTCATATGTAAGGTAGAGTTTACTAAATGATGCCCTTTCGAAACATATAACTCACCTTTTGACATTATGATACTTTGTATCATTTCACAATTTTTATTTTAGATCACAGGGTATGGTAGTACTATCATTCAACAATTAAGACATATGTCATACGTTATATAACAGATCACATAAGATAGTACACATGACAGTTATACTTCTTAACTGCTCGGAAATCGTAGCATAACCTGCCTACCAATAAATTGTATGATGAAGCTGACTAGACTTAAGTTATTCTTATCACTTGTTAGGTAAAAGGACAAGTTATAATCAGTGGATATAGGTGTATAATAAGATAAATATAAGTATAATCCTAATTAACAGTCATCATTTTGATGCAACTTATTAGAATCTACTAACATATCATTCTTAATACTTAAGGTGATTATTCGAAACCGTATTCTCCTAATGTACTATCATCTCCCAAGTTTTTACAGCCAAAACTTAAAGCCTTTTCTAAAAGAACTTCAGGTGTTCTTTTATTGGAGGCGATTCCCCTCAGGTAACAAGCAAATGAATGCCATACGCCCACCTTTTTTTTTTTTAATAATAACACAGACTATTAACTATTACAAAAATACCCTTGGAAGACTAATCACTCTGGATTTCTCATTCCATTAAGTTGAACCAACGTATCAAATCTCGCTCTGTCAAACGCCTTGGTGTATAAGTCTGCTAAGTTATCCAAAGATGGAACCTTAACTAACTTTATCAAATTCTTCTCAGCACAGTCTCTAATAAAGTGATGTCGAATATCAATATGCTTAGTTTTACTATGCTTTACCGGATTGTTGGTGATTGACATTGTAGATTCGTTATCAATCATCATAGGAGTATTGGTTATATTTAACCCGTAATCCCGCAGTTGCTGTTATATCCAAAGAACTTGAGAACAACAGCTGCCAGCTGCAACATACTCAGCTTCACATGTAGAAATGGCTACTGAGCTTTGTTTCTTGCACTGCCAAGATACTAATCTACCTCCTAAGAATTGACATCCTCCGGTCGTAGATTTCCTATTTTGATTGCATCCTCCATAATCCGAATCAGTATAAGCTATAAGATCTAACTCTCCATCAATCGGATACCAAAGTCCCAACTTCGGTTTCCCTTTGAGATAACGAAGAATCCGTTTCACAGCTTGCATATGTGACTCTTTCGGATTTGCCTGATATCTTGCGCATATACAAACAGCAAACATAATGTCAGGCCTAGAGGCAGTTAAATACATTAGTGATCCGATCATGGCTCTATAAAGAGTGGGATCCACATCGCTATCACTCGATGTATTTGGACCAAGGTTGTGATTAACTGGAATTGGAGTATTATAGACCTTACTTTCATCCATCTTAAAGCGTTCTAATAGCTCATATGTATATTTAGATTGATGAATAAAGAATCCATCCTTCTTTTGATCAACTTGTAATCCTAAGAAGAAATTTAACTCTCCCATTGCAGACATCTCAAACCTTTTTCTCATGACTTTCTCAAATTCTTGACACATCTTTTCATCCGAAGATCCAAAGATAATATCATCAACATATACTTGTACTAATAGAAAGTCATTTTTATTCCATTTTACAAAAAGTGTACTATCAATTGATCCTCTTGTAAATCCATTATCAAGTAGATAAGTTGATAGCGTTCCATACCACGCCCTAGGTGCCTGATGTAATCCATATAGAGCCTTATTCAAGCGATATACTCTATCTGGATATTCAGAATCAGTAAACCCTGGCGGTTGTGAAACATACACCAATTCTTCAACTTTGCCATACAAAAAGGCACTCTTAACATCCAACTGATAAACTTTGATACCCTTAAAAGAGGCAAATGCTAAGAATACTCTAATTGCTTCTAGCCTAGCAACTGGTGCAAACACTTCATTGTAATCTATCCCCTCTTGTTGATTAAACCCTTGAACCACTAGACGAGCTTTATTGCGAGTAATGACTCCCCGGTCATCTCTTTTACACTTAAATACCCATCTAGTTCCAATTGGATATTCTCCCTTTGGAAGGTCAACCAACTCCCATACTTGTAATTTAGAGAACTGTTGCAGTTCTTCTTGCATAGCTTCAACCCACGAACTTTCTTTGAGAGCCATTTGCACATTTTTAGGCTCGATTTGTGAGATAAAGCATGAATATAGACATTGATTAGGAATCCCTGTCTCTTTCATAGCAGTATACAAGCTTTCTAAATCTTTAGAAGTACTAGCTTTAGATTGAGTCCTAGTCTGAACAGGAGTATTAATATCACCGATGATGTTTTCAACGGGATGATTCTTACTCATTCTTGTAACCGGTATAGGATCAACTATTAACTCATCTCCTAAGTTAGTACCAATCTCTTCTAATGAAGGAATATCTTTTGAACTTGCTGAAGACAACCTTAAATGATTCAAAGAGGTAAGTATATCATCAAACGTTGTTTGAAGATCCTTTTCAGAATCTGCAATTTCTTGATACTTATCCTTTGAAGGTTGTTGTGACCCACTTGAAGAAGCTTCATTTGAGTCATTTGGTGTCCTGATTCCAGATCTCGGAACACTCGATGTTGAAGAAGGACCATTGTCCAATTCTTCAGACAATAAATGTTTAGAGATCTCTGAATCACTGACAAAGTCACTTATAGGAACTTTAAATGACTGAAAGAGATCTGAATAGTCAAATTGCCAATCTAATCCCTTATGTACAGCAGGTACATAGCTCGTAACTTCAATGTTATAAACAATTTCCAGTCGTCCTGTGACTTTATTGAAAACTCTTTTATTTGGTGAGTTGGGCATATAACCTAGGAAAAATCCTTCGTCCGCTTTTTCACCAAATTTAGCTTGATGTCCTGTTTTCAATATTGAACATGGAACTCCAAAGGGTTCAAATCCCTTCAGATTAGGTTTCTTATTATTCAATAATTCATAACAAGTCTTGTTACGCTTTTTGACCGTAAGAACCCTATTTAGAACATGACATGCTGTATTCACCGCTTCTGCCCAAAAGAAGACCGGAAGCTTTGAATCTGCAAGCATAGTTCTAGCAGCTTCAATCAACGTTCTATTTTTCCTTTCAGCTACACCATTCTGTTGAGGTTCATATCGTGCACTGAATTGATGAATTATCCCTTTGCTTAAGCAATAGATATTCAACGTTGAATTTTTGAATTCTGTTCCGTTATCACTACGAATGCGCTTAACTCTTGTTTTATAGACATTCTCTACTAGATCAAAGAACTCTATTAAAATTCCTGGAGTTTCATCTTTAGATCCCAAAAAGAATACCCATGAGAATCTAGCGTAATCATCTGTGATAACTAAACAGTACCACTTGCCACCTAGACTTCTCTTGCTTATAGGGCCAAAGAGGTCCATGTGCAACAGTTCAAATGGCGAGGAGATTGAGTTTTCAGTCTTAGACATGTGTGGTTTCTTGTGCTGCTTTCCTTTGAGGCAAGGAACACACTTGTCTTCAGACTCGAAACGATTTTGTGGTACACCTAGAACTAACCCATTCTTAGTTATAAAATTCATTTTTCTCCAGTTTAGGTGTGCCATTCTCCTATGCCATAAGAGTGCATCTGCTTCTGAGGCCTTGGATAGTAAACATGTCGACACCATTGAAGAATTAGGAACACCCATGTTTATCGCATAGATTTCCTTCTTCCTTGGTGCCCTCATCAATATCCATTCTTCAGGAATTATGAAGCCTGGCTTCAGAACTAAGGCCTCCTTTTCATTAAAATGAACTGGATGACCTTTATCGCAGACTTGGGAAACACTCACTAGGTTGTGAGTTAGTTCTTCAACGTAATTCACATCCTCTAGAGTCAAAGTTCCATTTGAAACTTTTCCTTTCCCGGTAATTACTCCTCCTTTGTCTCCTGCAAAATTTACTTTTTGCTTGAAACCTTCTGTGAAGTCCTTCAGTAGACTTCGTTCACCTGTCATGTGTCTTGAGCATCCACTGTCTACATATCACCAACTGTCCTTGTTCACAGTCTGCTCCTACACATAACAAGTTGTACACAGTTAGTTATCAAGAGGGACCCAAGCCATTACGGTCTTGGTTTGTCCCTGATCATCTACAATCTGAACCTCCTTAAAGTGACCATAACTGTTTCCATTTGGAGTCTTGGTATCTTTCACAAGAGTTTGAGATTGTTTATGATCTATCGTCTTGGACCTATGAGGAGAGTGAGTAGAAAACCTCCTAGGCACATACTTAGATCCCTGTGCACTCGAAGTAGAACCATTCTCAAATTGACTATGGTTTCTACTTGGGGTCCTAAACCTCGAAGGTGTCTTATCTCTTCGTTTATTGAAAGTATTTTCGTTTGGAGTATAAGTCCTTTTAGGTTTAGGTGGAGAGACACTATGATTACCATCTCTTTTCAGAATGTTTATAGGTTTGCTTCCTAATCCCAGTTTGGAGCCCAACCTATCTACAATCGGACTAGAAGTGGTCAGTGTCTTATCAGTAGTCACTAACTTATGCATAGCTTCCAACTTCTTATTTGGGCAACAAGAAGATACGTGTCCTTTTTGGTGACACTTGAAGCATGACATCTGTTTTCGTGACTTACTAACTTTGGTAACCGCTATTGGAGTCTTAGGCACTAAAGGATTAATAATATGTTCTTTATTAATCACTTCATCAATCTTAGTATCATGAATTACTCCACCCGGTACAAACTGTACTTTGGTGAAAGAAACTCTCTTACTATCATTAGATGAAGGATTCTTAATAAACTCCTTCTGTACCTCTGAAATATCAGGTTTAGCTACTATTTTCTCAGAACTTACTTCAGTCATTTCAGTATCTTCTGGAAGCTTAGTGTAATTCGAATTGAAAGGAGGTGGTGTCTCATTGTAACCTAATCCTGTCTTATCCTTTACACTTCGTTGAGCATCAAGCATTTTGTCCATCTCAGTGGATCTATAATTTTCTATCTTTCTATTTTGCTCAACTAGCTTCAATTTACAGTCAGCTAGCTCTTTCTCCTTATTAGCTAATTTCTGATTTAAGTCTTTTAGATTAATATAGAGACCATCTATGATAACAGCTTTTTCATTAATGGTATCTCTAAGAGCACTCCTATCAGAAGCATCAGACCTAATTTTATCTTTTAAGTCCTGTTTATCGTCACTTAACCTACGCACATCAATCTTGGCTAGTTCAAGTTCAGATCTAACAGTCTTACTAGATTCAATCAATAAGCTAACTTGAGATGTCAGGTTTTTGTTTGCTACATTTAAAACACTAACCTGTGACTGCAAATCAGTAACTAAATAACAGACATCAGCAAGAGTAAGAATATCAATACATACCCTTTTCTTGTCTGTTTGAATTTCAGCCATGCGTGCTACAAAGTCTTCAGGAGTCATGTTTTCAGTTGACTCCATATATAGCACATCTTCATCACTTGCTTTAGCTGCAACCTCTGGCACTTTTACCTCACCATCTGCATCAGTAGGCATATAGAATGTAGATCCATCAATCTCAGCCATGAAAGCTTCCTCAGATTGAGCTTTCCATTCATACGATCCATCCAACTGTTTCACAACCAAAGCTTTGGAAGCGAGAGTACTTCCCGAACCTTGTTGTCCATTGCCAGCTTCTACCTTAGGTCTTTGGCACTCTCTAGCAAAGTGTCCATAACCCTGACAGTTAAAACACTTGATCTTGGTCTTATCAAACCCTGATCTATTACCAACTACCTTTCTACCTGTTTTCTTCAAGAAATTCTTTACCCTTCTTGACAACATAGCAAGTTGGTCCTGAAGGTCTATTTCTTCTAGATAATCAGGGTCAATCTGATCGTAATCTTCGTCAAACATAATTGGATCATTGATTTTCCCTTGAAGGTAGTTTTCATACGAAGCTACAAAGGAAGCAAGAACAGATAATTGCTGTTCAGCAGATTTCACACTCATAGGCATCTTTGGATGCTCCTGAGATGACTTCTCAGTTGGTTTTCCCTTTGCATCACTACCAGATGATGTAAGAAGACACAGATCATCGGTAATCATTTCACCTTTTCCTTCAGCATTACCAACAAATAAAGCAGTGGTCGAGCTCGAGGAAGCAGTAGAGATAGTAGATTTTCCATGATAAAGTCCCGGATCCTGAGCCTGATCAGAATCAGTATCTCTAGTTTTCTTGGTGAAATCATAACCTCTGAGCTTATCAATTGCCTGCTCTAAGGTCATGGTAGCATACCTCTCATCGTTGTCTTTGAGCATTATGCCATGCATTTCCCACTTAGACGGTAAACCCTCAATAAATTTGTCTGTTTTCTCAGTCTCTGTAGAAATAATCTCATGATCATCTAGCTCACTCAGCAAATGGTAGTATCTTGTGGTATATGCATCAAGATCTTCTCCTTTCATAGCTTTAAACACAGTAAACTGCTTTTTCAAGAGATTTTTCTTGCCTGCTTTAACTTGTGGACTTCCTTCACATCTCTTTTCAAGAGCTGTCCACAAAGATCTAGCAGTATGGAAGGATTTGAGTTGATGATTGAGTTCCTTAGGAAGACTCATCTTGATTGATGAATGAGCCTTGTTCTCAATCTCAAATTCCTTCTTTTGTGCTTCACTCATCTGTTGATAAGTGAGAACCACAATTGCAGATTCAACAGTCTGGGTAGGTGCCGTGTATCCATTCTTGATACACATCCAGATAGATAGATCATGGAATCTACAGTAAGATTCAAACCTATCCCTCCAGCTAAAATAGTCCTCAACTCTCAACAATTTAGGTGGGACATTAGATTTGCCAATCTCGTGTTCCATCTCAATCATTTTGCTAAGGTCTGACATCGTAAAGTTTAAAGTTAAAATGTATTTGCGAATTTAGATAAAGTAAAAATCTCGACTCGCAAAACTCAGTTCAACTCGCAATCTCAGCTCGACTTGCAGAATCTCGGTTCGCAAGCCTCAGTTCGGATCGCAGTGATGTCAACTCGCAAGTGATCTCGGTTCGCAAGAGATCTCGGTTCGCAGAATATATCAACTCGCAAAGAGGTTCGACTCGCAGAATGTCGACTCGCAAGGATGTCGACTCGCAAGTTCAACTCGGCTCGCAGACTTATTCTGAAACCCTAATCTCGACTCGCAAAACGGCTGAAAATTACGAAATCAAAAATTTTTGGTATTTTTACGATTAAAACTGGAAATTTCGATCGTAAACAAACCCTAAATCGTCCAGAGAATGATTTTGATTGGTTTTACGCACTAATACACGTCAAAACAATCCTAAATCACACGCGATTAACCCGAAAACTTCGAAAAACACTCGTTATCTAGCCCGAAAGCTCTGATACCAATTGTAAGTCCCTAGTTCTAGGATCGATAACTTCGTTATCTGTAGTATTAAGGTGCGGAATTCCTCAATACGATGTTATCTTACTAATAACGATTTCGTTCGCGTTTAGATTAACCAATTGCTTTGTTTCTTACAAATAAACGTCAAAAACCTAGCCTTTAGTTTTTGTGTTTCTCTGGAAATACTAACTGAGTTCGCAGATTGATCTCCAAAAGTGTTATATAAATTCGTCGAAGTTAATTATTTTTTTCACGTATGAAAAACATATATATTCTCGTCTCAACTCGCAGCTATTGGGCCTGCGAGTTGACTCGACTCGCTACGCAGCCCAAGCCCATGAACTCGGCTCGTTGTCTTCTGTTGAGTTCTGCGAGTTCAGATCTCATCTCGCATCGCAAAGCCTTGCGACTTGAGATCTCGACTCGCAACAAACGTCTCAAACAAATAACTTAACTCGCAGCATATGTATATATATTGTTAAAATCCATATTCGTCTAACACTTTATCATAATAATATATTTAACGAATATTAATATCAAAACAATATCAATTTACAAATCTAAACCAATATATCAACATGATAACAATTACACTAGTCATATTGCAAAGCTAGATCTGTTGTCACAAACTATGTCTCTAAAAAGGAGCACATGAAGGTGTGTGTGTGGGGGGGGGGGGGGATAATAATTAGGCGATGTAATCATGTAAAACCATAAACTCTTGGATAATTATATGATAATTATAGTTTGGGACGCGCTTCCACCATTTATAATATAATAAGTGTTTGTGAAATTCAGGGTGTTATAATGTAGACTACCAGAAGATAAACGGACATAATGTTCACAAGATCTTAAACTCTTGGACTTTAGCTTCCCTTATCCTTCATGGCCCCAATTTTACATATTTGATAGCAAAAAGCCATAAATGGAAAAGGAATTGTGCAGTTCTATGCGCTACCATTTCGAGTCTATCACTAACATGTGCCTTTTGCATCTCCAAGAGAAATTATTTTTGATAGGGGCAGTATAAGTGTGCTACTCTTATTCTCTATTTTCTAAACAACTTAATACGTCGTAGTTATAAACCTATAACATCTCTACTTTGCATATGTTATTCACTATTTTCTCATAAAAATATATACTTACTGTAGGTTTCTATGAAAATGTCAAGAAAAAAAATCATCGTCAAAAGGTCCTAAGTAGTTCGAGCTAAGGTTTTATACGAAAAAAGTATATTGTATGTACCCAACTTAGGAATGAAGTCTATTGTATGTATCCATGACGTGACAGTACACGTGGTCATCCAACGTGGCATTTTGTCAAGGGTGACCGGCATTGACCGAGCAAATCAGGTAAAGTGCACACAATTTTTTATTATTCCGGGTTCGGTACACACAATAGAGCGAATTTTTGATGAGTACATACAATATACTTCGTGCACAAGTTGAGTGCATTCCCCTGCACTAACCCCATTCTTTTTCGGCAAATGTAATTATATAGTAAGTTGCTCTAGTTGATGACTTGTCATTGTTTAACTGCCCCGTAAACAGTAGATTATGCACGTCGATTATAGAGTATATTTGTGTTGTTCATCTCTATTGTATAATACACAATAGTACCGTGAGTCCTTATACTTTACTTTTTGTACCGACGGTTCAAAAGCAGGAACATTGTTGTACGGTTGGTTTCTTCTCCAACTAAAATGAATCAGTTACCCTTGCTAAATTCAATACAAAAAATCAGACATTAACAGTATAATGGTCATTTTAGTTGAAGAATATACCAACCGCACAATGACTTCTATGCTTTTGAACTGTCAGTTCAAAAAGTTAAGTGTATGAACTAAATGTGTAATTGGGTATTAATCACATAGACAAACCATGCAATTAACTATACATTATATTGTGTACCGCCAGGGGCGGAGCTAGGAATGTTAAGAAAGGAGTAAAAATATCTTTTTTTCTTTCTATCACATTAGGGGATCAAAATCCTAAAATGTTACAAATTACCTTTAAAAAAATCGATATTTTTTGAATTCTAACGGGGACAGTCCCTTTTAACTCCGCCCCTATGTACCGCTATACCCCGTGTTTGGTGATCAAAAGAAGGTCAATGAGGGCGGCTTTCACTGGTATCCATAAACCGGTAATCTACGAGCTGAGCTAGTTAACTAAACAAACTTTTTTTCTTTTTTCTTTTTAAGTTTTGGTTTTATTTAATGAAAGTGACTGGAAATGGAAGTATGATGTGTATGTCGTTGTTGTCGGATACAAAATAAATATATCTTGTTTTGTTATATTTGCTCCACAAAGTAATATGTAAATGTGGTGGTGATATGATCTTCGTGGCTCTTTTTCTTTCTCTGTCTTCATGGCTCTTTCTTTTCGTAACGTGTACGATATAATAATAACAATAATACTTTATCCGTCTCAAAACAAGTATGCACCTTTTCATATTAGTTTATCTCAAAATTATAGCTCACTTTCAAAAGTAACATTTTAACTTACTCCATTCGTCCTAAAATTATTGTCACCCGACAAGAAACACATAAATTTAAAAAAGTGCAATTATTACCGTTGCTCACCAATAAAATTTCATCTTTATCATTTTTGAGCATTTTTATTGGTTGATTATAGAAGATGACAATTATTTTGGGACATACCAAAATGAAAAGGTAGACAAATAAATTGGGACGAAAGGAGTACCATTTAACCCCTTTATACATTTTCTCAAAAATGATACATGAAAATTTGTACAAAAAGTGAGGGTAAAAATGTTATCTTAATTACAAGATAATGTTATTTCTTAAACTCCGTAGAAATTGATTATAAAAACATATGTTGAGACGGGGAGAGTAATAAATTTAGTTAGTTTGGTGACTTAGAAGTTAAAATAAAGCAAATTAATATATATATATATATATATATATATATATATATATATATAGTAACAGGATAAAAAATGAAATTTGAGAAGAGAAAAGGGAGAATATTTTTTTATAACTATGATTCAATAATATTTTGCTAAGATTCAATTTTTTATTGATATAATTTTACATTGTATTGCTTTGGTTCAGTAGTTTATTAATAAGATTTAGTCTTTTGTTACTATGATTCAAAAATTATAGTAATAAAAATATGAATTTTAGAATAAACATACTGAATCTTAGATTAAATATACTGAATCATAGTAACAAAAAAAACATTCTCCCTCTTCTCTCTCTAAAAAACCTTCTCCCTAGATCCTATTCCTATATATATATATATATATATATAGGGTTGGGTTCTAATAGGAATACAAAGATTAAGTAAGAACTGTGAAAAAACATTCTAGCCATTCGTTTTTTGATCAAAAATTTAATTTTGGCGTGTTCACATGACTTTTACTCGAGTGAAGCTATTTTTTGTGAGTTCACATCAGTTTGCTAAGGTGAAGCTTTTGTTTCGCTTTGATAATATAAGGTTCCAAAGTAATCACTGTTTATATTTATAAGTTTACATATCATTAATGAGATGGAGTTAATTTTTTTAGTTAAGATTAGTTTTTAAAGAAGTAAAGGTTTATAGATATTGATTCACTGCTTCAAACATATTGTTAACAAACGATAAATAAACTTCACCATTGTAAAACTTTTGTGAAGCAAAAGAAAAAAAAAAAACTTACCCATATGTGAACTCGTTAAAATCGAATTTCAAAAAATTTACAAAATTGTCTTGAAAATTAGGTTTTTTATCAAAAAAATTGATGGCTAAAATGTATTCTCAATGGATCCTGTCAATTCGTCAATGGATCCCACAGATATCTTCAATTCGTATTCATCCAAAATAATGAATTTTAGTGTAACTTATGGATTTTGGGAAAATTCTGATTCGATAATAAAAACAATAAAATTAAACAAATTTGATCATATAAATCTCATAAACAAGTAGTAAACTGAATTATAGTCATTATTCTCATCGAATTTCACAAACTTTAAAATTCCCCAGACGTTGACATTTATTTGGAAAGCATGTTAATCAAGATGACAAATTAAAATTTTAAACACTCATTTATGGTGAATATTGACTTATATTTGTTACACATTATTAAATGTGACAATATCGCATTCATTAGTGTACAATAACGTATATAAGCTACCATTCATCGTAAGTTCATTAGCGTATAATTTAATATGAAACGTAAATTATTTATAATGTTCATCAACGTTTAATATTCATCACAAATGAATCTTAATGAATAATAATTAAAATAAAGATATCAACAATGAATGTTAACTAATACACAATATTATACATTGATGGATTTTAATATAAAATAACATATATAGGTTAATATTCATCATAAATGAATGTTTAGGAATATTAAATTGTAATTTTAATCAACATCTTTTGAAATGCAGGTTAACATTTTGAGAGATGATTTCAAGTTATTTATAAAGTTGTCATTGTATTAACTTTTGCATTAACTAGAATATATAGCTCATAATAACTTCTCACCTTCACTATTTTTTACTTCTCACTTCATCTTCCATATATATATATATATATATATATAGATTTGGGATCATGTGAGAACAAGAGGATTCCGTGAGAATGGTGAGAACACATCATAACCCTTCATTTTTTTCTTTAATCAAAAATACTGATTTCTAAGGTGACATTTTTGTAAATAAAGTGAAGTTCCTATGGGGTGGCATTTTCGTAAATAATGCAAACTTTGATTAAGCTTCACAAGAGTTTTCAAATGGGTGAAGTTTTTTTTTCTTTCCACATATGTTAATATGAAATTATTACAAACTTCACATAAAATTTGATGTGAAATTTATACTTATAAAGAATTTACACAGTTTTATGATGTGAAGCTTTGTATTTTTAAAATACTTCACATGTAAAACAATATGTTAATATGAAATTATAAAATTATGACAAACTTCACATAAAATTTGTTGTGAAACTTATACTTATAAAGACTTCACACATTTTTATGATGTGAAGTTATATATTTTTAAAATACTTCACATGTAAAAAAATATGTTAATATGAAATTATGACAAACTTCACATAAAATTTGCTGTGAAGCTTATACTTATAAAGACTTCACAAAGTTTTATGATATGAAACTTTATATTTTTAAAATACTTCACATGTAAAACAATATGTTAATATGAAATTATGACAAACTTCACATAATATTTGTTGTGAAGCTTATACTTATAAAGACTTCACACAGTTTTATGATGTGAAGCTATATATTTTTAAAAAAGTTATTACCTCAAAAATGATGTGAAGCTAAAAGAAAAAAAGATGATTCGCAAAAAATACATTGTAAGCAAAAAAAATTTAATTCACACAAAAATACATTTTGAAGAAAAAAAGAAAAATTTGATTCACACAAAAATATATTGTGAATGAAAAATGAAGTTCCACTTATTTACCAAAATGTCACCACCCTTTTCCAGACTTGTAAATAATTACAAAAATATCACCTCCATTTTGGACCTTTGATGTTAAATGGATGGCTATGATTCTCATCGTTCTTACGAAATCTCTTTGTTCTCACCAGAACCCAACCCCATACATATATATATATATATATAACAAGCTAGTTTATCGAATTGGTTGGCATTTGACAGTCAACGGTCAATCAAGCAAGCAAGGTGGTGAATGGTGATGTAGTTAAAGTGGTAAAGTTGCACAATCATATGGTCATCTATTTCTAGAAGGAAAAAACAAACATCAAATAAATATAGAAATGGGAAATATGGAGTATTATTATAATTATTAATATTAATTATTAATAATATCACGATACTGATAATGACAAATTAAAGCAACCAATCATCATATGATCATATATATGGGTAATATACAGAAGCTCTTGTAAACCGTTTGTAACCAACTTATATACG
This sequence comes from Pseudognaphalium luteoalbum, assembly GCA_963422505.1. Lineage (NCBI taxonomy): Eukaryota > Viridiplantae > Streptophyta > Magnoliopsida > Asterales > Asteraceae > Pseudognaphalium > Pseudognaphalium luteoalbum. The sequence goes on from OY730193.1 coordinate 232,106, forward strand.
GGTAACGTGGATCCGTGAAGTTAATTATTGTAGTAGAGTATTTGCGAGCATATATATCGGTGAGTTCTTTTAAAAATCATAAAAAAGTAAAGAATGAGAGAACAATAGGATTCTTTCATTTCTTTACAAAACTCACTTATATTTTTTACCCTCTTGGTTAATTATCTCACAAACTATAAGTTCATAAATTATAAAAGTTACATATTCGAAACCAACGCATTTTTTTCTTCGATTAGAGATGTCATAAGATATAATTTCAACGAATTTTTTTCTTCGCTTTTTTTACCGGATTTCACAATATAATCACATGTGATTTATGATATAAAAAATTAAAATTTATTCACGATTATTTATTCATGGTATTTGCTACTTAACACGTGATTATAACTTAATATTCACCTATATTAATAGTTATAAATAAAATATTAAAAATTGCAATAGTTTTCATTAAAATTCACATGTGATTGTTATTTGTACACTTAATCACAAGTGATATGTTATATAATCACATATGATTTTGCATATAATCACATATGATTTTCATTTAAAAATTGATGTTTGATGAGGAATTTACCGATATATGATAAATCATGTATGATTTCAACTTGATTTTTACTTGATTGTATAATTCTTAGTCAACGATTTGAAAATCCGTATTTTATTACTCTTTAAACACATGTGACTGATAATTTGATATTCAATCGCATGTGATTACACCTTACTTTTTCATGTCTTAATCTCTTTACATCATCAATGATTTGAATTTAAAGTTTAATCAGAAATATAAGCGGGTGTGATTATTTTTTAGTGGTAAATCACATGTGATTTCACATTAAAAGTTTCTAAAACAAAAAAAAATGGGAAAAAAAAAACTTTCGTCGAAAGTATATCTTGTTGGATCTAAAATCGAAGAGAAAAAGACGTTGATTCCGAATATGTAATTTTTATAATTTGTAGACATACGGCTTGTGAGATATTTAGATTTGAAAAAAAAAAAGTAAAAATAGGTATTTGAAATGGAGCAATCTTATTGGTTCCCTCATTCTCCCTTTTTTACCATTCTTTTTTGAACTTTCCAATACATACATATATAGATATATATATATATATATATATATATATATATATAACTCTAGGGATGAGCAATTAGACCGAAATACCGGAACCGAATCGGTCCCGTACCGAACCGGTACCGACCGATACAAATGGTACCGGTATTCGGTATTTGATTTGTGGACAAAAAAACCCGGTACCAATCGATCGGTACCGGTTCGGTACCAGTATGGTACAATGCACACAAAATACCTAAACATAACCGGTACCGACCGATACAAGTGGTACCGGTATTTGGTATTTGATTTGTGGACAAAAAAAACCCGTACCAAGCGGTCGGTACCGGTATGGTATCAAGCTCACCACTATATAACTCCATATCGGGTAAGGTTCTAACGAGAACACTTTAAAAATAAGAACGACTAAGAACACCTAATAAATGCACAACTAGCCAACAAAATCATTAGATTCACACTCGTACATCTCAAATATGTGTAAGAAAAAAAATTATAATAGATGCGAACTTTTGAAAATACACAAAAATCAAAAAAATGATTGATGCACGATTATAGAGATAATCGTCCATCAATCATTTTTTCGATTTTTGTGCATTTTTAGAAGTGTGGATTTGTTTTTCACAAAATATTTGAGATGTACGAATGTAAATCTAACTATTTTATCAAGACTATTTGTGCATTTGAAGCGATCTTAGCCGTTTTTATTTCAAGGTGTTCTCATTTGATCCAAACTGTCTGTATATATATGGGTTAAGTATCTAGAAATGTATTCAACTTGTCCCGAATGTGTATCGTATGTATCATACTTACGGGGGTGTATTTAATGCATCCAACTTTCAAAAACGGTTTATTGTATGTATTTTGATGACGTGTCATCTTCTAAGGATGCCACATGGCATCTTAAACGGACGACACATCATCAAAATACATACAATAAACCGTTTTTGAAAGTTGGATGCATTAAATACATCTCCATAAGTATGATATTTACAATAGACATTCGACACAAGTTGAATACATTTTCATATATATACATATATATATATATATATATATAGGTATATATATATATATATATATATATATATATATATATATATATAATAAAATGCATATCATATCTCAGTAACAAACCGCCGTACGTTCGGTATATGTCTAGCTGCTACTTCAAATTAACAACCACTGCACCAATAAATATTACCATGTCTGCTAATGCTAATTATTACTACTATATGTTGGTGGTGATGGTAGTGTTTATCTCTGGTGCGAGCTGCTCTGATGAAGTTGATCTGTTATTGAATCTGAAAGGCGTGTTAGCAGCGGAATCAAATACTAGAGTATTTGATTCATGGTTACGGAATAATTGGGTTTGTAACTTTACAGGGATCACTTGTGATTCTTTGGGTTTGGTAAAAGAAATAGAGCTCTCGAATCAGCATCTTAGGAATAATGACGGTCTGAATGTTCCTTTCGATTCTATATGTGAGCTTCAATCGTTACAGAAACTTTCCTTGGGTTATAATTATTTGAATGGAAGCGTCTCAAAAGACCTCAACAAATGCTCCCGCTTGACTTACTTGGATCTCGGAAACAATTTCTTCTCCGGTTCCATGCCTCACATATCTTCCATGAACCAACTTTTGTATCTCTATCTTAATAACACCGGATTTTCAGGTAATATATATTTAGATTTAATTTAACTGAATGAACTGAAATTGAGATTGATGTTACGGTTAACTTTTCAATGATCCCTCAGGATCCTTCCCTTGGGGTTCACTGGGAAACATGAGTGGGTTGCTGGTTCTCAGCATCGGAGACAATCCATTTGATAAAAGTGGGTTATTTCCGGAACAAATAACAGAGCTTGTGCATTTGAAATGGCTATACATGTCCAATTGTAGCATCCAAGGTCACATCCCTGCTGCCATCGGTAAGCTTACCAGCCTTATTAATTTGGAGCTGTCCACCAACTACATCACCGGAATCATTCCAAATGAAATCTCCAACTTAGTCAGCCTGTGGCAGCTTGAGCTTTTCGACAACAATCTCACTGGTAAACTTCCACCTAACTTAACAACCAACCTCCAGTTCTTTGATGCTTCAACCAACTACCTTGAAGGAGATCTCTCCGAGCTTAGGTTCCTAACCAACCTCAAGAGCTTGCAACTCTTCGAGAATCTCTTCGCTGGAGACTTTCCACAAGAGATTGGAGAATTCAAGCATCTTGTCAACTTGTCTTTGTACCGCAACCAAATCACCGGGACACTTCCTCACCAGCTTGGCTCCTTCTCCGACTTCAATTTCATTGACGTCTCTGAAAATTTCCTCACCGGTCAGATTCCTCCCGACATGTGCAAGAATGGTAAGATGACTGAGCTTCTCATTCTTGACAACAATTTAACCGGGGAAATACCCTCCACTTACGCTCACTGCGACACGTTGACACGCTTTCGTTTGAGCAACAACATGCTGTCTGGTGTTGTACCTGCTGGAATTTGGGGGCTACCTAAAGCTGAGATCATTGATATCGAGAGAAACCATTTGGAAGGGACCATTACCTCCCAGATACAGACTGCTAAGACATTGGGCCAGATATTTGCTGCTCACAATCGGTTATCCGGCGAATTATCACCTTACATCTCAAAGGCGGCGTCCTTGAATATGATCGATATAAGTCACAATCAGTTTTCGGGAAACCTCCCCGAATCAATTGGAGAACTAAAGCAACTAGGAAGACTTCATTTAGATAACAACAACTTCACGGGTGAAATACCCAAATCATTACGCTCGTGTGATTCTCTGAGTGACATAAACATGGCGTATAATTCATTTTCAGGCCAAATCCCGGTAGATTTAGGATGGTTACCGACGCTTAATACGTTGAATTTGTCCTCGAATCAACTGTGGGGTCAAATACCAAGTAGCTTGTCATCGCTGCGGTTGAGTATTTTAGATTTATCATACAACAGATTGGCGGGTCCAATCCCAGAACCACTTTCTATAGAGGCTTACAATGGAAGCTTCGCCGGAAATCCGGGGCTATGCATCAGACAAAAGGTGAAGAATTTCCGGGATTGTTCTTCTTCAGATATTCGGGGGGCCGTCTCACCTGTGATCCGGACAGTCATCACTTGCTTATCAGTTGGATCAGCAGTTGTGCTTGTATTGCTTGCATACTTGTGTTACTTGAAGAACCAAAGGCGAAAAGGAGAAGAAGAAGTTGATGCCCACCGTTCGTTTAAGGATTATGATTCATGGAATGTGACATCATTCCATGTAATAAGCTTCATGGAGGGAGAAGGTGACATTCTGGATTCAATCAAAGAGGAGAATTTGATCGGAAAAGGGGGGTCTGGACAAGTCTACAGAGTCTCCCTCAAAAACGGTGTAGAACTAGCGGTCAAACACATCTGGAATAATAAGAAGTCAAAGAAGCATGTAAAGTCATTGGAGTTTGAGGCAGAAGTGGAGACGTTGAGCTCGATAAGACACGTAAATGTTGTAAAATTGTATTGCAGTATTACAAGTAAAGGGTCAAGCTTGTTGGTATACGAGTATTTGCCAAACGGAAGTCTTTGGGAGCGGTTACATACAAGTAAAAAACTGGGGCTTGATTGGGATACACGATATGAGATAGCACTTGGAGCTGCAAAAGGTTTAGAGTATTTACATCATGGATGTGAAAGACCTGTGATACATAGAGATGTTAAGTCTAGTAACATACTCTTGGATGAATATTTGAAGCCAAGGATCGCTGATTTTGGGCTTGCAAAGATGATCACTACTACCACCGATGCTTCTTCAACTCATGTCATTGCTGGTACACACGGTTATATCGCTCCTGGTAAATATTTTTATGAAAATAATAATAATATTATTATTATTATTATTATTATTATTATTATTATTATTATTATTATTATTATTATCATCATCATTATCATTATTAACAAGTACAGTAAGTATTAGTTAAGAAATGTGGATTTGAATTGAACAGAATACGGGTACACGTACAAAGTGGACGAAAAGAGCGATGTGTATAGTTTTGGAGTGGTGTTGATGGAACTGGTGACAGGTAAAAAACCAATAGAAGCTGAATATGGTGAAAATAAAGACATGGTTTATTGGGTATGTAGTAAATTGAAGAACAGAGAAAGTGTGTTAAGCCTTGTTGATTCAAGTATCCATGAAGCTTACAAAGAAGAAACGATTAAAGTGTTGAAGATTGCAATTATGTGCACGTCTAGGCTCCCCTCCCTCAGACCCACCATGAGAGCCGTTGTTAAGATGTTGGAGGAAGCCCAACCATGTAAATTACTAAACATAATCGTCAGTAAACACGATTAATGATATCATAATTAATGCCGATTAAGAAAGTAGAAACAAACACATAATTAATACTCCATTATTATGTATGTCCGTATATGTATTATGAATATGTATATATTATAGAAAGACAAGTCTAATGGTGCATGAGGCTATTTTTAATTATGAAATGTCATTTTTTTTTTTTCAAATCAAAACAAGGTGTACATAATAATCAACTAAATGCATTATGATAATGTTATGATTAGGAATTGCAGTGGAAACATCCAACTAACAACAACCAATAGTACCTAGCAAAAAATCAAACACAACAACGCATGTGTAATCGCGTTACACTCATAAACAATAAACAGATAACCAAATCGCTAACAAAGCAATTAAACAAGCAAACAAGATAAATGAGTACGACACATGGATATAACATGATAATGTCCAATCTTCAACTTGACAAATGGTTTAGTCCACAGGTAAAACCAGAGAGTTTTTCCGATATTATATTTGTAATAATAAGTTACAAATACATAGGTTTACATATATAGGAAATTGGTACCTTTTGAACAAGCTTAAATTGAAGATTCCCTAGCATCCTAAACATTACCCCACTATTTATTTTCCTTAAATAAATCTTCATAATATCACGTCGATCTCCCACTTGAATATTAAGCTAACGCCAAGAACTAGCGGTCCTTCACAATCCATCCCTTCAACGATGTCAACCTTTGTAGCCTACCGGTACAGTCGAAATACCGTTCGAGCAATACCGTTGGACCACACAAAGTCGGAAGACTTTCGATACAAAGTTACCCGAATATATACATTATGAAACTCTGATCACTCTCTAAACATCATCATCATATTTTTCAGGCCTAACAAGATTCGTTAAAGTGTGCAACAGCTCCAACATCATAATTCTATCAAAAGATACACATCACTTCAACTCGTCGATTACAACCACGTTTGATCTTGCCACCGACATGTCATCAATCACTGGTACAGTATTTAGTATATCCGATTTTCCTTTCCAGGAGTAAGAAAATCGTGAATAGACACAACAAGAAACCAGCCATTTGGCAACCGGTATAGCGACATGTTTAGCGACATTTTTTAGGCTAGCGACATTCTTAGAGACACATAACCGGTAGTCTGAAACGCCCCTCAAAGCTAAAGTCATGACTAACCGGCTACCTTCAGGTTTCAACTAAAAACCATGGTGGAAGATATCAATTAGCCACACATTTAGACTTATAAGGGACTCTTCAGGTTTCAAATTATCATACTAGTGTTATAATAACACTTTTAACTCAACCTTAAACTAGTTATCACTAGTTACAATAATTTCATCAAAATCTTTATGAACACAACTAAAGATTCTTCATCTCTAAAATGTAGTAAGGTTACTAACCATCACTAATAAGCTAAACTAACACCAATTCAACAATTTCAAATTCAAATTTCAAATTAAGGTCACTAATAATCAAAACCCACCAAAAGCCCGTTTCTAGGTTAAATTGAAAGGAAACAAGATCATACCTAGGTTATATATAGAAGATTAATAGGTGATGAATTCGAGTTGTATAACTTCAATTTGATGTTTGAAACTGATTTTGGTAATTATCTTTGAGTTCCTGTGTTTTTTTCTTGTTTCCACGATTCTCTGAATGTGTTTGTGTATGTTTATCTGCCTACGTACATGTGTATATGGATATGTATGTTAAATTTTACTCCCGTAATTATTATTGTCTGGAACTTAAAAACCGTTCAATTTTTATTATTTTATACTACTTATGATAATAATAACTAAAAAAATTAGTTTTATCTTTACCAAAACTAGCTTATAACCCGCGGAATTCGCGGAGCTCAAGCATAAAAATGTGTATAGACGATTTACGAATATAGATTGAATTCATATGATTTATATGTATGATGTAATATTTTAATTTTTTTTAGAGTACAAATTAATAGAAAAGTTTGTGGTTAATTTGTTATGGCTTCAAAAATAGTACTAATATTTTATATTTCTATTACGGCTATGCAATACGAATTGTGCTTAGTCTTTTTTGCCTTGTGAATTATTTTTTTGTTGATATCAGAGCAAGTGATGATTGTTTAGTTGTTAGTATTTGTTGCACTCGTTAGTATCCATGTTATCTCTATCTATTCGTCCGTCAGCATCATCATTGAGAGTGCCCCCTAGACGTGGACCTAGATGTCAATTAACAGCAATCGAAAGGCGGAATCAATCAATTGCTAATATTGCTAACAAACACAAACCGAACAAATGGATTTCAAACAAGTAAACGTGTATATTAGCTTGTATAACTGTTTGGGAACGATTACAAGTTGGTTTAGTCGACAAATGGTACTAGGGTTTCGTCAACCCTAGCCGGAAACCCGTAGGTTTGTATTTATACTAAAAGTCAGCCGACATGCGTCACTTGTGGAAGTGTCGCATGTGGCCGCCTTCATGCGTCACTTACCTAAGTGTCGCTATGCGTCACTTAACCAAGTGTCGCAATGCGTCACTCAGGCAAGTGTCGCCTAAACTAAAACACGAGTGTCGCACTATACAAAAGCTATATTTCTATTAAGTAACTAACGACACTTATTACAACTCAATAGACCAACTGACAGACACTCAAAGATGCATCAACAAACTCCCCCGTGTCTTCAGCTTGGTCTTCAAAAATCTTCGAGTCCTCACTTCCAGCCAGCTGGAAATACACCACCAGTGTGTACTCCATTGGCGACGCAGATATCCACGATCTTCTGAAATTTTAACGCTTCAGCTCTATCTTTCGTCTTGAACTCAATTCTGTTTTCATGTAACCTTTTCATATCTTGAGCAGAAAGATTGATCAAACTTAATGGGTCAAAAACACAAAACATTTTCCTCTTAAGACCCCATAACGACCTCTTCTTAGGCTGAACAGCATCCCAAGCTGTTTTCTCGTTATTTCCCTTATCTGCATTAGAAGACTCCGGGTCTGTAGCTGGTTCTGAATTTGGAATAAAAACTATCACAGCTTCACCCGTAATATCATCATATTCCCAATACACCAACCTATTCAAAAAGTCTAACGGGATGATCTCCAAAAGTATCTTCTGTAGACACTTTGCTGGTGGATAGATCATCTTCACAATAGGTTGTCGGGTGATCGGATCTAGCTTCTTCTTAAACTTGTACCTCATACCCAACGTCGGCTTTATCAAGTTGTACTTTTTACTATTAATCTCACGACGTATGATCACCTGAAAGAAGTCTGCTCTTGAATCTCGTGACCGGTTTATCAAGGGTATCTGAGCTAACCTTTGAAGCTCACACTTCGGCAAAGTACTTATTTTGTAAAACTTCATATTGAAGTACTGAATGCCGTCACTCCTCTTTATCATAAAAACCGAGTTGTTCTCATCAAATTTTCAACTCTTAATTAATCCCGTGTAATCAGTTCTAACTTTGTAGCATTTACACGTAACCGGTACCTCGATAATCGGTTTGAGCACTATATCCGGTTTTGTTGTAGAAGTTGATGGCTCGTTTGTCTCCTTTTCTGATTCATCTTCAGACGAGTCCGATTCTATAATGGGAGCATCATCATAACATTCATCACTGTGCAATTGCTCCCCCTCAACTTCAATATCCTCATTTTCTTCAAAAAAATAATCCTCTGCTACAGGATCATCCATCACCTCTTCCTCGGGCATCGTGTTATTATCATTCATCAAGTTTTGCAAATATGTGAGATCTACAAATGAATAATCAACCGCAATAGGTCTTGCCTGACCTTGAATCTCAACAAAGTAATCCAAACAGATATTTTCATTCATAGTAGAAGAAGGTTGTACATTTTCAGGTTCAGGGGGAGTTACATTTGTTTCTATTTCCCTTGGATTATCCTCCCCCGAAACAAGTGTGACTGACTCCAATTCTAACAACCTAGAAGACATAGTCGTTATCTGTTGCTGGAGAGAGTCCACTGTAGCAGCTTTAATCTCTAAATCTTTGATCTGTGAAGCTTGAGCTGCAATAATCGCCTGTTGATCATCAAAACGCTTCGATAAAAGCTCCAGTTGAGCTAAAACCTGCTGAATAGAAGCAGTGGTAGGCTGAGGAGAAGTTTGTTGAGTAGGCTCCTCAAGAACAATCGAAGTCCGCTGGCGTCGACGTAGAGGTAAATCGGCATAAGAGGGCGACGACCCAGCAGGACGCTTGCCAGGATTCCTCGGGATATGAACCCGACCAGCAGAAATCCGGCGCAAAATACGCTTAAAGCGTTGGGGATCAGCTGGTTGAATCCCATCTAAAGCTGATTGAGGTGGTACGTCACCCTCAGAATCAGGAGGAGTGGGCCCACCGTCATCAGAATCAGGCTCAACTCGATCAACGCGGTCGATATCCTGTAAATCTTGTGCAATATCAGTATCAACCAAGTCGTCCTCGTTGACCGGAGGAACGATATCATCCAAAAAGTCGTGATCACGCGGCGCAACATAGTTTTCGTTCACTATGTGCCCGAAAAGTTCACGATCAGCCAACACCGGCTCGCCCTTTGGCGCGAGCTTGCAGTCGTTGAAGACTCGCAGTAGCATCGGTGTCGGCACCAGAAGAGATCGCTGATCTGGTGCAATCTCGAGGTTCAAATCATTCAACAATAGCTGCACGAACCTTGGATACTGCAGCCATTTATCCTTTCCCGCTCGGATATTCTCAACCATATTCCCAAAAATATAACCACTAAAGTTATACGGTTTGTTGTAGATGAGAGCTAACATAAGAGATAGCGTGAGATGGCTGGCAGCGTCATAACCTCCATTTCTCGGAGATAAGCAAACTATAATAATATGACACAGATACCTCCATACCCTGCAGAGGTACTGTTTCCTGAAGTCCGAGAGTTGGTTTGCCAGATAACCCATCCTTTGAAGTCCCCCATAGATAAATGTCGTTGGGAAGATGGTGGGCATCGTGGAGTTGTCGGTGAACTGTAAAACCCGTCTAATCGAGTTCTCGGTGATCTCGATTTCCTCCCCAAACATATTCGAAACAATCCGGGGAACATCACCCTGGACCCTGATCACGGCATGATCATAAAATTCCTCTATATGGTTCATATATACAGGCATCGTTGCCGTAATCGCATAATAAATCCTCGATCTGCGTAGAAAGTCTATCATCGGCCTGAAGGGCGCCGAATTGGCATGCGTGGATTCCAAAAACGCCGTGATGTTGTGACGGGTGTTGGTGCGGCGGTAATAATTCTGTAACTCAGCCATATGTAAGCTAAAATACAAAGAAAAATAACCGAAAGCGTTATAGAGTTAGCCCGAACACAGAAGGGTTAGAAAACGAATTTTGATTTTAGGCGTCACTTATGGTAAGTGACGCATGGCCACTACCGATCTGCAGACGTATTCTGGATGCTCAGGGTCTTCAAAGCCAGGAGGCTGTTTCACATAGACATCAGTGTCTACTTTCCCGTATAAAAATGCGCTCTTGACATCGAGTTGGTGAACGCGAAACTCTTTGTAAGACGCAAATGAGAGAAAGATCCGAATGGACTCAAGTCTTGCCACAGGAGCGAAGACTTCATCATAATCCAAGCCCTCAATTTGACTAAATCCTTGAACGACCAATCGGGCCTTATTCCGAATTACAATACCCCTATCATCCATCTTATTGCGAAACACCCATCGAGTACCAGTTAAATGAGCACCTTTGGGTAATGGAACTATATCCCACACGTGTAGCTTGTTGAACTGCTGCAACTCTTCTTGCATAGCCTCGACCCAAGATGGATCTTTTAAGGCTTCATCAACTTTCTTCGGTTCAATTTGGGATAAATGACAGGAATTTATCCGGGCGATCAAATTCAACATTTCCTGATTTGGATTTTGCTGCAATTGATGCCTTGTTTGAACAGCAGCTGCAGGATCACCGATAATGTTATCAATGGGGTGATCCCTGTGTACACGTGTGACTGGGATTCGATCAGGTGCAAGTACTAACTCCAAATTATTCATGTCCCCTTCAGTGAAGGGAACAGTGTTAGTTGCAGGAACAGTAGTACTTTCTGGTTGCACGGGAGGTTCCGTATCATCTTCATTGGAGAAAAGATGAGAGTGGACCATGTCATCATCCTCGTCTTCCTCCAATGGTGGCATGTTGGGATCATCGGGATAATCTGTTGTATTAGATGTTCCTGAAGTTGAAGGAACATCCGAAGGTGGAACTGTAGGCAAAGGTGTGGATGTGATAGATATTGGTGTTGGTGTAGTAGTAGGTGGTGGAGGTGACGGTGTGGGTGTGGGTGTTGCCATAGGTGGGGATGCCGGTGTTAAGGTAGAAGTATCCTGACACGAACTAATACCATGAAGTAGAGTGACAATTTCGTCCTCATCAGAAGTTCCTTCTGGTATGTCGAATGAGTTGAACACATCCTTGTAATTGAATAGCCAATCCGGACCCGTTCCTTGAGGAGGATCCGTGTATCGTAAGCATTTCACCTCAAAATGCTCTTCCACCTGATGAGTCGACTTGATGTAAACTCGTTTATTTGGAGAGTTGACGGAATATCCAAGGAAGATTCCTTCAACTGCTTTTGCTCCAAACTTCGAGACTTTATCTTTAGAGACCATAATCAGACATGGACACCCGAAAGGTTCCAGAAACTGCAAGGTGGGCTTACGGTTGTTAAAGAGTTCATAACATGTCTTATTTTTCTTCTTAACCGTGAGCACTCGGTTCAAAACATAGCAAGCAGTACTGACTGCTTCTGCCCAAAAGATTATAGGAAGCTTAGAATCGGCCAGCATAGTCCGAGCTGTTTCGATAATAGTCCTATTTTTACGCTCAGCAACTCCATTCTGTTGAGGAGTTCGAGGGGCACTGAACTGATGATCAATGCCTTTTGTGGCACAGTATAACTCAAGAGTAGAGTTCTTGAATTCAGTCCCGTTATCTTCGCAGTCTCTTAACCTTTAAGTTGCATAAGTTTGCCAACTTATCTAACAGATATACCAGAATATCTGGTGTTTCACTCTTTGCCCCCAGAAAATACACCCATGAAAATCGTGAGTAGTCATCGGTGACTACTAAGCAGTACGATCTTCCACCAATACTCTTGGTTGAAATAGGACCGAATAGGTCCATATGCAATAATTCCAATGGTGCCGCAATGGAATTCACTAACTTAGGCTTGTGAGGTTTCTTATGAAGTTTCCCTTTATGGCAGGCGACACAGTCATCTTTTAGTGCAAATGACTGTTTAGGGACTCCATTTACCAAATCATTATTTATCAAGAAATTCATCTTTCGAAAATGGATGTGTCCCATTCGTCGATGCCACAATAATGATTCCTTTTCTGAAGCCTTCGAAAGGAGACATGTATATTCATCTTTAGTCTCCACAGTTCGCATATTCATGATGTAGGTGTCATTTCTCCTTAGTGCCCTTAAAAGCACCCATTCCTCGGGAATAACGAAACCCGGCTTCAAAATCACGCACTCTGTCTTTGTGAACGCTGTTGTATAATCCTTATCACAGACTTGTGATACACCCAGCAAGTTGTGAGTCAATTGAGCCACGTAGTTCACATTTTCGAAGCTAACTTTCCCGTTAGTTAGCGTACCTTTCCCAGAAATGGTTCCTCCTGTATCTCCAGCAAATACAACATGTCCTCCAGAATGTGGTTTAACATCCGTCAAAAGGGACACATCGCCCGTCATGTGTCGCGAACAGTCACTATCCACAAACCACTCGCTGTCTTTAACGCGTTCTGACTGCTGCAACACATAAAGTAGGAGATTAGTGAGAAACGGTGACCCAAGCCTTTACAGACTTAGGTCGACCACAGTCATCAACAATAATCACATCAGATAAGATTTTATTTTTAAACAGATCAGATTTTGTATCTGATGTGTTATTATTGATGATATTGGAGTCTGCAGTAGACTTCTTTATTTTCCAAACAGTAGATGGTTTGGAAATTTGCTTTGGAGTAATGTCAGGCTCTTGTTTTGGCAAAGGTTTTTGCCCAACATTACTCGTTTTCGCAGCAGGTTTGGGAGAGACAGAGTAACGCCTAGGAGGAGATCTTGAAAAAGAATTTCGATAAACAGAAGTCCTAGGCATTTCCCTCCCGTAATTCTGATGAGACAGTTTGGAACAATCACGAATTAGATGTCCCTGTCTCTTGCAGTAAAAGCATGATCTATTTTCAACAACTGGTTGAAACTGAGATTTTACCGCCGGAGTTGAAGAAACATTTCTAGAACATGCACATTTCGTGCATGTCTTAGAAAGTTCTTGTTTGGGTTGAGTGTTTGAAATAGAAGGTTTATTACAAACATCATTTGCAAATTTAGATTGATTTTGCAAAATCTTTACAGGTGACTGTAAAGTTTTAGATTTTGTATTTAAAACCTTATTCTTTTCTTTGTTAGATTGAACTTTAATTGTAGGTTCAACTTTTAACACCTTTTCACAGTTTATCTCAACCTTTTTTAACTCAGGATACTCCTCATCGGTAATATCCTCAATTTCAACAATCTCCTCAACATTAACAGGAGATTCACACTTTGATTTAACAAACTGAGGTGAAGGGTACTCTGACCGTTTAGTTTTCTCCTTCACCTGTTTGTTAACCTTATCAACCTTAGATTTGACACCGTATAACAATGCATAATCAACCGGAATCTCTTCGGTGCCTTCCTTAACCGGCATAGGACAGTATTCAGTAGGAGGCGGGACTACATTATAACCTAGTCCCGTTTTCGTTTTGTGATCTGTCCTTTGCGTAGTAAGTATTTCATTAAAGTCAACAGTAGACAAGGAGGAATTTAAAATCTTACTCTTATAGTTATCATATTCTTCTTTAAGATTAGAGTGTTCCTTGTTCAGACGGTCAATTTCAGCAAGATAGCTATCAATAGCATCCTGTTGACTGAAAACTTTTGACTTATACCTAAGTGTGTCCTGTTGATAAGCCTCTATCTTCTTATCATACAATTGTTCATTTGCTTTTAGGTATTTGTTTGAGTCATTAAGTTTTTCGACCTTTCTTCTAAGTCTACATTGTCTACCTGAAAACACCTTAAGGATTCGGTTAACTTAATGCATGATACACAGTTTAAGGGTTCTTCAGATTCATTACGTACCTCATTCGAGATGTGAGCCATAAGACACTGCTGATAGTTCTCAGCATATATACTCCAATCCGTATTGGTTGGCTCAAAAACAACTAGTGCGTCAGCTGTAGCCTGCTTTAGCTGATCTTTCTCGGTTGCTCTGGGAGCATCAGGCTTCGTAAAACCTGATGGAGGTACCTTCTGCTTTTCACATTCTCTTGCAAAGTGGCCTAAATTTTGGCAATTATAGCAGCGCACTTTGCTTTTATCAAAACCAAAACTGGTTTTGCCATCTCCCTCCAAACTCTTGCGACCTGTGCGTTGCAAGAATTTCTGAACACGCCTGGATATCATGGCAATGTTCCAGTTTAGATCCATCTGCTCAAGATCATCATCATCAAGTTGAGCATAGTCTTCCTTGGCCAATTCCAAAGTGGCATTTGGTTGTGAAACCAAATCCTTGTAAGAACTTAGAAAGGCTGTATAAATAGCAGCCTGCTCTTGAATTGCAGGAGAGACGGGGACATGCTGTTGTGACCCCTGGGAGGGTCCAGAAGCATATACTGGATGAGAAGAACCAGTAGAATACAAAGGAGTTTGAAGTGGAGAGCTTGTAGAAGAAACAAACGCCATTCCACCATATGCTTTACCCGTGTTGACTTGTCCTCCATACAGGGACGGGTCTTGAACAAAACCGCCTGTCTTGCATTCTTTCTTCTTCATCTCCATTGCATGAGCTTGAAGAATGCCAATTAGCTCATCCAATTTCATGGTAGCTAATTCTTGACTTTCCTTGAGAAGCTGTACTTTAACATCCCAAGAGCTAGGCAAGACATCCAGTAGTTTCTTGTTTACTTCAAGTGGAGGAAAATCGTAACCTCCCTCCGTCAACTCACTCACAAGTTGTGAGTATCTAGTAAAGACTCCTGCAGTCGTCTCATTTGGCAAAGAATCAAACAGATCGTACTGTTTCTTGATGAGTTCCAACTTGGCTGCTTTGTACCGTTGATTTCCACCACATCTAGTTTCTATTGCCTTCCACAGCTCATATGTGGTTTCATGTGATTTGAACATTCGTAATACATCTTTGGATAGGCACATACAAATAGCCGCATATGCCTTTTTCTCCATATCATAATCTTTCTTCTCCTCTGGAGTCATGGACCTGTAGACCTTTTTCGGAGGCATATTCATAGTAGGAAAAACTCCTTCAGCTAGAGGAGCTACATATTTTTCCGTGAGTGGACCCCAGAGCTCCGGACAGTGAAAGTTTATGTATTGTTCAAATCGAGCACGCCAATATACGTAATCCATGTCAGCTGTAAACAGAGGAGGTTTATTATTAGAACCAACATCGTGATTCTGTTTTAACATATCTCTGAGTCCTCTAATATCGTCTTTATCAGCAATAGAAGCCATTGAAGATATACCTGAAATTGTACGCAAAAACGAGAACTTGCAAAATAATTAGTACCAAAGGCGTCACTTAGTAAGTGACGCACTCAAGTGTCGCAGCGAATAGCGGCACTTGGTAAGTGACGCTATCGAGTGACGTACAAAGTGACGGATGACACTATTAGTAAGTGTCGGTCAGTTGAGCAAGTGACGCACTCAAGTGTCGTACTTGAGTGACGTGCTAAATCAAATAGGCGTCACTAGAAAAAGTGACGCTATAGTTCAAAAGGCGTCACTAAAGAAAGTGACGCGGAAAAAATTGAGCAGGCGTCACTAATGTAAGTGACGCTTAACACTCAAATGACGTGCTACAGTGACGCACTTGAGTGACGGTATATTAGGGTAGACGACACTTAAGTTAAGTGTCGTATAAACCTCAAGTGACGCTTCAAGTGACGCGTCTAAGTGACGGTAAAACCCTAATTTGGGATTAGATAGTGCCGCTATAAGTGTCGCAAAACGGCTGAAAAATCCCAAAACCCTAAAAATGTCGAATTTTCGTAAACCAAACGAAAATTCCTTCAACTCTAATGGACGAAACCTGTAGATAATGAAGAATCTTGACTGTATAACACCTTAGCAACTCCAAAACCGTATGTAATCTCAATTAATTATTCGAACAAAGCCGAAATCAACCCAAAATCGAATCTAAACGTCAATGTATTCACCTAGTGGCTCTGATACCAGTTGAGAGTGCCCCCTAGACGTGGACCTAGATGTCAATTAACAGCAATCGAAAGGCGGAATCAATCAATTGCTAATATTGCTAACAAACACAAACCGAACAAATGGATTTCAAACAAGTAAACGTGTATATTAGCTTGTATAACTGTTTGGGAACGATTACAAGTTGGTTTAGTCGACAAATGGTACTAGGGTTTCGTCAACCCTAGCCGGAAACCCGTAGGTTTGTATTTATACTAAAAGTCAGCCGACATGCGTCACTTGTGGAAGTGTCGCATGTGGCCGCCTTCATGCGTCACTTACCTAAGTGTCGCTATGCATCACTTAACCAAGTGTCGCAATGCGTCACTCAGGCAAGTGTCGCCTAAACTAAAACACGAGTGTCGCACTATACAAAAGCTATATTTCTATTAAGTAACTAACGACACTTATTACAACTCAATAGACCAACTGACAGACACTCAAAGATGCATCAACAATCATCATCAGATGATGAGAATGTTGATGATTCCATTGATGAGAAAACCTTTAAGTATATATTCTTATGTATGAAATAATAACTCCAATGTAACCTCGGGCTATTACTAACAACAAATGAGGTTGCATTTTAGAAAAATAGTAATCAGCAAGTGCTACTCAATATGGTAGATGAAATATGGGTTTCTAATATCAAATACGAAATGTTAATACGAATAAAATAGGTGATCTAAAACGTTAGGAGATATATTAAATTATCTTTGTGAAAAATTTGATAAAAATATGACTACTGAATGCAACATCTTTGAAGAACGTAATGAAATCTCTAACCCTTATCTCGTATACTCTTAATACTATATTTTATTTCCTCCAACATGAATCACTGTATTTGAGACCATGATGATATACGAAACATAAAAGTATTATTGTTGTTGAGATATACAAAGCCTTTGAAAATCAATTTGTGACTACTGTATGTTGAAATATGAAAATACATGCGGTTATAAAGGTAAAAAATGTTTATAAATCGGGGATTCTAGTCATAATTAGTTGGCAATTTATATGAAATTTAATAATATTGGTTGACAAATGGGGTGATCTTCTCATATCATTTGGATATATATCTCCAATAACTTAGTTTTTACCTATGTTTGTTTTGGGCCGAACAAACCTTATTTTCGTTGAAAAAAATATGAGATTTCAAATTTATTTATTTATTTAATATTTATAGTGCTTTTTTTATCATCAAGAAACTATGGGCTGTGAAAAAAAAAAACTATTTCTGTAAAATAAGAAAATAACCGTCATGTACAACACTTTATATGCATGTTAACGATAGCCCTAAATGTTATGTTTAGAAAAATACTATATATAATATGATATTATTTAATACACTCAAAATATATTATATCTAGAAATATGCTTAATAAGTTAATAGAAACTCATATAAAAATACAGAAGATCAAATGTTTGTTTCATTTTATTTGAGTCACTATATATCTTTTTATATATATATCACCCATAAAAGATGATAATTATCTAGGAAATAAATTTAAATTATTAATTCTTTTAATTAGTAATTAGTAATGAAGGGATGTAAGTATGTAACATAAGTAGGCGATTCTTTTGTTTGAAAAAGTCAAATGTTTGATTTTGTAATTAAATGGATAATAAGTAGGTGATTTGAATTAGGTATAATAAGGGTAATTAGGTAAATTAAGCAAGTCAAATGAGCCTTATTGCATGGACAATTTAGGGAAAATAGATCAATGGTGAAAAGGTAAGAAGGTTAATTAATTAAAGGGTTGAGATTAAATTTGAAGAGGTTAATTATATATTGTCTACATAATTATCTCTTTGTTATAATAATGAATAAATTGGATTGGATGGATTGGATTGGATTGGATGGATTGGATGGATAATACTTAAGATTTTGGGGTGTTACACGTACACACTAAAAAAGTCAACGCACGATGATATACATTTACAAAGATTTAATCCTTTTTGAACAAGTCAATCATTCCCGTTCTCGCATATCAATATGGCCATTTTTCATATAGTTCTTTGCAATTTCATATACTCATGTCTCGGAACGCGTGTGTTTAACAAGTTACGACTTATGTACAAACAATAGACACATTTTAAGTTAGATATACACATTAAATACGTGCTCATAGTTAGATACATCTCCCCACAATGATCACCTACTCAAGATGTTTTTGTTAATACTTGATGTCGATATGTTAGTAATCACGAGTCGGGCAAATACTTCGAAATCTTTTTTAGGGATCAACATTGTTTTATTATGAACAATGTTGTAATTCTGAATTGAATTCAATACTAATAGTTAATAATTGTGTACCATAAAACAATATCGGCGAATTTTTAAAATAACCTTACAAAAACTTATGAATGTTTAGAAAGTAGTGGCTTGTGGCATACAAAAGCCTAAACTGATGGTTGTCCCTAAGACTCGCCACATTCTAAGGTCCTAAATATTTGCAATGATGAAATACCACACTAGCTCGCATTAAGGTAAAGTAATAGATTAATTGTATATTTACTATTCCCTTTGGTCTTGGAGACGAGTGTCAAATTAAAAAAGAGTGGAATTTTCACAATTGATTTAACAACACTAGAATTATTTAATTCGAAGTATCAAGCTTTTAATATTCCTTTCTGTAACTTGCATTCGGCGTTGCTTCAATTTATAATCTTCTATATATGCATAAAAGTATAACTATATAAAAAAAGCTTAATCATCTTTTTTTATTATTATTAGAACGACAACTCTATAAACCATTTGGTTAAAAAGATGAATCATCTACAATCGAATCAAAAACCCCATATAGACCTACAAAACAGTTTTTACGTTAACTATTTTCTAAATCTGATTAAAAGTTTTTAATGCAATTAAGTTTGCTTCATAGATAAGAAATAATGTGGGATGTATAATTATATGGAATTGACTATTGGAAGATGATTGGTTTTTGATATGTATCATTTTTGATGGATTTCTGACAGCTTCTTAAACCACGGGAAAAGAGTTTTCTTCAGAAAATAAATAGTTTTAACTTTTAAGGAATTTGGTCCAAATCTGTATGAATATTTGATGAAGATGATGAGTAAATATATTTACACACATACAAAGCTAATTTTTTATTTTTGGTCTTTTGATAGATGAGATTATCCGTAATCTATGCAGTGCATCCAAATTTAAAGGTTTAATTTGTCTCATCACGTTAAATATTTATAATAGTAATTTTATTGATCTATGGGCAAAGAGTTGATATGCGAACCATCACCGTTGGTGTATCGGCCTCCATCGGACGTAGCCTACCATGGTCGTTTCTTCATTTTCTCCTGCCGCTCCACCGTCACCACCATTCACCGCCACCACCACCATTATATAGATGTGGATCTGGAAACTCGTAGATCTACTTTTAAGATCTTGATCTACCATTTAGATCTAAAAAAAATCAACTACATCGTACAGTTTTTCTACTCCATCTTACATTACTGCATCGTACTTTTTAGATCTGAAAAAAACTATAAGTACTTATTTACCGCATCTTATGTACTTTTTAGCATTTTGATGTGTTAATAAATCTTGGTTTTATTCTTGAATTTAAAAAATTATTATCACTTTGTTTACATTGTCATATATAGTTGTTACTGCATCTTTGTATATTTGATCTGCATCATGTATATTTGTTATTTATAACACCCCTCATTCTATTTGACAATATAATATAATATTTAGTCAGAAGCGTATAAGAAATCATATTTTATTATTATCCACTAACATAATGTACATGAGCTGTTTAAACTTTAATATAAAATAGTTTTACACTATTAAAACCACAGTACATGTACTACACAAACAGGGTGTTATATAATTTCAAAATCAGGTTATCAAAAACCATATCAGAGTTAGCACTTCGTCAAACATTCCCTGCTTCCAAAAGCATCACTTCCTGACCACCCACATTATTTACAAAACCTGCAGGAAGTAATATAAGGGATTAGCACGAACCTAAGTGAATGAATAAGTCACACACCATTCAACTTAGCATAACTACTTGTTTACACCAAATAATCGTAAACACATATTCTTTCAATGAGGATCGGTGGCTCTTGGGATATCATAATATCCGGAGATTCCCCAAGAACACTTATCGTACATATCTGTATGGCCATAACGAACGAGACCGATAGCTAATGGTTATTATAATCAAACACAGGTTCTTCACACAACAAATGAATCAAGACCCTGTGTAATTCACACAAGAACCAACTAGCTCAACTAACACGTTGATCTCAATACACTGATGCACGGAGGCCACATAGCACGTAGATTTATAATCAATAACACAGATTAAACAGTCTAATAATCAAATCTACGTTTACTTGTTGCAACTAAACAGTTACAACTAAATCAAACAGTGAGTTCCAAATCCACTCACCGATACCTCTGACGTCTCCACACTCAGGATTCTTATATCACTGAGTCTTAGGTTGATCTGAAACAGAAAATCAAATATAAGTTAGTAATTCGTTTCATAATCATCATCATAACATATTTATCCAATCAGGTAATCCCGAAATGACGTTTAAAAACTGAAAAATACCATTTTCGGCCCCTAGATGACCCCGAATGGCCAAAAACTGCCTAGGCTCTTAGAATAGAGCCTTGATCATTGGGTCATGTCCGAGTGACCATGCGAATTTCAATCCAGTCCGAATTAATAAAATTGTTATCTGTCCGTTACCCTGAAAACACTTGGGCATTTTCAAAATTTGCAAAATAAAAAGTTTAAAAATCTCGGTTCGCAGTGATCTCAACTCGCACAGTCAACTCGGTTCGCAGAAACTCGACTCGCAATGAAATAACTCAGTTCGCACAGCCATCTCGGCTCGCAGAACTAAGTTCGCACCGCAAAACTACTCAGTTCGCAGAGCAACGCTCGGTTCGCACATCTCGGTTCGCACAGCGAGTCAACTCGCTTCGCAATAAGAACTCAGGTCGCAAGACGAACTGGGTTCTGCGAGTTTCGCTGCTGGAACCAAGAATTCAAACCAATTCTCACCATAACTTCAAAAAACTCAGTTCTAACTCATCCTACACCTCATACAACCTATAAAACATTCGTTAACAACAAGTAACAATCAAACAAGCTTTAATTTCGTTTAAATCACTCAAAACCCCTTTTCATATAACTCAAAATTGAACTCACTTCTTGATGAAGATGAAAGGGATAAGGTACTGATGATGATCAGCTGACGTTTGAAACTCGAAATCAAAGAAACTAGTTTGATTATCAACTTGTATGGTTTTATGAAATTTGCAAACTTTTGAAATGAAAGGAAGTGAAGGAAACCTTTGAGAATATGGGGTATTAAGGTCGGTTTAACCAACCGACTTCGATACCCAATTGCTTTAATTTTTATATCCGTCCTAAATCTGTTGTCTGGAACCTAAACACCAATTGCAAGAAACTTATTTTATTTTACCGTTAACTATAGTAAATTACAACAAACAATAATTTACTATCCACAATAAGTCCTTGGACTTATTTATCTAAGTTTCGAAATCAAACACGTAATATCAAATAATTTCTAAAATAATTAAATAATTAATTTAAAATTTAGAAATTACCAGATCCTTAGGGAGGATGTTACATTACCGCATCTTATATTCTTTATCATTTTTTACTGAATCTTGCATATTAAAAAGTTTTATGATTGAACAATTTTTGAACAATTTTTGAGTATTTTGTAGACAGTTTTGGATGTAAATACATAACTTTGTCAAAATTACAAAATAGTCTTTCCCACTTTTATTTCGTATTATGATACAATTTTTTTCACATCAATAAATTGTTCACTTAATTAAATATCATTGACAATGTATATGAATTATAAGGTATGTTTGCCAAACAAACTTATAATAGTTTAAACTTATTTTTTTTAGACTCTTACTATTAACATTATTTGAATGACCTAGAGATTGCCAACTCAAGCTCTAAGCTTACAACTTTCAATATTACTAGCTTATTTTGTCAAACATACCCCAAAAGTGAAGGAGACCATAGAACGGGAAGAAACATCCTTTCTAAGAGGGTGTTTGGATCAACTTTATTAAAGGTGTGTTTGAGTGACAAGTGTATTTTAAATAATAGGAGGTTAATGAAGTTGTTTTTTTTTTTAAGTTTAAGCTAGAAGTCTTGTTTGGTACATAAAAATATACTTTATCCGTCCTAAATTGTTTGTCACCAATTTGAAAACACACATACTAAAAAATTACATTAAATGCAACTTTAACAGTTTAACCTTAGTATAATGACAATTTTAAGCCTCAATCATTAGTTAAATTGTTTTCTTTGAAGTATTGTAGTTTTAAAGTTAAGGGTAACATGAGAAATTTAATCATTGATTCATATTTATTTTCAGAAGTGGTCAATAATTTTGGGACAAACACAAATAGTAAGGTGGAAAAACAATTTGGGACAGAGGGAGCATAAGCTAATTGGAAATTTATTTAATAATAAGCTACTTGAAATACCTTTTAAAAGATAATATACCTTACGTTAATTGTATTTAAATGTTTTCATTTTTCTATTATGTCATTTTATGTCGTTTTACATTATTATTAAACTTCGGCTCCATTTACTTTATCAAATGCTTATCATTATAAATATATAAGCTTTTTATTCAACTCTAAACATAATCTATGTTACAACTTACTAGCTTTATGCTTCAATATCAACTACTTTTGCTAAACACACCCTAATTTAAATGAATATGCTTACTTATCTAGTTTTGTGTTTGGCTAAGTCTAAGTTCTTTTGTGAAAGAATAGTACATTCAGAAGTTTTAAGCTCTAACTTCGAACTTAATAAATCTTATAAACTACGTACTTCGTATAGTATAAGCTTAGAAGTGTTTTCCACTTACACCATTGAGAGTGGGGCTCCACACATATAGCTCGTGGAGCAACAACGCCAGATCGAAGAGGCGGAGTGGTAACAATCGTGAGGTGTCGTAGGACGTGGTACTTTTTTATTTTCATATATATATAATGTTAAGTTGTAAGGGTTTTTTTTATGAGATTGCGGGTTGTGAGAAAGCGGGAAGAGTAAGAAATGACGAGGAGAATGGGAAAACCCCTAAAAGGATTTTCTTAAGATCCGTTTTTTTTTTTTTTTATTTTTTCAAATTTTGAGTAAGCTCATTAAAATATACAGAATAAAAACTGTAATTTTTATTATAATCTTATTGAATAAACTTATAAACATGTAATTTATATTTGTCTAATTTTAATTGTTATATTTAGTTAGTTTTAGTTTTAGTTTAATTAAATGTAACTGTTTTGCAAGAAAAATGAAAAAAAAAAATAGTGAAACTCAAATGCTAGTCGTGATTAGTCACGGCTACAGCTAGTCATAGAACAATTATTGGTCGCACTACAAGAAAATATCATTTTATCACACTTTTTCTCTATACTTTTAGACCGTGTGTAAAAATTATAAAATTTTCTATATTTATATATGTAAGGAAAAAAAACCCTCACTTATAAGTGTGGAGAAATTACAAGTTTTCAACACTTAAAAGTGTGAAAAAATATTTGTAATGCATGATTTTTTTTCACACAAGAGAAAGTGTGGATAACTTGGGTGTTACAAAAAAAATTTCACACTTTTAAGTGTTGAAAAGTTGTAATTTCTCTATACTTGAAAGTGTAAACTTTTTTTCTCTCATTTATATATATTAAGATTGTGGTGATTTCCACACTTATTTGATGTAACAATTTTCTTCACAATTATAAGTGTAAATAATTTAACATAATTCCACACATTATTAAAAAATGTGGATAAATAATATGTTTATCGTAGTGTCGTTGACATGGCGACCGATCATCACGAGTCGCAGTCACAAATGCAAGTGGTCTTGCACTAACTTGAGTTTTCCTACTCCCTCCATCTCAAAATAAGTATTAAAAATAAGTTTTTTCGGAGTTTAAAAAATTACTTTGTATGGTAGTGAAGATGACATTATTATCTTTTGCACATACTTCAGGTATCAGTTTTGAGAAAAAGTATACCGGGAGTTAATATGCTATTTTTAGATGTGGACGCTTATTTGGGACCGAGAGTAATCGTGAAGCATTCATTTTTCACAAGAATAGTCTCATTCTATATAGTAAATTAGTAGGTTTTCAAATTTACCTTTGCTCATAAATATCTACATATAAATAAAAGAAAACTTCTTCTAAAAACCCTCTTAGTAAATTGAACCCTATTAACCAATTAAATCTCTTAATTTTATCAAACATCCAATTGACCAATCAAATTAACTAATTCACCTAAAAAATCTAATCAATTTAATTTTCTCAAAAAAATTTAATTTAGATAAAATATATATTATCACGTCTCTGTATAAATTCATATTAACTAAAATTAGTTTAATTAATAAGGTAAATAAAATAAATACAACACCTTTACTATTATCCAATCGTAAGTTTGTAACCTATCCCAATTGTGATATACTCCGTACATCTTACATCTGATTAATTATTGTAAAACTATACTCCCTGTCTCACTTAGTACTATAAAAAGTTGTATTGACAAATATGCATACATTTGCTTTTAAAATTATTTGAAAATTTTGATTTTATCATGATCTAATTGATGAAAGTGGATAAAATAGCAATGTATCAATTAAAATACTGTATTGTCAAATATAGTAATTTAATTGAAATATATATATTTTAAATGAATTGTATTTACACGTGAAATTTAACATTTGCTATTAAAATCGTTTGAAAATAGAGATATAAGATTCATGTAATTTGTTTGGTGACGATGTTCATGGGATGGAGTAAGTACTACAAATACTTCAATTATTTGGTAAATTGATTAATTAAGTATATAAGTCTCCAACGTGATCTCAATTGATGAAACGTGACAAAATATAAATATAAGTTTTGTTGACATATATACTAATTTTATTGAAATATATATTTTAAATAATTCGTATATATTCACGGATTTACAATTTACTATTTAACACTTAACTATTAACTATGGAATGACAGCACTTGTGGGCAACAAAGAAAAACTTACAAATGAATAAACTAAAATAAATATGAGATATATCCTGATTTACAAATCCATGATATTCGATTTCTCTACATGAACCACAAACAATAGTTTTCACCATTCATAAATTATTTTGTGTAATGTTCAACACTTTAATTGTAACTACTTTCTATATATTCGTGAATAGCTTCGACGTGAATCTTCTATCCGATAACATGATTATAGTATTAAGAAAAACATATTAAAAGGGTATTTTGATATTCTAATTGAATTGAATAAATGATAAGAAAAGATTATAAATTCATATCATCTTAATAATGATTTACAAATTTTCGTATTATTCATTTTAGTTAGTTATATTTTTCATTTTATATATTTGTATTATTTTTGTAATATAGAAAACTTCATATTTAACCATTTTATGTATATTCGTAAATCAAAAAACAATTATACAATTTAACCTTAAACATTAGTAATCTTTATTTAAGTAAGATTAGATATTAAATGTTACTTATATATTTGGAAAACTAACTATTTCTACAACGTAAATGCATATACATGGGTTTAAAATCAAAATAATATATAATTAAACAATTTAACTCTCAGTGTGACTAATGGTTATTTAACCAGTTTAATATTGCATAAATAAAAAGTTAACAACCTATCACAAAAATCACAGAATATCAATAAATAATTACGGATTTTGTGAATCTATTTTTATATAGTAATACCAAAATACCAATAGATAAGAAGGCATTTGCAAAAAGTAAAAAAAAAAAAAAAAAAAAGGTGAATAAAGGGTTTTTTTCATAACACTTAATAACAATTTGTAATGAGACAAATTTCGTAAAACAAATAACAAAGTTAGCAATAAATATGCTTTTCCCATTAAAGAGAATAGGTAAATAAAAAATAAAAAAAATCGTAACACTTATAATTTGTTAATACTCCCCCGGTCCCCAAATACGTGTCATCTCTCAGTTTTTACAGAGTTTAAGAAATTACATTGATTCTCTGGTAGTGAAGTTGACACAATTACCTTAATTACTTTTAGCAAAAACTCCCATATATCAATTTTGAGAAAATGAATATTGACGGTAAGATGATAAAGGTAATATACTATTTTTTGGAAAATCGACACTTATTTTGGGACAATCTAAAAATGGAGAAGGGGAAACTTATTTTGGGACACATGGAGTATGTAGTAACAAAGAATAGAAGGTATCTATGAAAAGTAGAAGAAGAAAAAAAGAAGAAGAAGAAAGAACTGGATAAGGCAAATGAAGTACGTATTATAGGTTTAAAACTCTATATTACTAATAATTAAAAAAATATGGTTAACTTTAATTTTACATCAACTATGTCATCTGTATACACGAGTTTAAATCTCTATTTATTAATTAAAATGAACAGATGATGATGAAGTTTTCTGAATAACTTTTATATAGAGAGAGCTTAAATTTTAAAATTATATTAACAAAAGAAATATTATGCTTAGTTTCATTTTACGTTAATCAGCATATGTATGCACGACACTAAAGCTCTATATTGATCAAATAAAAACTATGCTTAGTATGATAAATCGGAATAAGCATTCTTTATACATTAGCTCGTGTTTACACACGGTCTTTAAACTAGTTATAAGAATATAAGAATCAACTAGAGTATTAAAATTACAATATAAATATAAAGAAATATTAAAAATTAAATTAGGGAGTAATTACCAATTTGTGAAACTACTTCTTCTACGTGTAAATCTGTTTTGGAACGCAAAAGAGTAATAAATAAATATTAAAATATTGGGCGATCTCTCTCTCTCTCTCTCTTTTTGTGTCCTTAAATCCAAGCATTCCGCTCCCTTCCCAAGCCACACACTAGCCACAAGCCATGGATGCACAATTGGACAAAAAAACCACATCAACACTTGAGGTTGCTGGGGATGATGGGTTTCGCAAAAATCTTGATGATGACGGCCGGGAAAAACGAACAGGTAAGATTCATTCAAATCACATCAGCAACAAAAACAATTACCTTATTATTATTATTACTACTACTACTATTACTATTACTAGCTAGCTAGCATATGTATGTATATGGTAACAGCCTGCTTGTTATTTTGAATTGAATATCGGATAGATATGTGTGTATAGTATGATCATAATACTAGGAAAGTGGGCTGGGGTGCAGGGAGTTTTGTAACTGCAAGCGCACATATAATAACAGCAGTGATCGGATCAGGAGTGTTGTCACTGGCATGGGCAATTGCACAATTGGGTTGGGTTGCTGGTCCCGCAGTTTTGATGGCCTTTTCCTTCATTACGTATTTCACTTCCACACTCCTTGCTGATTCATATCGAACACCTGACCCTGTTTCTGGCAAACGTAACTACACTTATATGGATGTTGTTCGGGCTAATCTAGGTATAGTTTTAATAATTTGTTATCATTAATAATTGTTTAACCTAGCTACCTTTTTATTGAAAGAATTGAAATTTCTATTTGTACGTTTGTTCCAGGAGGGAAGAAGGTCCAATTATGTGGAATAGCTCAATATGTAAACCTCGTGGGCGTCACAATCGGATATACCATTACTGCTTCTATCAGTATGGTGTAAGTCGATTTCTATTTCTATCTACGAGGAGTAATTAATAACTAGTTATATATTGTACGTACGTAGTTATCATCACATCACATCACATCACTCACATGGACCAAATATAGACAAGATATATATATATATATATAGGTGCAACGTAGAAAATAAGTCAACCGACATTGACCAAATATAGAAATCCTCAGGCTCAATTCATTTCTGGATAAAATTTTGAGTCTATCCGATGTACTGTATATGATAATATAAATGCATATATATAATATAATTAATATTGGTTTGATACACATTATTATTATTATTGGCGACTGCAGGGCTGTGAAAAAATCAAACTGTTATCATGAGGAGGGGCATGCAGCGAGTTGTAAACTATCAAACTACCCGTATATGATGATATTTGCAGCAATTCAGATTGTATTAAGCCAAATCCCAAACTTTCATAAACTCTCTTGGCTCTCAATCCTAGCAGCTGTCATGTCTTTTGCCTACTCTTCCATCGGTCTCGGTCTATCCGTTGCTAAAGTTATTGGTACACTAGTAGTACACTACTCGTAATAATTACCTAAAACTAATATTGATATATCATACTCCTTCCGTCCTAAAAGAATTGTCATCCGACGCAGTTTAATAAAAACATAATCATTATTGCTTTCTCTTTCTTACTATTTGCAGAATGACAGTTATACCCTTAACCAACTAATTACTGATTCTTTAAAAGTTTGTAATGATAATATCAATCAAAGGCAATATGATAATCACGATCAAACTTCCCTATCTATATATGGAAGTGGACAATTAATTTAGGACGTCCGTAAAACAAAGATAGACTATAATTTTGGAACGGATGGAGTAGTTCACTTGATTTTTTCGGAAATAGAGTATATCAAAACCATCATTTTTACCTATGTGCCTATGAATTGTAATTTTATTAAAAAAAAATTACTATATCTTCCTTCAAAATATATACATATATATATATATATATATATATATATTCTATGAATTCTGTGAATTCTTCCCGGCCTACCACCGTCTAAATTTTATTGCTTGTCCTCAAATAATTGGTAAAATTGGTCAATTTTTCTTAGTTTTTCCTCAAATAATTAACATTATTCATTTTAAAGTTCAACCGATCAAAAAGTGGGTAATAATGAATTCTTATTAATTAACAAGCAAGCCAAAAATGTGTGTAATTTTGAGTGGGGGATTAAATTGAGACGTAGAAACTACTTCCACTTTGACTTTACACACAGTTTTAGAATTCTCCATTAACTACATTTTCCACCAATCAAATAATATACCTACCTATTAAAGTCTTTTTCCATTGGTTGAAATATGGAAGTGGACACTTATTTGGGACATCCTAAAATAGTAATGTGGACACTTATGATAGGACGGAAGGAGTATATATTTATAAAAAGGGTATTAAACAAAAAACACAATGTGGTGAGATTATTAGTGTATTAATTAATTATGGTAATGGTAATTAGGTGGAGGTGGGGATGTAAGAACAAGCCTGACAGGAGTACAAGTAGGAGTAGACGTATCAGGACAAGAGAAAGTTTGGAGGACATTTCAAGCTATCGGTGACATCGCCTTCGCTTATGCTTATTCCACTGTTCTCATTGAGATTCAGGTGCGATTAATATCTGCTTCATTTTACTGAGTTGTATTAAATGGGTATTAAATTAATTGCACTACTTGCTTATCTATACTACAATCTTCTTCCTTTCACTACGTCATTCTTTGACTCTTCATACATATAGGGTTTGGTTTACAAATCTTTAGGTGAAACGTTGAGAAGATATTATTTAATTATTTAATATTACGCGTCCAAAATAGAGGTGATATTTTTGTAAGGGTTTGTCTAATGTGTGCCCTAAGAGCCTTAAGGGCTTTTGAATTTTCAATTTGTCCCCTTGAATTTAATTAAAGTACAATTGTTTTATGCATGTCTAAATAGCTTAACCAAAGCCCTTAAGGCTCTTGTTAACAAAACCCTTATTTGTTTTATTCAAACTTGATAATATCATATTATAAATAGTTGATTTTTAGACTACATATAAATCAATATTACAATCTATATCTATTTTCATGAACGTACGTATTCCGTAGGTTTTAATTTAAGATATGGAACAATCCATTCTTTATGTTCGAGTTGAGTTAGTAAGATGGATAAATGATTTTGATTAGAAGCTTCATGATTATAACTTTTTATAAATAATATATTTTTTTGATGGTGTTTCATTATGTAACATGTTTTAAAAATGACCGTATAACAAGACTTAAAGTGTGAGTAGATAAAAGTTAATTGACATTCAAATACACAAAGGAGTGTTTGATCCAACATCATTGTATATAACGGGTTTAACATTGAAACATAAGTTAATTCAACGTCGAAGTGTATACACAAATTTATGCTAATTTCATGAAGACTAAGGCACCTCGGGAATAAAAAAAATTACAATGAAAAGTTTTGTTGTATGTGAGACTTAGTTACCAATCAAATTATTGGATTTCACAAAATTTTCAATTAACCAATCAAATTTCTCAATTTTCCAATAAAATCTACTTTAGTAATCGCCTTTCAACCGATGATATTTAAGAATGATATGATGGAAAAAATAAATTGTGTATCCTTAGTCACTAAGGAGATATTATACTAAATTGATAAGCATAAAATTAATTCTGTAAATTATATTGACTCATGATAATGTTATGTCATTTCTCTCATATTCTGATAGATTACCAAGCGTTGCTGATGAAATATTACCATTATAATGCTCGAAAATATATGTTGAGGTATAGAGAAAGTGAGTTAATTGCTATTTAACAAAATACTCATCGTAACACAATTTCTAATAATATGAATATTTAAATTGTTGAGTCTTAAATTTGTTCTTATTATTTACTAAAAATAGAAGGCTAAGATACTTTATATGTAGTATATAGATATAGATAATTTATAATTATTAAATTAATTCCGTTCTTTTAATTTTTGTAAATTGTTTTGGTTATGTCCGAATATGTTTAGATTTCATGTGACCATTCTTATAGTGGTTAGATTTACTTTTGCTAATTATGATTTCTTTAGTCTTAATTAATTAGTAGTTAAATATTGAAATATTATTATGAACTAAACATTATAATTTCATATAAAAAATGGGTGTACGTCACAAACTTAACAATTTACTGTCGAACAGTCTCAATACACGAGTTTACAATATATAATCGTCAAGTTAATATAAATATTCATCTTATCGACCTTTTGCATTACACATACATATGATACATGTGTTGTCTATATAGCAAATGCAACCTGAAAAATAATTATGATGAATTTGATAGAATGTTTGAATCATGTCTGTGTAAGATTTCAAGAAATTAATTAATGTAATTAACGAGCTCTAGAAATTGCATGTCAAAGTATTATTAGTATCAACACGGTGAAATATATATAAGAATAAGAATAAACATATCTTAGCCAAAATAAGTGTTAGTAATTGTAAAAGATAATGATAATAAATACCTTATTACTAATTAAACATATATTTTGAGAATTGATTTGTAAGCTTACATGAATAATTCGATCAACCTTTTCACAAACACAACTTTTCTATTTTATTAAGTCTTTGATCGAATTAATAATATCCTTTAAACAATATTTAATATAATCTTTAAATTAATATATAAATCTATATCAATAGTTGTTAAACTCTTACGACTCACGGGTCGACTCTTATGAGTCAAATCAAAATTTCAAACTTCGAACCCCGACTCTTAAATAATGTTTAATCTTACAACTTAATTATCGGATTTTACCGTATTTTACATCACTTAAAAATAAAAATCATAAACAATAATATAGACATACGTATAAAAATACATATATATTGTAAAATAATACATATATGCTGTAAAATAGTGACTCTTATGAGTCGAACCGAGTCACAAATTGAAAATCGAGATCCTGAATCGCAAGTCGAGTCACGAGTTAACAACTATGTCTATATGTATATTAATTCCACTTTATTGACTTGCAATTTATCTCTAAACCCAAAACCCTATACAAAGTGGAATTAAGATTCCAATTTCATCAAGCTCGATCAAACTCCATAAACTAAATGAGTAAATGCAACTTAAAAGATGTCTTACAATAGATATGATGTCTTACAATTGATGTTTTATACTACAATATTAAAAAATTCTCGCTTAACATATTTTAACTCTTAATATTATGATTTTATAATATACTGTCGGATATCTCATTATTAATGTACATCTTAGATTCTCATTATTTATCACGCTTTTTAAACCTTCAACATAATTAAGGTTTATTTATATTTCAACAAATAACGTATATTACAAAGCCCGTGTTATCACGGGTTTATAACCTAGTATACCAATAAAGGAAAACGATTAACAATAAATCTAAACTGTGAATAAAAGACGAAGTTTACATTAATTATAAAAATGCCACCGACTCATAATTTTAAATACTTTACGAAAATGTCACCACCACTTGTAATTTAGGTGAAATTATGGGCTGATATGTATTTTAACCGTTCTCATTCAAATATCGTATTCTCACTCGATGCAATGTTTGAGGATTATTAGGGAGATAAGGGGTTGTGACCCTAGATTTTGTAGTAGAAGCTACATATGTATAGGTTCAACGAGAGTTAAAGTGGTGATAGATAGTCGTGTAACCGCTAACTGCCACGTCAGTTACGACTATCAGTCATGGATGTCTGGTGGGAGTGTCTGAGTCTCAATACTAAGCACCACTAACATAGTAACAGCTGAGATTCACAGTTTTAATTAATTTTCACTTTTCTTCAATGTTCCTAAAATTGGAATTCGAATCGGACCTATTATGGGTCTGATTCCGGTCGGACCGAACCGGCCCAAGCTCGTTTTCATAAATAAAAAAACCGGTCCAACCGGTCCGGTTTCTGGTTGAACCACCCGGTTTTGATCAAACCGTCCAATTCGTTAACCGAGTTGACTTCTTCCGAAACCGATTCTCGCTGGCTCGGAATTCCTTTAAAAATCCGGTTCGACCGATCCGGCTGAACGGGTTTAAAAACATTGCTTTTCTTATTTTCAAACAATCACTTTTAATTAAATTAAATAAAACCTAACTAAATAAAATATATTAAGCTACATTAATATTATGATACATTTAATTTTATTATAGATCAAATAAAAAAGTTTAAACCAAAGCGACCTAGTTAATATTTGGGCTGAGTCAACGTTTTCTTAAAGAAAAAAGCCTAAACTAAGAAAGGCTTGTTAAGGTTTCACCACCTCCTTAGGTTTCATTTTCCTCTATCTATCCTCATAAAACATATATGAAACTCCTCATTCTCAACGTTTGTCCTCGTATTGATAGCAATGGATATATCCATAATTATCTCAACATCTTTCAAAAAATTGTTTATTCTAAAAATAAGGTGTAGTTGGACATCCACACAATAAAAAACAACCGGTTATTCAATATCGCAAAACTACAAAAAATTAGAAAGTAATGAATTATGCATTTTTAAAATTAATTTCTTTATACATGACAATTTCAATTTACAGCGATTTAGTTGCTCATGTTGTCACGGGTCTTAAAGTTATGCATATGCGAATTATAACACTTTGCATTTCACACATTAACATATATACTAATTTATTGAATTAAAAAATTAAAATAGCTTCAAATATATAACAACTTCGATTTAGTCACCCGTATTATTGCGAGTCCTCACCTTGTTATTTTTTTAAAAAATATATATAAATAAAATGACTTTGGCCCCATTTGCTTTCTGTGATTGCCCACCACGAAATCGCCTCCGCCACGAATGCACTCGGCTCGTCCGACAATGAGCCCACTTTTAGTGGTCTAATTATTGGTATATAACACACAGGCCCCTCCAAAAGAAACAGAAACATAACCGGAAATTATCCATTAAGATTTACGAGTTGGTAATTGAGTTTGACTAACCGGGGCTTTAGACAAAATTAAAATATATATTTAAAGTTAAAACTCTACTATTCTTTTTAGAGTAAAACATGTTTAACACTGAAAATAGAGTATTAAGATGTATTATATGTAGTACAGATATAAATATAGATATTATTTACTGGTGAACCGATAAGGAGCTTGATGTCTAGAGTTGGATATTTGAAATTTGAGGTTTAACACTGGAAAAAAATTGAAAATGATTAAGTTGGTACAATATAAAAATTATCCAATTTAAATTATAATTGTTGAATCTAGTCTAAACATTTAATTGATTGAATGCCGATAATCATGATAAACAAATCTATAATATACGTTTCCTGTTGTACCTATCTCATATATTTATATTAACTTGGCAAAAATAGTGTAATTGTTTAGGTTTGCTTCATTAAAATGATAGAATTGAAATTCATAAAAAGAATTGGAATTAGTTGAGATGTGAATTCCTTTAAATAAGAGAATTTGATGACTTATAATTCAATTCATTTGTGAACCAAACATGTTTTTGGAATGTAATTAATATTCTAATTCTATTGAATTTCATTTTAACATTTACGAATTAAATGCAGCAACTTAAAATATTATATATATATATATATATATATATATATATATATAGTATAGGGTATACACACACGATCTTATTAAAATTTGGTGGTCCACTTTTGTGGATCTGGCACAGCGAGGGCGTCTGGAGTTGGAATGAACCATTATCCAGCAAGTTCCTCCAGAGCCCCATGTGTTTTACGGGGGTGAGTACCCATCATGCTAAATGTTTACCCATGGCAAGGTTTGAACCCTTAACTTCTAGGAAGCCAAGGACCCTCCTTACCAATGGACCATCTAGATAAGTGGTTAAAAAAAAAAATTAACGATATCATTTATTTTGTCACACGTATTGTAAAATTTAACGATATCATTTAAGGATTACTTTTGTATAGCATATCACACGTATTGTAAAATTTGACAAAGATATTGTAAAATATTTTTCACGTTAACCCCTGCAATCCTGGATCCGCTGATAAAATGACAAAAACAGACACACTAACCACGAACCAGAAATGACCAACAATAGGATTTTTCCATACATTCAGTGGGAAAAAAATGATCAAGTTAGTACAATATAAAATTAATGCAATTTAAATTATAGATGTTGAATCTTAGTCTAAACAATCAATTGATTAAAGTTATAATAATAATAATAACAATCTATTTTGTATATTAAAAGAAAAATATTGAGAGAATAAGATCATTAGATGTAGATCAATAATTAAGATCCAATCTTGAATTTATTGCATGACATCATTAATCCAATTTTTATGCAACTAATAGATTAATATACCATTCTATATTTACAATACACACATCAATATTTACACCTCTGTTTTTCCTTTAGTTGTAAATATTCCTCCATTTATGTAAGTTTCAATTTAATTACTAATTTATTATTTCTTTTAATTTATAAATCAAACTCTTCCTGCAATTTTATTTTTTTCCTGAAAAAACCCAATTAAATTTTTTTCAATTCCGAAAAATTCATAACTTTATTCCTTCGCCCATTGATTTAAAATCTTATACAACCTACTATTTTGAATCCTTTCATCAGTTTTTAATTTACAATTCTCGAATCTTCGATGTCAACGGTTCGAGTTTTGGCGAATTTTAATATCTATGTACCCATATCGCCGTCTTTTTTTAATTCTTTTATCAAATTCTAATTTAAAATGTTTTGGATTATAGATACCAACGTGTTAGTTTCCGGCGGGTTTTGATGTATTCGCACACATACCCGTTAGAATATTCGTACTCATAACCGACCCAATACCCGTCGGGTACCCAATTATTATTACCCATCACTTTTTCATATTATTTGCGGGTTTCGGTTATCACCGTGTATGTAACTTTAAGGAAACAAAAAGAATTAGCTATAAAAAATACGACTCAAATTTGAAATACGGAAAGAAAAAAAACTCACAACTTCATTCCATCACCTAGTGATTTAAATTCTTACACGACCTACTATTTTGAAGCCTTTTATCAATTTTTAATTTACAATTCTTAGATCATGGATATCAACGAGTTGGGGGGGGGGGGGGGGGGTGGTCTTTAAGTTTTCGAATAAGCTAGTCAAAAACATGAATAATGATCGAAATGAGACTTTATATTGAGCTATATGATGTTTTTCTTATTCTTTTTCAATCAACTTTGAACCAATTAGAATATATTTTTCTTCTTACAATTAACACTCAAATTATATATACATACACAATTTGATGCCTCTATAATTTGGGGGTTCTCAACGGTCGGTCACCTCGTCTAAGACGACCCTTGTGATAATAATAACCCACCAACACTTTATTAGAACTTATAAGGGATAACATTGGTACAAATTTTATGCGCTATTGACATAGTTTTTTATCTAAAGAATACTTACAAGACTGACTTCTTATTATACATTTGATGCCCAACACGTTTTCACACATACCAATTTATTTGTTTTTTCATCACTCTTTAAAATTACGTAAAAATATTATATGACAATTAGGCTCCACTAGGACGTATCCAATTCAGTGCAATAATTATTCTGGACCATCTAACAATATATGGACCTCAAAGTTTATTGGCTAGTGACCATCAGATGTGTTAGACCTTTAAGAAAAGATAAAGGAAAAAACAAAAGAGAGAGACCAATCTCCTTCCTGGAAATGACATGTGCATATTCCTTTCCTTTTTCCCTTTTATTTTCGACCATCCTTTCTCGATATGAGTAATTAGAAAAAGATAGAGAAACTAGTAAAACGATTTTGAAAAGAATGAAAGTGTACAAAGAGAATATCACATGTTAAAAATCCATTTATCTTCTAATTTAAATATCTCACAAACGACAAATCGAAAAATTATGAAAATTGCACCATTAGATTCAGCGTTTGATCCTCTTCGATTTGCCGTTTATCAAGGCATACTTTCGATAAAAAAAAAAATCACCTTTTTTTGGTGGGTTTTACTAATTGCTAACATATGTGTTAATATTTGATTAAATATTTAATTTAAGTATAGAGTTTAGGGATTAGTGTTTAGGATTTATTAGGGTTTAGAGTTTAATAGGTTTAGGGTTTAGTAGGGTTTAGGATTTAAGGTTTAGTAAGATTTAGGGTTTAGAGTTATATAAAGCGTTTAGGGTTTAGGGTTTGGGGTTTAGGGATTAGGGTTTACGGTTTGGGTTTTGAGGTTTCGGTTTCAACACTTAATTAATGTACTAATTTAGTAATTTTCATTCACATTTAGGTGTGTGTTTGGTAACACTTTCTTACATATTGTGGGTGTTTGATATAATTTAAATAAGTGTTTATCTGCATAATTTGATAGCAGATAAGCATATTCAAATACTTTTTCGAAAATTTCTTATCTGCTTATTTATCAAAAAATAAGCACTTAAAAATAAGTAAGTGGTCACCTATTTATTTTAAGCATATAAGTACTTATAAATAAGCAAATCCAAACACCTCCGTTGTTGAAGATTAAAAAATTGAGTTTCAATTTGTAAGACCTCCATCCCTTATAACTGTATAATAATTTTCATTACAACAAACATGTCATTTATTTACAACTTTTTTCACACTTTTTAAAAATGTGTGGAATTATGTTACATTAATCAAACTTATAATTGTGTAAAAAATTGTTACATTAATAAGTGTGAAAATTATCACAATCTTCACATATATAAGTGTGAAAAAAAAAGTTTACATTAAAAGTGTAGAAAACTCGAAACTTATCAACATTTAAAAGTATGAAAAAAAATTTGTAACACCTAATTTATCAATACTTACTCTTGTGTGGGAAAATCATGTGTTTTAAAAAAAAATTCACACTTTAATTGTTGAAAAGTTATAGTTTCTCCACACTTATAATTGTGAGTTTTTCTTGCTTACATATATAAGTGTAAAAAATCTTATATTTTTCAAAATGTTTTACACACTTTTTAAAAGTGTGGAGAAAAAAGAGTGATAAAATGACATTCTTTGTAGTGTTTTTAAAAAATAATCTCTTCAAATATAATTTCTTAAAACTACTAGCTTCTTAAACAATCTACATCCTCTACTTATTAAATTACTAATAACCCATTTTTTAATTATAAGAAATTTAGAGTAGTTGGAATGCCACATTCATTTATAACTAACTTTGTCAAACACACCCTACATCAAACAATCACCATAAAAAGAAGAATGCATTCTTTCTCGTAAGAAGTTATATGGATGATGATTTATACACTATCACATTTTAGTTATACACCACTAAATGTGTGTTACAGTGTTATATTGTATAACTCTTTAAATACATTTGGTGGTGTACGACAGAATATGCTAGTGTACGGATCATCAACCATAAAATATGCAATCTCTCAAAAATCATACGTACATGGACATTAGAACCGGCCACAATCATAAGAAGCGTGAGTAAGAATGACAAAATTACCAAGGAATTTGTCAAACATAGTAAGGGCTATGTTTAATTATTTATTTATTTTCATTAGTGACGTATTAATTCGTACAGAATATGTGCTTCAGTTCATTCACTTATAAATACAGTCATTGTTTAGATAAAATAAAAACTGTACACATATAATAGTCGTGCATCATACATCTTAAAACCTAGTGTGTGTGTATATATATATATATATAGTGGCAGATTCAAAAAATGTCTTGGGGGGGGGGGGGGGGGGGGGGAATTTGCCGAACATTGCTGCTAGCTAGATAAGGAGTTGTAGTAAAATCAAATCGTTTTATAGTATATGTTCAAAAAGGGTTGGGCTACGCTCACCCATAAAAATATGTCATTCTTAAACAAACTTTTATAAATAATAAATTCACCTTTGAAATTTTGGTCTGAAAAATCTAAACTAAGTAACCAAAAATCGATTATACTAGACATCGTCATTCGTTGCATTTTAGAGACCAAGTGACATAAGTGCTATGTATGCCCTTAAACATGAATATTCATTCAATTATATGTAAAAAAAGTTATATTATTCTTTACTCCATTATATATTGGTTATTGATCAAATAACTATAACTATCTATGTCTATTTCTTGTTCAAAATTCAATAAATGTTCCAAATATAAGTATGAGTTATTAAATTTCAATGCCTTATATATTTTAATGATATGGTATATTTACATTAGAGATTGTAATATACTCCGACACTTCGCAGTTCTTATCAAATTTGTATTGTTTTTGCCATAAGCATCAAAAACTGGATTTGGTATAGTGTATTAAGTGTAGGGACCAAATAGAAATACTAACTAACAATAGGGGTGATGAAAGTAAAAAGGTAATAGTAAAAGACTTTTGAAAGCCCTAAAAAGAGATAGTAAAAGTCATCTTCTTCGTCGAAACCCCCACAGTCCCAAATTAAACATTTTTCACTGTTGAAAGCCCTAAAAGGGTTTGTTTCATACAAAAAAAAAGTCTTAGTTTTTTTCACAGCCACTGAGGGCCATTTTGTTACTGGGCTGGGGGCATACTTGTACAAAAGCTTGAAAACCTTCTGTAACTAAGACTAAATATCACTAAAAAGATTTTGAGCATTGGGAGCCATTGCCCCCTCTTGTTACTAAGTAGATCCGCCCCTGTATATATATAGATATAGTGATATTGATATAATCCAGAGGGAAGTGATTTTGTGGAGAACAAAAAGTTATTTTTACCGGTTAAACTGTCAACAAAGTTATTTTTACCATTAAATAGTAATCAAATTGATGTTATAAAAAATATATTTACGGATGAATTTCATTTTAAAGTCATAACATTTGTTGATAAATATTTATTTAATAAACTCACCTTGATGAATATTAAGAATTTTGAATATAATATTCATAAATTGATGTCATAACCTGCTATAGAAAGAATTTATCAAGGAAACTTAATATTCATAGCATCGATTTTGATTGATATTTTATAAATTTCACTTCTTTTTTTGTGAGATTTGTGTGGGCGAACGTATGATGCTTCTTGATGAATAGTAATGTTTTACCCCAATAAAGTATTTTCCTCTTGATTGCTATCCTATCCTATCTTATATTATATATATATATATATATATTATACCCCTTCCTCTCAAATTAAGTGTCATGTTTTGACTTTTTGAGTCAATTTTTTTCAACTTTGACTTTAAATATTT
Source organism: Pseudognaphalium luteoalbum (assembly GCA_963422505.1). Taxonomy (NCBI): domain Eukaryota; kingdom Viridiplantae; phylum Streptophyta; class Magnoliopsida; order Asterales; family Asteraceae; genus Pseudognaphalium; species Pseudognaphalium luteoalbum. The sequence goes on from OY730193.1 coordinate 272,641, forward strand.
TTTGAATGCGTTATATAATACTTGATGCAAAATATATGAATGAATAACGTTTTAAATGTATTTTCATTGGTATAATTTTCATAAAGTAATATATATAACACAAACAAAATTATTTAAGGTCAAAGTTGAAAAAGAAAAACTTCAAAATATGATTCAGGACACTTATTTTGCGACGGATGGAATATATGTTATACGTATTACGTAAGTTTCAATTTTTATTTTATTCTTTTAATATATGTATAAACAATTCATCAATATACAAACTGATTATATCTAGTTATGGGTGAACTTACATGTAATTCTCTGGTCTTTACATTTTTTTTTCTTATTATTATTATTATTATTCTTGAAAAAAGTTCAATGTGAGAATGCGTTAGTAGTTTATAAGTATATTATTTAGTATCTACAATTTTGCATAGTAGAGAAGTCAACATCAAATTATGAGATTCTTATTCGTGAAATAAAATGGGTTTTTTTTCCCGAAAAATGAATCAATAGTTCTATTTTTTTTGCATTTTCGGGTATCAACTAATTTTTTTCTTTAAAAATGAACCACTAATTTAAAATCGATCATTTTCGGGTATATGTTACCGTTTGAAACGGTATCTGGGGGGTTATACAGCCGGAGATTTTTTCTTAAAGATGTATTTTGAATCGATAATAAGCGTTTGAATTGCTATATAATCCTCGGCTACCGTTTCAAACGGTCACGTATACACGAAAATGATCAATTTTAAATTAATGGTTCATTTTTAAAAAAAAAATTAATTGATACCTGAAAATGCAAAAAATATAACTATGGATTCATTTTTTGGCAAAACACCTAAATAAATTCGTTAAAATGAGTTAATATAATGAGATGAGAAGAGTTTTTGTATCTCCTTTGCGTTTTCATGATTATCGAAAATGCAGGACACTTTGAAATCGTATCCTCCAGAGAACAAGGTGATGAAGAAAGCATCACTAGCGGGAGTCTCGACGACCACTGTATTTTATGTGCTTTGTGGGTGCATTGGCTATGCTGCTTTTGGAAATGATGCTCCAGGCAACTTCCTCACCGGCTTTGGATTTTATGAACCCTTTTGGCTAATTGACTTTGCCAACGTGTGCATTGCTGTCCACCTTATTGGTGCATACCAAGTATTTTGCCAGCCTCTATTTGGGTTTTTTGAGATCAAGTGTAGACAACGTTGGCCTGATAGCAAATTCATAACCACAGAACACATTCTAAAGGTTCCTTGTTACGGAGAGTACTATATTAATATGTTTAGGTTAGTGTGGAGAACAACATATGTGATTCTTACTGCGGTAATCGCCATGATCTTTCCATTCTTCAATAGCTTCTTAGGGCTAATAGGTGCAGGGTCCTTCTATCCGTTGACAGTGTACTTCCCGATTGAGATGTACATTTGTAGGACTAAAATACCAAGGTTTTCTTTCACATGGGTGTGGTTAAAGATACTTAGTTGGGTTTGCTTGGTGGTTTCACTTGTTGCAGCAATTGGATCTGTTCAGGGACTGTTGACCGATGTCAAGAAATATAAACCCTTCGAGTCAGAGTAGCAGCTACCTAGCTAGCTTAATGGAAACTTATTAATTTCTTGTAATAAGGCTTTGGTACGTACGTACAAGTCAATGTATAACAACCAACTTATATATACGTTACTAATGAAAAGAAATGATGGTTCCTCCGTTCGCGCTGTAGAGTGTGCCCCATTACATTTCTACATGAAATTCATTCAGGCTACAAGCAGAAATCTTTAATTTAATGGATGGATAATTTACTTGAATGTACGTCATTTATATGTAGTTTAAGATTAAGTAATCCTAAAGTCGATCACGTAATTCTTTTAAACTATAGCTCTAATACCAACTTGAAACGTCCATTTTTTTTTAACATTGAAAACATACTCTATTAGATCCCATATACTATTACTAATTAGTTTATACTAACGCAAAACATATACGACTCAAATACATAAGTTAAAACAAAAGTCACCAAAATTGCAGGATACCCGCCAGGTAGACTTAAGCAATTCCAAGCCCAAGTCTGCGGTCACAAAAAGGAACTGAGGCTACCCGTTTGGGGTAGCCTTCCCCGCCGGAGGAGGACCCCGTGTAGAACCATATCCGCCGGGTACGAACCTTACCCGCCGGGTAAGAACTCCGCACAGCAGATCTGCTACAATTTCAAAACTTAATGCAAAAATACGAAACTTAAACACACATAACTCCTAAACCGTAAGGAGTTAGACCATGAAAATTTGCAGGTATCTTTGTTTGACCACAATAAAGGTTTTCCTTTTTGAACTTTTCCATTTTTCTCAAAAACGCCAAATCTAGACGTATGACCAATTTGAACCCAAAACGCCACTTTTAATTAACACACCAAAACACAAACCACATAAAATTTGACTTAGACTTTTTGCATACTTGTTTAGCATACCAAAACAACTTTAAGTACTAAACCAAGGTATCCTAACACCATCATATTTACAAGTAGTATTTAAACGTTTCCTTGACCCATTTAGACACTGTTGACCCATTTAACCAAATAACTATATTCTGACCAAAACTCTAACCAATACCACTCATGTTTGACTATTCCAACCCAATTGACTTCATGTCAAACTTATATTCAACCAATCATCCAAACTTTGACTCTTTAAAATATTCCATTCATTTAAGCCAAACAATACCATTTGCATACATATATACTTCAAATATCCCAAAACACTTACATATCTGACTTCACATCGTGATTGACTTTCAAAGTCAACATACTATATAACCCAAAAAAACATGTGTTATGTTTAATTACCAAAAGCTTTCATTCAAGGGCGAATTACACAAGTCATATTCAAAACGATAATGAAAGGAAGAAACATTCCACTCACTAATGCTAGAAATCCATGTTATACCTTGATAATTCATTTCCCTTCTCTTTGACCCGACTTACCTAAAACATGGAAAGAATAACTCCTCATATTTAGTGAGCCTATAGGCAACTAACTAAGTAATTCACAACATCATGAAATAATCACTATAATCACAGCATATCATCTTACTCGATAATCACAGGAACATGTAAACACCAAACATTATGCGGATTCGCGACCATAAGAAACAAGGCAACAAGGTACCAAATCACATCGAAATGGATACCAAGCTTAAGAAACAAGTCTACGCTAGCAAAACTAGCTAATCTCTATTATAGAATCAAGTTAAGAAACAAGTAAACTTCCACTTGATTGTGCAAACCTCTAGCTCGGAAGCTATCCGGTATATACACAATCATTCATATACTTCAATATTAACAATTAACAATTAAAACATATAAATTACAAATAACTTCCACATGGTTGTATGATCCTCTCGCTCGGAAGCAATCCGGAAACATACAACCATGTAACAACCGCCAATTTAGGACTTTTGATTTGTGCCTAAACTGCTTGTAATTACATGTATTTAGTTTGGACGTTGGTGACAAAACTTTTAAATAATGTGGAATTAACCAAACAAACATTATTTGCTTTAATATATTGTGAAAATATATTACACGTATCTATTATCGTTTAAAACACTCCGAACGCGACGAGAGCACACGAAACGCGCCTAACAACAGGAAGTAATTCAAGTTATATTTTTATAACTCATTATTAAGTATTTTGATAAAATACTTCGGCTAAGAATATTTCGGATACACTTTAACATATAACGCGAAACAACATTTAAACAACTACGGGATTTAACCGACAACGACTCGTGATATAAAATTCGGAAACACAAACCCGCGAGCCGAGACCCAAATGGGTCGGCTCAGACCCGCGGACCCAAAATCAAACCGACCCATGACCCACCCCTTTTAAAACCCTTTTTGTTTCCTTCTTTTCTCATTTAGACCAAACACACATACATACACTCTCTTCTCTCCTTCTCACTCTCAAATTGCAGCCCCAAACCACCCCAAAAACGTCACCCAAAAACTCATCATCTTGCGGAGTTGATTCAGGGAGAAACGATCACCATCTCGAGCTCTCCATCTTCATCTTCTCCATTTTCGATTTCGTGGTAAGGGACTTCAAAACTCTTTTAAATTACTTGTAAAGCTTAGATTTACATGCTAGAACATTTACCCAACAAGATTATGTCCAAAAACCAAGATAAATTGCGTTTTAAAACTTGAATTGCACAAACAGCCCCGTCTGCGAACTGAGATGCGTCTCAGCTCGCAGATCGAGCTGCGAACTGAGATTTACCTACCAAAAACTGAACTCGCGAACCCAAACTGCGAACCGAACCCACTTGCGAGTTGACTTGCGAGTCGACCTGCGAGTTGACCTACGAGTTGACCTGCGAGTTGACCTGCGAACTGAACCTTGTGTTGCGAACTGAACCTTGTGCTGCGAACCGAACTCAGTTCGCAGCCTACCACTTGCGAACCCACTTTGTCATGCGAATCCAAACTCGGTTTCGCACCGCGAACTTAGTTCGCAACACATTTTCAGTCCGCAGCCGGACTAGGTCAATTTTTCCGAATTTAAATTCCAGATGCGATTTTTAATAAAACATTTTCAGTCCGCAGCTCGACCCCAGTCAGGGGCTGCCGCCCCTTGGACCCCGCTACCAGGGGCGCTGCCCCCGGACCCCCGTCATCCAGGAACTTGTAAATACTTTTCGCAACTAAGTGTCGAACACTTACAAATAATGAAACTTGATACAACAATACATATAATAATAACACATTTGGATTATTATTACAACCCGTCACCAACGGGCCATACTTGTTTTCAAAATACAAAGGGATTACTAAACGAACACTTGGACATTTCCTAGTTGAGTAGACAACTAGCATGGGTGATCTTTCACGACACCAACTTACTTACTTATTTACTTACAACCTTGTGCGTTTCGGACGCCAGAAGGTTGCAGGGTTCGGAGAACCACATACGGAATTACACCCGCTTTACTTACTCGATTTCACATACGTACTTACTAGACTCAGGTGAGTCTTACAGCCCCACTTTTACTGTTTTTATACTTTGGGGTGAGATACTTAGCTACCATTTTACATGTGAACGCAATGTACTGTACTGATTTTACTACTGCTTTTACACATACTGTGCATGAGTTACCTTTATCCACTGAAATCCTCCTATCATAAGTTGTTAGTTATGAACTTAAGCGCGATTACTAGTAAATGGATCCATTTGGGATTGACAATCCCTGCCTGGGGTGGTAGCGCCACCATGTACTGATTTACACGTAGAAACAGGCATATTAGTATTTGTTACATATGAGTGTGCGGATAGCACTCACGGGGGTACGTGATATATTCACAATTACACGGTTAAGCTTCAACTTATGAGCTCATGGCAACTGTGCGTACATACTGATTTACTTACTTTGCTTGATAGCAACGCTGGTACATACTTGTGGTTCATAAACGATTATTTTACTACTAAACCTGTGAGATTCACCAACCTTTTTGGTTGACACTTTTTAGCTTTGTATCTCAGGTACACAGACGGAGTAGGATTATCCCTGGACACTAGCTAGAGTCGCATGATTTCTACCTTGCATCTAACGGAAATTCTTAGCATTATCTTTTGTATATTATGATCATGTAATAGAATCTCCCGCTACACACGTGGACTCTAGGGAACTACATTTTGTAACTGAAAACACTATGTTTTCAAACTTTGTATTTATGAAATGTAACTATTTTTCAAACGTTGCATATAGATGTCGTTTGCTTTATCTTTGTGCTGTTGATATTTAATTAGTAGCACCCCAAAGCTTGCTTCCGCTAAACACATAATTTGGGGGTGTTACAAACCATTATTTCAGTTAGTCTCTATAACACTCACTTTTGTCTTCAACCGATGATTTACAAGACGTAGTCAACGACGATAATTCCAACACTTTAGAACCTACCATAATACACATAATCACATACAATATATTTAGAACTTACTAATCATCATAATTAAACATCTTTCAACACTAATCCTCCCCCACTTAAAATTACTCTTGATTCATTGTTAAACCAACTAACAGTATTCAATTTCTTATATAATCATGATTAACACCCTTACTTAATTACTTGAATTCTTATTAAAACATCATAACAACATTCTATTAACATTACTAATAATACTCTTAGTTAACTTACATCATCCGATTCATTTTAGCTAAACCCCCATAACTAACCAAGAACACAATTAATAATTTCTTCACTTTTAGGTTGTAATATAATCATTAACAAGCTTAATAACACTAATAAACAACAATCCTATCATTTTAATACTCTAATTTCGTATTAAAATCATCAATTTTGTAAAACCCCATGAAAACCCCATAACTAGGTTAAGGAATTAAAGAAACTTACTTACAATGATTATATGAGTGAAGAAGTTGATGAAAGGAGATAATGATTTAAGGATTAGAGCTTGAATTAAGGTTTGATTTTAGAGATTTGGTGAAGGTTGTAGCTCCTGTGATTTTTTTTCACGTCTCTGTGATATCTCAGGAATGCTTTAGAACAAATGGGATAAACTATAGGCCATCCATGTATATATCTGAGTAATTATTTTAATTCCTTTAATTCCTATAGTCTAAACCGGTAAACCCTTTATGTTTTCTATTATTTTGTATTATTTATATCATAATATTTTAAAATAAATATACTCTCATGTACTAAAATAATAACCTCAAATTTGTGGTGTTACAACTCTCTCCACTTATCATGTTCGTGTCCTCACGAACTATCCTTGATACACTATAACCACGTACTTATTTCTACTAAATACTTAAAAGGAATGACATACTTAAACAATACAATATCTAAACTCATATATTATGAAAGGAATGTCAGAATTTCAACAGTTTCAAAATCAATAAAATGTGAGCAGGTTTAAATTGATAAGTATCTGTCATCACATTGGATGACTCTTTTCCTATCCAACAATTAGTTGAAAGGAACTTGGCGTAGACCTTGACCCGGCCGTCACTAACTTAGCCTTCAATTCCTTTCGTCTAGCTTCCTTTTTATCAGGACAGTCAGCTTGAAAAGTAGTCACATGATATGCACATGACCGAGTCAGCTGGGTCAAGGTAGAAAATTTCTGGTTTTCCCAATTTCAAGGTACTAGAGGACCTAGTTAAACAAATTTAGGGTAGTAAAATGTATTTTGGCCTTTAAGGGCACAAGTGACTTTTAAAAAATAAAAATGTTATTCTTTAAATGATATATATATATATATATATATATATATATATATATATATATGGAAGTTCATATGAGAACTAGCTAAATATTGAGAACTAAACTTAGACCTTTGATCAAACTAGTCAATGAATTAATGGATATAATTGAATGTGGCACAATTGTAATTAGTTGGAACATAAATTGGCTGGAGAGGGTAGTAATGGAATTGTCTATTGAGATTATCATAATAAATATTCCATTACTACTCTCCACTTTTTTCTCTTTGTACGTGGAAGCCATTTTTCCTTCTTCTTTTTGAGATCTGTGATTTCATTTTCTTCTAGCGCATCATGAATCCAACCTAACATATAGTATATGGTGAGCCCTAAGAAAAATATAGTTAAGCTAGGTTTCGATATTCTGCATTATTATTCCATACTACGTACTCAATGAACCCAATATGAAGATTATGACGGTTTATTAGAAAGAGTTTGTATACATGGTGAAGACTGTAATAAAAAAAATATGACAACGAAGACAAGATCGATGATGTTGAGGATGTCCATTTCGATGATGGTGATGAGGATGAAGACTAGCTAGAGCTATGATGCAAATTATGAAGATTGAAATTATTATGTTCACGTGTGCACACGGGAAAAAAACATACAAACGACCATAGATAATTTGTATAACATTTTGTTCACATGTGTACATTAAAAGAAAGTCATTAGATATCAAGAAAACTAATGTGTTCATATCTGCACACCCAGAAAAAAAAAAATTACGGAAGTGGGCTGCTTAGTGCTTACATATTTACAACTAAAAAAATGCGTGAATCAAAGTATATACGATGTTCACATGTTAACAAATATATTCTTTTTTACTATTATATTTTCGTATGATCAAATAATTCTCCTTTTTTAGAATTTATAAAGTTAATATATGTTAAACGTTAAGAATGAACATGAGACCACAAAGATAAAAATACTTGGTGTTTGACATGTTCTTGTTTTTCACCCTAACTAAAAAAAATGTACACATGTGCACATGAAAAATAAATATGCACAGGTGCACATGAAAGTTATTTTAATATCTTCCAGTAAATGTCTTGATTCTTAATAATATGAAAATAAATGTCATGAGGATTGGAAAGAGGGTGCATTCAAAAAAAGGAAAGAGTCGTACACGAATAAAACGGTAATAGGTGGGAGAAATAATTAAGTTAATATTGTAGCATTTTATCTATTTACCCCTTTGAACTATTAGTTCTCATAGTTCTCAAAATTTGGGTGGTTCTCATATGAACTTAATCTCTCTCTCTCTATATATATATATAATATTCTAGATATACAATATAATTATTATTTATGATTTGGAATTAGAGGGGTATGCTTTTAGGGAGGGTAGTTGTGTGTATCTCAACCCTTAACTTTTTTGATTTATAATTCATATTTTTCATTGTATCTTAGCATCACTATATCTTAATAGCGCTATTTTTTAAGGTAACTACATTTTACCCTTATTAATTTTGCATTAAGATAAAGTTTTTTTTTGTCTCTCCTTCAAGACATTTACGAATTGACGTAAAATCCAGATTATTGCCCATTCAACCACTACATAATCAAGAGTTCCATAAGCTTGTGCCTCTATCGGTGACATGATTTATTTTTACAATAATCCCAAGTAAAATGAAAAACCATCGGTTGAGCAAAAAAAGGGCGCACAAGTTGCACTCTATTATTATTGTGACTGATGAAGAAAAACACGGACGGACACACGTATTCACCTCCACCACCTTTAGAATCAATAATCAGCGGTCGTTAATAACCACCATGACCATGACCATCCGTCACTAGATTTCCTTGAAAAAAATGGATACTAATAATAATAATAATTACTCATACCCAGACTCGAATACGTCGACTCCCCGTTCCCGTGAAGTTGATTGTGAAACCGCCGCATACGATCAGGAACAAAACAAGCACCCCAATTATAATTATAAGGTGAAGCTCCTGTGTAGCTACGGCGGTAAAATACTACCACGCCCACATGATAATCAACTTACTTATATCGGCGGAGATACCAAAATCCTCACCGTTGATCGCCACATTAGGTACCCTTCCATTCTCATTAAACTCAATGCTCTGTCCGATTCCTCTTCTTCATCATCATCGGATCATCATCATATATGCTTTAAATATCAATTACCCGGGGAAGATCTAGATGCTTTGATCTCCGTTACAAATGATGAAGATTTAGAACATATGATGACCGAATACGATCGCATTTTCCGTTCATCCGTCAAACCCGTCAGGCTTAGGTTATTTATGTTCCCGTTATCCCCCTCAACATTCGGTGCCAGTGGTGACACTAACAACGAACAACAGTGGTTCGTTGATGCGCTAAACGCCGTCCAAATCTCTTCTGCACAAGGATCTTCGCCGGCGTCGGAAACTCCTGATTTCCTATTCGGTTTTGATAAAGGAAGTGTGTCGGTGTCCAAGGTGCAGGATGTCACGGCTGTTGTTGTGCAGCCGACAGAACCAGGATCAGAGTGCGGTTCGGAGGATAGCAATAGCAATCGTCAGCAGACGGATTTGGTTGAAATTCAAAAACAAATGCAACAACATGGATCACAAAGGATTCAAATTGCAGAACAACCACCACCTATCAATATTGACCCTAGAACTGCGGCCTATTACGGAGATTACTACACAAATAGAATTCAACCTCCACCAACAGCCACAGGTCAGGTTAGGTACTGGCAGGAACAACAACAACATATGACAACGGGAGGTTATCCGATGTCAGTGGCTGGAAGTGACTCTCCGGTGTATCTAATTCCGTCAGCATCCACCGGTATTTATCCACCTTCTCCTGCAGTGGCAGCTATGCCTGCAGGTCAGACACTACGACAAGCAAGTCCTCAAGGTCAGGCGTTCTACGGAGGGATGCAGCAGAGGATGCCTGAATCCTACAGAGAACAACAGCAGCCGCCGCCTGTGTATAGCACAATGACACAACCAAAAGTAGTTGCAACCTACCAAGAACCAATAGGAATGGTTACAAGTAGACCACAGCCTGAGCTCGGTGGGTACGGGATTGACGCAACTGGTAGGCAGGTTTATTTCACGACGTCTTCCAATTCCTCACAAGGAGGGATGGCCCCTCCTACTTACCAACCGTTGGTTGCTGCTGCTGTAACTGCCTCCCCTGCTTTGACACTCAATCAAGAGGCTAAGATGGTTGTCAATCCTAATAAGGCTCCTTAAAATTTCTTGTTATCTTTTCTTTTCATAATTCTATACTACACTTTGGACAACTGGAGAATATAAATAGGCGTGTATGTGCATGTATTTTTGGTCTTTATGTTGCAATTTCCGCTTGCTGTATATACCTCCAACAAGTATTCAATTTTCAGAGTTTACTCTTAATTTGTTGCATGCTATATATGCATACATCTATCTATCAGTTGAGTTAATTTCGAATTCGCTAGACATTCTATGGACTGTATACCATATATACTGAGATCGACACAAAACGAGGATGGGCGTTCAATTCCTTAGTTAATGTTAAGGGTGTTTTGCCTGATATTCTACCGACCATTTAAGATGGGAGATATGATATACTCACAAAAATTCTACAAACAATGTTTCACAATGTGATGCGGACCAATAGTATTTCTCGAAAGATGGTTACCGCCCACCAGCCACCTATGATTGATTTTGGCTGACTGATCAATAGCTAGCTGTATAATAGATCATCAACTTCCTGAAGGCTATGTTGGGTATTATTTTCTGAATTGTAAAGAAAATGAAATGGTTGTTATGCTAAACCCAAGTTATTCATGAAATGATACTAAACAAACATGTAATCTCTAACCATTGTATATTTCATACACCATCCCCTTGATCTTACAACAACTCAAAAAGATGATGCAACAACAAAACACTAGCCGACTCACAAAAGTCAACTCATCTTGGGGGACCTCCTTCACAAAAGTTGGAACATGCACGCAAGTCTAGGAAAACTCACAGAAGACTACCAAAATCCCCACATGAACACTTGCCATTAACAAATCTATGGAGTCGTTTACTGTCTCTTACCATTATTTCTCTCTCAGTTAACGCGGAAATAAACTTGATAAAATTGTGACAGTCTCTGCACATACTCATATTCTTGACAACAGAAATCGCTGCTGGTTTTTGTATCTTCAACAAGCCAAATACCACAGCAAACTTTTCACTGTGATGAACCCTGGAAAAATTTGGTTCTTTATCCTCCATTTCTTCATTTTCGGGTATCTCTAAGTTCTCTTGCCACTGATATCCAAGATCTCTTGATTTTTCAAGCAACTCTTCCAATAACCCATGCACTTCTCGACACTGAGAACATGATTTATCATCTGCTTTAAAGGAATGAACCTTATCTTTAATGCTAATCCAACTCCAATCTTTCAACTTTGTAACTTCTTCATCTTTCATAGCTTTCCTTAATCTTGATACATCCTTCCATCTTCCTGCCGAGATGTACATGTTCAACAGCATAATGTACATTTCTGGATCTTTAGGGTTGAGACTAAGCAACTGTTCAGCAGCATAAAAACCAAACTCTAGATTCCCATGACTTCTGCAGCCTGCAACCAGTACAGACCAAATAAACTCATTGGGTTGGAATTCCATCTTCTTCACGAAATCAAACGCTTCTTCTAACCTACCTAATCTCACAAACATATCGATTATGCAACCATAATGGTCCATAACAGGATTGATTTTGTATTCGTTTTTCATCATGTCAAAATAAGCTAAGCCCTCATCCACCATTCCTGCATGACTACAAGCTGCAAGAACCCCAACAAACGTTACCTTGTTTGGCCTATGGCCTGCTAATCTCATATCATTGAATAGATCCAACGCGTGTTGAGAAAGACCGTGTTGAGCAAATGCAGTTATCATGGAAGTCCAAGAAATCAAAGTTCTTGAAGGCATCTCGACAAAAGCCTTACTCGCCCTCTTGATGCTACCACATTTACTGTACATATTGACTAGAGCGGTCCCAACAACAACATCTGATAAAAAACCAGTTTTTATGGTTTGAGCATGGATCTGTTCTCCTTGTTCTAGAGCCACAAGATTGCTACAGACTGTCAACACACTAGACAGAGTGAAAAGATCAGGTTTCAAGCCTGATCTTTGTAATCTTAAGTACATGTGAAGTGCCTCGAGTCCATTTCGGGACGCCACAAGGCTATTCTCTGCAACATCCATCATCTGGGCATGCCCTGCAATGATCGCGTTCCATGTTACTAAGCTTACTTTTTTCAGTCCATCAAACAACTTCTTTGCTTCACCAAACAATCCACCTTTTAAGTACAAATACATGATAGAATTCGTAACAGGCAAGTTAAATTCACACCCGATTTTGATGCTCAGTGCATGGACCTGCATACCAACATCTATAGCCTGCATAGTGCAACACAAACTCAAGACACTCGTCAAAATGAACTCATTTGGCTCAATACCCTCCTCAAGCATTGCACTAAACAAACCCAAGCCGTCTTCAGAATTGCCATTATCACCACAAGCAGAAACAATAGTCGTCCATGAGATGACATTCCTTTCCCCTATCCTCCAGAATGCTTTCATAGCAGAATCCATGTTGCAAGGGCATTTAGCGTACAAGTTACAGAGTGAATTCCCAATGCTGGTGTCATCCTCGAGTCCATATTTCATAACATACCCATGGACCTCCTTCCCCAACTTAACATCATACAAGGCAGAACAAGCATTTAAGACAACGCCAATGGTGTAATTTGTGGGATACGATCCAGTTTCCAACATCTGTATAAACACGCGGATGGCTATTTCAGGCTGTGAGTTATGAACATATCCAGACATTAAAGAAGTCCAGGTGACAACATTTGTCTTGGAGAGTGCATCAAACACCTTGTGTGCATCTTCCATGGCACCACACTTGCCATAAACATTGACCAGAGACGTCATGACAAACAAATCGTCATGTGTCCCTGATTTGACAATGTGACCGTGAATCATCTGGGCTTCTTGAAACGAATTATTGTGGACGCATCTTTGTAAAAGTGGGACGTAAGTTGAAGACTCAAAATCGAGACTTGAGTGTTTATCCGGATAAGTTGTTGAGCTAGAATATTTCTGTTAACAAAAAAACACAAATTACAAAAGGAAAAGAATGGTGAATATAGGTAGTTTTGATTGATTGATGGTAATTATAGAAAGAATCAAGCATTAGTAGGTATTATGTAGTATGGAGAAATGAATGAATGACCGACCTTTTGAATGGAAGGGAAATAAGCGGAACGTTTGTTGAACTCCGATTCGAGTTTCACGGAGTTGCCGATTACAGCTGATGCTACAGACGCCATGACTGCTGCTGCTACCTAATTAATTAAATTAATGATTCTGCTACTTTTTATCATCTGTTTGCTGGGGACTAAATTCTGCATTGTTTTTTTTATTATTATTATCTCTGTTTGTTTTTGTTGGGGCTCTTATTTCTTCTTACTCTATAGATAATAGATACTAGTAGTAGATAATAATAGAGAATCAAAATTGAGTGTGGGAAATGGAAATGGATGATTGGATGGAGTTGACGTTATCCGTCATCTTTATCTCTATAAAGTCAGTATATCTTTATCTCTGTACGCCTCCCATTTTCCTTCTTTCAATTTACTTAAAACGAAAACAACTACTGGTAACTAACCCCCTGCTTATAAGCAGCTCAACATGTACCGATTTAAATTGATTTTATATATTTAGAAACCTTAACGTGCCATAAATATTTGAGGGGCATGGAAGTCATTTCCGATTTTACTTATTGTCAATTAAGATAACACCTAAATGCTTTGCATTGGTGTGTAATATAATAATAATAGATATACTCATTTTTTTAATTCTATATTTTCAACATTATATTATAGATAAATAAATAAATTATACTAATTATAATAAAAATCTATATATGTGTATAGACAGCCCATCAGCCAATGACCAATACCTGCAGCTGATCAACGACCAAAACCAGTTTGAGCAAGATTAATTTCTCATTCAGTGTGTACCAAAATAAGGAAATACACAACACCTTGACAGCAACTACAGATGTGCATGATTTTCCATTGCTCCCATTTACTACCACCGTACGTCTAATTTGACAAAAACTTAGCGACAATTATATTCTACATTGGAGTATATTGTTTTTTCAAAACAAACAACCACCATCACCATCACCATCACCATCACCATCTTAACAACAAAACCCACAATCGATAATAAAACTTCTCATGACCATCTGTTTAATCTTTGTACTTCATCGTTTCCTTCTCAAACCCAATCGTTGGGAATTGTTTAGCATACTCCTCCACCTCACCCCGAATCTTTTTTATTTCAGCTTGAAATTTCTCATCTCCATTCATAGTTGCAACAAAGTCCTTCAACTTGGTTCCTGATATCAATTTCATTGAAACAACAACAAACACCTTCATTTCATTAGCATTCACATTCGTTTGTTGACTTCAGATGTTAAAACTTAACAAAGCTATTATACTACACTAACGTCTTTGATCTCTAGGATTTGTGACAGATCTACAGTTGAGGCATCAAATTTTCATTATAGCGTAAGCACCTTATTACGAATAAAAGTTGCCCTCAAGGTCAAATTTTCATCAGCATATAGACATTTATTCTGTTGACTTTTGAGGTTGAGTTGGTATAAACCGGAGCCTTTGTAATCAACTTCGAGATGGTTATCAACTTTTCATTAAAATGTTGAT
This sequence comes from Pseudognaphalium luteoalbum, assembly GCA_963422505.1. NCBI lineage: Eukaryota > Viridiplantae > Streptophyta > Magnoliopsida > Asterales > Asteraceae > Pseudognaphalium > Pseudognaphalium luteoalbum. The sequence goes on from OY730193.1 coordinate 287,655, forward strand.
CTCTTTTTAATGTTAAAGTAAAACATTAGTGTCCATTCACCCTAAAAGTCACAACCTAGTTATCCTTCGTTTACAAAATTGTAACCTCTTACCGGTAGAAACGGCCTTGATTTTCAAGGCTAACTTAACCGAAGCATCAAATAACTCCGCAACTTTGACAAAATCATCCTCAAGAAATCCCCTAGATGTTAGAGCAGGAGTTCCTGAACCATATGATAAGAAGGATGTTGATGCAAAATCAACACTGTGTGACAACAACTTGTAGATAAAGACTTAGTATAGCTTGATAGTGGCATGCGCACTTAATTAAGTACGCATGTTACTGTTCATGCGCACTTAATAAGTGTGCACCACTGTAGCACTGCGCATTTAATCAAATGCTCAGTTTGCTTATAGTATAAATAGAGGACTTTGTGTCCATTTGTGTTAAGAGCTTTGATTGTAAACACTTTGTATTTGTGTGATTGAGAGAGTTGGAGTAAGCTGAGTGTGTATACGTTATAGTATAAATAGAGGACTTTGTGTCCATTTGTGTTAAGAGCTTTGATTGTAAACACTTCGTATTCAGTATTCACGTTTATTAGACTTGTTAATTGGATTCCGCACATTTAGCAAGTTGAATTTGAATCTAAAGATCTAATTACGGGTTTCACAAAGGATTTCTTTTCAAGTTTATATATCAAAGATTGAAATCTAGAAAGTTATAAATTAAATGGAGTTTATACATGTATGACTTAGAGACTACGGAATTTTTACCCATACGAATGCCACCAGGTACCATAGCAGACACATCACCAGGAACGGTGTTTTTGTTGGCAGCAATATGCACCAACTCCATAACCTTTTCAACTCTTGACCCATCAATACCCTGTATTCAAATCCATTGACAAATATGAGCATATAGATATCTTGATTACATTCCAAACCATATTTTTTTGCAGTTGGTATGGGATGTTCAAACTTAGAAACTGATGAAATTATTATCAACTGGAAAGTACCTTGTCTCTTAGATTTACCAAGACCAAGTGGTTATCAGTTCCACCAGATACAAGAGCGTATCCCCTCTCTATCAAACTCTGAAAAATTCACAACATGCTATATGTAAGATTTAATCGATTAAAACCGTTTTGCTCCATTCAACATTTGTACTTTTACTTTTTGGGTCACCTTCATTTCTCTTTTACAAGGAGTATATTGGGTCAATGAACCCACAACCACATCATCAACTACCTCCTAATGAAACACATATGTTTTGTCTGTTTTAGTAATGTTGACCATGCAGAACTCACAATATCCTCTTTGTTCTACTTGAGTCATCTTTGTTGTTTAACATTCTCATGTTGTAGGTATGATCTGTTTGTTGAGTACAACAAAGATCCAGGAAATGAAGAACAAATGATGGATGAAAAATGTTTAAATGAAAGTGAGTGAAGCCTAAAGCAAATTTAATTTAGTTAGAACAGTGAATTTGTATTCAATGAAATCTAGAAAGAAAGAAAATAAAAAATGCAATGGTTAATGTGCTATGAAGTGACCTCATCATAAATGTAGAAATGCAAGAGATAACATAATTAATGTGTTCATTAAAACCTGCGAGAATATCTTGCAATTGGCAAGAACTTGTTCTTGATATGCCTTGTACTCTGGCGTTGTAGCCTAAAAGCAAACAGCAATTATAGTCAAAGTTCAAATCAATCAGCTTTACCATACAAGTGCCAACTGAAAATAGCAAATAACCTGCTTTAACGCAACAGCTAAACCAGTGATAGTATGATTGTGTGGACCCCCTTGAAGCCCCGGGAACACAGCTTGATTGATTTTATCTTCAAAATCATACATCACCTACATATTCACACATACTAAAGAGCTAAACAATATGAAACGCATTAATAACAAACAAATACCGGCAGCAAATTAGCTAAAACTCACTTCTTCTCCTTTTTTGCTAATCTCTTTTAGCCCCTTCCTGAAAAAGATCATTGCTCCACGTGGCCCACGTAGTGACTTGTGTGTCGTGGTTGTCACGACATCTGCATATTCGAAAGGTGATGGTATCACACCAGCAGCAACCAACCCACTAATATGTGCCATGTCGGCTAATAGAACCGCTTTTTGTTTGTCACAAACCTGTTGATATTAACGACTGGAATTTTAGATCTTACGCTTCATGGACACAAAAAAATTAATAAACAAAAGACTGATGCCTTTTAATGCTTTATAATGTAAATAAGCATGTTCTCCAGGTCAAATTCCTATAGTAACTCTGTGTTGTCACGGTGATTTGAGGCTATAATAGTATTTTTCACATCTAAGGATTTTACCTTGCGCATACGGGCATAATCATATACCCGAGCATAGGCACTTGCACCGGCTACAATTAACTTCGGCCTAAAGAGCACGGCACTTTTCTCCATCTGTAACATACAATCAACTTTTTCATAAGAAGATCAAAAAATCTTCACTAGAACACAAACTAGCATGCTCACATGTATAGCTTACTTGATCATAGTTGATATAACCCGTAGTTTCGTCCAATCTGTATGGCATTGTCTCAAAAAATATCGATACAGCTGAAATCTTCTTTGTGTCGGTCTGAATAAAGAAAAAGAAGAAAAACATATAAAAACAGAAACTTATTTGAGATACTTGTTATTATACAAATATGACCAGATTAAGCTCCTTTACGAACTGGACATCACCTGATAACCATGTGAAAGATGTCCACCATGAGGAAGATCTAGTGCCATGATTCTCTCATGAGGTTTCAACAGAGCGGTATAAACTTGAAAGTTAGCAGGCGATCCAGATAGTGACTGCACGTTGACTGCAAAAGAGATTATGGGTAAGATAATGAGAAATATATTGAATATTGTGTTTCTGAACCATCATAGTTGGTTATTGTTGCAAACTAAGCAACGGCCTTGTGGTATGCATCTTATATGGCAGTTTTATGTCTAAATTGGGTTTGCTTTGTGTTTCTGGAAGAGCGATGGGTTGTTTGGCATATAGAAAAACAGATAGAAAGTTGGGAAAAAGTGAATCAGTAGAGATTACAAATACAATTACCTCCCCATTTGGCAGGATCCAAGTTAAAAGCTTCCAAAGCACGCTTTTGACAGAGTCTCTCAGCCATATCAATGTACCTTTGGAAGAAGAAAGAATATGTAAGACAAGAATGAATGTTTGTGGGGAAAGAAAGGAAACGAAAAGGTGGGGGTGGTGCATAATACTCATTTCCTCCGTAGTATCTAGCACCAGGATAACCTTCACTGTATTTGTTGGTCATGACTGAGCCAACGGCTTGCATGACTGACAAGGAGGTGAAATTCTCTGAAGGTATGAGCTCGAATCCCTATTGGCATTTGGCGTATGATAATGATAATAATAAGTTGTAATGCGATGAGGTGTGAGGGGAGATTAAGGAGACAATAATTATAGTAATTATATGGAGTATGAGTATGAGGATGAAGCGAGGACCTTCCATTGCCTAGCTTTTTCAAGCTCAATGATATCAGCAATTTCAGGATCTATATCTTCCAAGGGAGCATTCAACTGCTTGGTCCACTATCACATCTCAAACAATATGATATAATTCATCATCAATTACAAAGTACTCCATATTTTTTTAGGACTTTTGATTAATCTGTGTGTGTGTGTGTGTATGTATCTAATAATTAATTGATTGATGATTCAAGTATGAAGTAGGGAGTATAATAGTAATAAAAAATCAACTAACATTGACACGTGAAGCTTCAATGTGACTAGCTGCTGCTGCTGCTGATGATGATGATGAATTCGGCAAGGAAGACTAGAAGAATAAAAATGAAAAAATTCGTAGTGTAGTATACAAGTACATAGAAATATGATTAGAATTAGGAATGAATAAATAAAGGAAAAGGAATAAAAAGAAAGAAAGAAATGAACCATGAAATAGAGGGGAGATGGATTGGATAGACGACGAAGAAGAAGATTGTTGTTGCTTCGAAGTGCAATCGCCATCGCCATTGCAGATTTTGGATTTTGGATTGGATCTGATAAAAATACAATAGAGTGAGGGAGAGAGAGAGGTATTCAGGTATCCTACTACTGCTAGTTCTGGTTTTGATTTTGATATTGGATTGGATGATTCCGGGAGTGAGTGGGTTGGTGGGTGACGACGTATCTCACCTAAAATTCAGAAAGTGACCTGTCGCCTCCTTTCCCAAATTCCCCCACTTTTTTCCTTTCCCTTTTCTCATTTGTATCATATGAGCAAGGTTTAAATGAGTCATGATTTTTGAATGAGACTAAGGGAATCAATAATATCATGTCACATGTACAAAGAGAATGTTTCATACTACAAAACTCATTTACCCTAAATATTAATTATCTCACAAACGATAAATCGAAAAATCATGAAACTTGCACCATATTTTTCAGCGTTTTATCCTCTTCGATTTGCCATCCCTCAAGGCATACTTTCGATAAAAAAAAAAATTGGTTTTTTGGTGGGTTTTATAAATTAGTAACACATGTGTTAGTGATTGATTGTACATTTTATTTACGGTCATGGTTAGGGTTTAGGGTTAGGATTTAGCTGGGTTCATGGTTTAGGGTTTAGATCTTATGTTTTAGTAGGGTTTAGGGTTTATTAGGGTTTAGGGTTTAGTATAATTTAGGGTTTAGAGTTTTATAAAGCGTTTAGGGTTTAGGGTTTAGGGTTTGGGATTTAGGGGTTAGGGTTTAGGGTTTGGGTTTTGGGGTTTCGGGGAGAAACCCCAAAACCGAAACCCTAACCCCTAAACCCTAACCCCTAAACCCTAAACGCAACACTCTAACACATGTGTTAGTAACATATGAAACCCACCAAAAAAATGAAAAAAAAAATTTTGTAACATTCAGTTTTCGAGTCTGGAATTAAATAGTATTTTAATATATTTAAAATGGTTTATTTGAAAATAAACAAGTAAAAGAGTTTTAGTTTGTATTGTGATTAGTAAAATGTTACTTGTTTTAAATAAATAAAGTTGACAGTAAAATAAAATATTTTGCTTCGCGAGTATTTCAGGTTCCAGACAATAGAGTTAGTGAGGATAAAATATAAACACTGATAAAAAGTGAGTCAGTGGATTAAACCGACTTATTTTCACCAACCTTCATCTTCCTTGTTTAACTCTCACTCTCTAAAATTCTCTCTAACAATTATCAAGAAATCAAAGAAAGATTGTGGTTGAATCCATTGTAATACATCATAAAAATCAGATTATCTATATCATCATTTCTTGTTCATCAATTGATTGTAAGTATTCTAGGGTCATGAGTTTATTTTATAGAAATTAGGTAGATGATGAATATATATGTGATTTGTATGAATTAAAGCTTTGAAATTATGGTTTGTGATTATATGATGATTATTCAAAGATATGTGATGATTTCATGATGACATATTGCTAGAATTTGTATATGTTCTTCAAGTATGAGTTTTGAGTTAGGGTTAAATTAATATGGGTTTGATGATGATGCATGCTTGAGATTGAAGTTAGATAGTTTGTTTATTGTTATATTATGTTAGTGGTTGATGTTTGTGGTCTTTTCTTTGATAATTTAGTGTTTATAATCTGGTTTCATGAGAAAATGGGTGTTAGGTTCGAGCTGAAATGTGCAGAAAGTTGTTGGTTTCTGGGTTGGGATGAACTAGCCGGCGGGTCATCACCCTAGCCGGCGGGTTCTGTGTTTTAACCGGGAACCCGGCGGGTTGGTTACCTGAGCCGGCGGCTTCTGTAGGTTTTAATACTCAATAAGGTTCTGTTGTCACAAATGTTAATTCAGCCGGTGGGTGAGCCCGGGGACCCGGCTGTTGAGAGGAGAACCCGGCGGGTCTTAGACCCTAGCCGGCGGGTCCTTTGACCTGTTTAACATCTTATTTGATTGATATTGTAATGTAGAACAGATTATGATGATAATATGTAGGCTAGTATAATGTGTTGTAATTGGTTAATGTAGTTTGTATGTTATATCTAGAAACATGTTATATGATTATGGCATGAGGTATTGTTTTGGTATAAGTACTGATTTGTTATTATTGTGTTCTCAGATAAGTGGGCGGCAACTCAGTAATATTAGACCACTGAGTTGAAGATCAGAGATAATATCGGTGAGTGGTTACTATAATCCTCGGTTCAACTCAGTTGTAACGGGTTCGGTTACAACGGGTAAACCAGGATAGTTTAAGTTGTAGATATTGCCATGTTAATTTAAGTTATTCAGTTGATGATTGTGTTGTTTGAGTTTGATTGATCTGGTTGTGAAAGTTGTTCAGTTGATTTTCCATAGTTGTATATGATGTGTTTATGTGACAAGTTGCTCAGTTGTATGGTTAATTCAGAGGTCAATGTTGGTTGGTTGGGTCTGGCTACTACTGTGTAGCTGTCTTGGTTACTTTGATACACATAGTTGAGAACTAACCAACACTGTGAAGGTAGTAGTCAGGCTATCGGTAGATCACTGCGAATGGCATACAGTGATCGTGGTATACTGAGAATAGCATACAGGAACCGCCGATCCTCTTGACGATACGTGCTTATGTGTTTACTTGTTGTGGTTTATTAGTTGTAAGACTTGTTGCTTGTGGGTTGAACTGTCGGTTACAGTTCCATTCACTTAGCGTGAGCTAATCCCCTCGTTGTTAAATCTTTTGCAGATTTTAGTTGGTTCGGGTTGTAGATGACTGACTGGGTGTTTAACTGTGCTGGCGCAATCTCTGATCTTTTGAATTGTTATGTTTGGAAAAGTTTTAGTAACATCCGTTTTGGTAACATATAATGTAATTAAATATTCAGGACATGTCTTTTGATATATATATAATTGTAAATATAATAGATGGTTGGCTTGTATATCTTGATCAAATGTTTTGGGGCTTACGCTTCCTATAGTGAATATATTATAAAATATGTTGGTAGAAACGTCGGGTGTCACAAAATTCGTCGGAAGTATGCCTTGAGGGACGGCAAATCGAAGAGGATAAAACGCTGAAAATTATGGTGCAAGTTTCATGATTTTTCGATTTGTCGTTTGTGAGATAATTGATGTTTGGGGTAAATGGGTTTTGTAGTATGGAACATTCTCTTTATACATGTGGCATGATATCATTGGTTCCCTTAGTCTCACACAAAATTTTAATCTCATTTGAACCTCACCCTATATATATAGTTCAAATGAAAATGAGATTTTTTGTGAGAATAGAGGACTCAACAGAAATACGTCATATGTCACTAAACTCACTTTGCACACGTTTTTAATTATGAAATATCTTCCAAACGGTAAGTCAAAAAATCATAAAAATTGCACCATAAAAATCAAAATTTTCTTCTCTTCGATTTGCCATCTCACAAAGTATACTTTCAACGACCTTTTTTTGAGTTTTTACAAATTGTACAAAATTAGTAACACATGTGTTACTCGCCGGTAAGATAGTTATCGACGAGTAACACATTTTCAAACCCACCAAAAAATGGGAAAAAAAAATCGTTGAAATTATACCTTATAACATCTCTAATCGAAGAGAGTAAAACGTTGAAATTCGGTTTAGTGACGTGACGTATTCCTATTGGTTCCTTCGTTCTTATAGAAAATTTACGTACTAATTTGAAACCTTACTATGTATATATACACACACGAAATGAATAAATGTTAATTTGTTAATGAAAATATCTTGTAACATTTATTGCGATTGAATGAGAATGAGTGGGAAATGGAGAAAAAAAAAGTACTTGGAGCCTAGTAGCTAGTGTGACTAAAATAATAATACAGTGATTGAAAGTGTTGATTGTATTTCTAATCTTGTTATTTACGTTACGTAATAAATACTCCCACAGGAAAACAAAGGCGGAGAGTTTCTAAAGATGGGAAGTCTCGGATTGGAGAACCAAGGAGGCGAAGACGATGAAGAATCTCCAATCGAAGAGGTCCGGTTAACGGTACCAACAACCGACGACCCGACCCAATGTGTATGGACCTTCCGAATGTGGGTTCTGGGCGTCGTCTCATGTGTCCTGCTGTCTTTCTTGAACCAATTCTTTTCGTACCGTACATCGCCGTTGGTGATAAGCCAGATCACGGTTCAGGTGGCCACACTTCCACTAGGACGGGCGATGGCGTCGCTACTCCCGACAGCAAACTTCGACCTCAAACTTCCGGGGTGTAGGTCCCGGTGGAAGTTATCGTTGAATCCGGGACCCTTCAACATGAAAGAGCACGTGCTGATTACCATATTTGCAAACGCCGGCGCGGCTTTTGGAAACGGCTCGGCTTACGCGGTTGGTATTGTCAACATTATAAAGGCGTTCTACGCCCGGAATATTTCCTTCATTGCGGCCTGGCTTCTTATCATTACTACTCAGGTCCATTTCACTCTATTCTATTTCTTCATTATATAACTAAACCTAAATCATCCTATCCTATCCTTTATATTATATACACTTACAGTCTCATCATCCTAACCAAACTCTTTAGTTGAAAATTATTATGACTCTCAAAGTTAATTAATTAATTACTTACTAATGATATAAAGTAGACAGTTTTTTTTCTTGATTTATAAAAACAAAAAATTACGAATAAAAAACAAACAATTTAACATCAGTTAAACCATATCGCCGAGCAAAGTTGACTCTGACTTCAAAGGTAGCAGACCTTTTTTTTTTTTTTTTTTTTTTTTTTTTTTTTTTTTTTTATTGTTGGTGTTTAGTTATTTTCAAGAATTTTTTTGTTAAAAAAAAATAAATGCTTAAAAACAACTGTGTCCAACGTATACAAGAGCATTGTTATAATAAATAAATAAAATGGGTATATGTTTATAGAATCATTTTCTTTTTTAAAAAAGAATAGATTAGATATTAGATATTAGATATATTATAATAAAAGAAGATAAGATGGTGGGGGTGTTGAAATTTGCGCTCCAATGAAACAAAAGCAACGTGAATTCATTTGAGTTGGTTTCACTTCACTGTGAAAGTATAATTATTAATATTTATATACATTACTATATATTATATTTTTATAAACTTGTAATATAATTATCAATAATTACGTAGTATAATAATAAATAATAGTGGAGTATATAGAAAGATAGAATAGTGGATGATTAAATACAGAGGAGTATTATTAATTAGTGTAGTTGTACCACGTGGTTGGCGGACAGGTTTTGGGGTACGGTTGGGCCGGCCTGTTAAGGAAATACGTAGTTGAACCCTCACACATGTGGTGGCCCAGCACCCTTGTCCAAATCTCCCTTTTCCGGTACGCACCATTCCTTCCTTTCTCCTATTTCATCTCATCCTTTTTATAACGTGTTGACATTTACAACATTATTTTTGTTCATTCATACAACAAAAATATGTATCGTAACAAAAACATGTATCGCAACGTTGTAGAGCACTACGAAAGTTGAATAATTGATTGTTATCAAAAGTAACCTTGTTTTCAAAAAGGGATTAGTACCTGGAAATTGTACTCGATATCTATTGTGTGTACCCAACTTACGTATGCTATTTTTAATGCATCAAACTTTAAAAAGAGTGTTTTAATGTAACTTGCTGATGTGTCACTCATTTATGGTGACACGTGGCCTTAGGAGTGTTTGACACGTAAGTAAATTACATTAAATCACTCTTTTTTGAAAGTTTGATGCATTAAAAATAGCATACGTAAGTTGAGTACACACAATAGATATCGGGTACAAGTTAGTTGCATTTCTAAGTACTAATCCCTTTTAAAAATAAGGATTTTTAAATATATTAGTTAACTGATTGCAATCATGCATGGTTTAACAGATGAATAATTTTCAAAGTCATATGTTATATTAGTCAAAGGTTTTTAATGTAATAAAACTCATATAATTTAGTGAGGGTAATAAATGCAGAAAATGTAAAAAGTTGAAAGAAAAACTAGACGTTTACAAACGTTTTTGATTTAATCTTTTTGGTATCAGCATAACGTCACTAAATATGTCTTTAAGTCACACTATTGTAGCTAACGTCCATTTTTCTCATTTGTTATTGCTACATAGTGCAGGTAATTTACTAGTATTTATTGTAAATTACGGAGTATTACTTTGTCGTTTCGATATGGGTTATGTACTTTATTAGTTTTAGACGCATATCTCTTTCTATATATATATATATATATATATATATATATATATATATATATATATATGGACAAGGAAATGATTTGAATACATTATTTATTTTTAGACATGATGTGGATATGTATAGTGACACCCGTGGCGTTAAATGATTCCATTTAGATGTTTATATATATGTAATGATTAAAAAAAAAACTAATTCCTTAAATAAATCATGCATTATACATCTTTATAAATTGTTTAACTCCTTTCTTCACTTACAATTTTAAATAATGCAAATAACTTACTATAGAAACATCATCTATCTATAAAAACTACCATATATAATATTTACCCATAAATACACATTTTCTTTTGAAAATTATCATTTGATGTTTTTACATAAATTATTTCTACCTATTGTAATGAAGCTAATAATTTATATTGAGCCGTCAAACACTCAAAACTCTATCCCGATTTTATGTAATGTGATATCTTACACCCTTATATAACGAGATTAAACAGAATAAGTACACTTCTGCTTTGAGCGGGTACCTGCTAGTAGTATATAATCAGGGAGTGAGAAAAAATAAGGATGTACAAGCTTAAAATTAGACAATAATTTCTTGAATTTAATCTCAGATAGTAAATGCTCCAGTATGCATTATATTCAGTATTCTGCAAGTTAAACTTAAAACATATTTTAGCCATTTAATTAGGTACTATATATAATTATATTGAATATTGATATTGTGTATAGTTGTATACTGCTAACAATATTGAAACATACATGCAAGTTTAAGAAATTAATGATTATCATATAACTTTGCCAACAAGAAAAAAACAATTGATGATCTGAAACGTATCATTTTGGAATAGTTGAAAATTGAAGCCAATCACCGGAGACGTACTTAATTATGCTTTTAACCCGTGCATATACAAGGGCCAATAAAGTGATAAACCATTTTTTATTTATTTGATTTTTATAAGTATGAAAAAATGTATATGATTAAATTCTAACATTTTATCTTGGTTTTATTTTTCTTGCAATGGAGCTTGAAACTAAATTATTTATGGTTCTATCTATATATTAAGCAATCTAATCGGTATATATATACGGATTCTAATAGATCTGATAGAATAAATGGTTGATATAAGAAAAGGAAAAAAAATCATGTCTTTAATTATTAATTAGCATATAAGAATGTTATAAATTCTAATTGTCAAGATTATCAATTACTCAAATAATAAAATATTTTTTTAAAACTTATCTCAAAACTGTATACTTAACTTATTCCAATCATGCATTCTATAATTCGTTAGGATTGTGTTTTAAATTCCTTTTTACAATAATTGAAAATTTTGAAGGGTGCTATTTTTTAATTTTAGTGAAATAAAAGGATGCAATTGATCAATTAAAAGTGTATTTAATTGATGACATTACAAAGGTGTTTCCCAGAGGTGAGCATGGGTCGGTTAAGAGTAAAAATTATCCATAACTGACATGTCGGTTAATGTTAAGTTTTATTCGTCGATTATAGGTTAACCGGTTAGCGATTAATCGGTTAATACGTCGGTTATGGGTCGGTTAACGGTTAACCGGCGATTTTATGAAAATATAAAAATAAAAATCGCAATATGATTGTGAAAGGGAAATAAACTTAGAAGGTAAGTAAAATACATCGCTTTTACTTGTAAAATATCGATCGTCATCTATTGTTAACATCGGCGTTTATGAAAGTCATTGTTAATCGATGCTTTATGTATACATGTAAAGAGATCAAAACAAAAGATGAAGCATTAGAACACTAAGTTTTGAGAGAAAAAAAGACATTTATATATGATATCTCGTGCATTCGTATATATTCGCTTAAATAGTATTACATTTATGAACTTATATGTTGTATATAACTATCTATGTTTGTGAAAAACCAAAAAATACATATAATTGGGCGGTTCGGTTAATATCGGTTAATTTGGGTCGGTTATTGTTGGTTGACCGTAACCGATCCAATTTAATCGGTTAATGATAATTCAAAACCGAGCCGCCGATAATTAGGTTGTTTCGGTTAATTGGTTATGGGTCGGTTAACGGTTAAAGTTTGCTCACCCCCTATACTATATTACAAAACAAGTCGTTAAAATTCCATGTCCCTTAGAAACAAAAATTAAAGCATGGAAAACCCACTAGCTTTTTTCATTGTAAGTGTAATCATTATATCTGTGTGCGCGCGCACTTACGGGACATAAACGGATGGATACTGGAGGATGGAGGATGGCGGCCGGAGGAAAGGCATCCAGTAATCGAAGATGGTATCCAGATTTCGGTAATTGTGATCTGAGAGCAAGGGTTTTTTCACTTAAGTTTTGGAATTAAGAATCAGATAGCTAATTCACCGATTCATTTCTTCTAACATGTCCACACGAGTCCAATGTGTTTACTTGTCAAGTCCATAATAACCCATATAAAGTATGGATGGAGTCCAAAGATACCCATTAAACAAATCTAATAGCCCAAAATCACCTATTTTGCCGGTACTTATTTGTATATGCATATATTAATTAATTTTAATAATTTACATCGATCAATCAATTAAGTAATACTCCGTAATAATCAAGTAAATTTTTTTAATCATTTCTGTAGGGCACTTCATGATAAAGATGACGATGATGACGACCAAGATCCTACAAACAACAACAATGAAAGGAAAAAACGCATGTCACGATCAAAATTCTTCGTTATCGTTCTTGCATGTAGTTTCGGTTGGTATTTATTTCCCGGCTATCTTTTCCAAACCCTACAAAGCATTTCATGGGTGTGTTGGGCCTTTCCTAATTCAGTCACGGCCCATCAAATAGGCTCGGGTTTCTCTGGTTTAGGCCTCGGAGCCTTCTCACTAGATTGGGCCACAACTGCTTCTTTCTTATTTAGCCCACTTATCTCACCTTTCTTTGCAATTGTCAATGTTTTCTTGGGGTATATCCTCATCATGTACATGGTCATTCCAGTGTCATACTGGGGACTTAATGTCTACAATGCAAAAAACTTCCCCATTTACTCAGCTGATTTGTTTACTGGGAACGGGCAACCTTACAACATCACCAAAATCGTGAATAATAAGTTTGAGATAGATTATGGAGAGTACGCAAAACAAGGGAAAGTTAATCTGAGCACGTTTTTCGCTTTGACTTATGGTTTTGGATTTGCTACAATCGCATCTACGCTCACCCATGTTGGCCTTTTCTATGGGAGGTAATTAAGTCTCTTTTACTTTGGTCTTCATATTACTTGTTGTTCAGCTTCGTCTAATCAACATTTTGCACAGAACTTGGACTTAGATTATTCAAACATTTGAAAATGAATTGTTACTTTGGATATTTGATATGGATATTAGACATTACAATTGTACATACTTTACAGGGAAATATACTACCGTTACAAAGCATCAACCAAGGGTAAGGTTGATGTGCACACAAGACTCATGAAGAACTACAAAGACATACCAGCATGGTGGTTTTATGTGCTTCTTACCTTGACACTTTTGGTTAGCCTTGCACTTACTATCTTCATGAAAGATGATATTCAAATGCCGTTTTGGGGACTATTATTTGCGGCTCTCATCGCTTTCCTTTTCACTCTCCCCATCAGCATCATCACGGCAACAACAAATCAGGTATGTACCATGACTACAGTCACATGTTGACTAAAAGTTTGACTTTCACATGTTAATATTTAATTACCTACATTAACTTTTCTATTCTTCATTACCTCAAATATACCTCTATTGTGTAGATCTTCACGTACAGTTATGTTTTTTGTTGAATTTTGTCTAAACTCTGAACTTAAGCGTCTTTTATTGACATTAAAAATTAAATTTAATATTATTGACTCACAAAAGTCTTTTTTTTTTTTGTTTTGTTTTGGTGTTGACATGTACAGACACCAGGTTTAAATATCATAACAGAGTATGCCATGGGATTGATATATCCCGGAAAACCTATAGCCAATGTGTGCTTCAAGACATATGGTTACATGAGCATGACTCAGGCCATCTCATTTCTAAGTGATTTTAAACTTGGTCATTACATGAAGATTCCACCAAGATCTATGTTCTTGGTGCAGGTATATATAATCAAATGTTTTCGTTATAATTGTTCATTATAGTTTACACAGATTATCTAATATTGTTTGTGTCTACTTTGGTATTGCAGTTTCTTGGAACAATAATAGCTGGAACCGTAAATCTTAGCGTCGCTTGGTACCTTTTGAGCAATATAGACCAAATATGCCACCCTGATCCCAAGTCCAACAGCCCATGGACGTGCCCGAATGACCACGTATTCTTTGATGCATCAGTTATTTGGGGCTTGGTGGGGCCAAAGAGAATCTTTGGTCCTCTTGGAAACTACGGGGCTCTAAATTGGTTCTTTTTAGGCGGTATCATGGGGCCAGTCGTTGTATGGTTGTGTCACAAGGCATTTCCAAATGTGTCATGGATACCTCTTATCAATCTCCCAGTGCTCCTTGGTGCTACGGCGTATATGCCTCCAGCGGCTGCTGTGAATTACAATTCGTGGATACTCGTGGGGACTATCTTCAACTTTTTCGTGTTTAGGTATCGCAAAATGTGGTGGAAGAGATACAATTATATCATGTCTGCTGCTTTAGATGCGGGTGTTGCGTTCATGGCTGTTTTATTGTATTTTTCGACTGGATTAGAAGACGTAAATGTACATTGGTGGGGGACGGATAATCCACAACATTGTGATCTTGCGGAGTGCCCAACAGCCAAGGGCATACCTCACATCGATGGTTGTCCTGTCTTTTAGATTACTTCATTAATTTTACTTAAGAAAACATACGACATGTTTATTTGGTATACTAGGGGGCCTACTATGTCTGTATTTGTAATACGTATTCATGTTAAGTGAAAATTGATTTGAATGTCTTTTTGTGGATACATAATATGCAAGATGTTACCAACAACTTAAAAGATACATATGTATAACTCGATCACTACCTTATACCAATCTCGAACATGATATAAAAAAGCATACTTCATAAGATTAAAGACGAATTAGGACGTAGGAACTAGCTACATGCATATAATTTTTTCTTTTTGAAACTTGTGTATAACTGTATATACTAGCACTCTCATGTTATATGTTATTTAAGTTTATTTACTTACTTTTCATTATAGTGATTTGTTATATGTTATTTTGAAAATTAGGAGTATTATAACCGCATGTGTTACTTTTATAACACCATTTTTAAAAAGTATATTGGATCATTGGCTTGTTTTCAGGAAGCATATTACAAGGTGTGGTTATTGCCTATTTCTAATACACTACAATAAAAGTGTCAATTCGTCACGCTTTTTTCTTCACATTTTTTTTATAAAAGTGTAAACTTATTTGCTAAGTACTTCACATGAATAAGCATGTACAAAATGTTCACATTTTTAAATGCGAATAAACTGAACTAATAACAATATGTATCACGATGTTCACACTTATAATTGTAAAAAAGGTAAACAAAGTCCACACCTAAAAATGTGAAAAACATTTGGTAACACACAATTTGTTCATGCTTCTCAAACGTGAATATATTGGGTGTTACAAAATGATACGCATTGTTATTGATACATTGTGTTGCAAATTTTGAATTTTCCAACGCTTTTAAGCGTCAACATTGTGATACATATTGTTATCGATTCAATTTCTTCACACTTAATAGTGTGAACATTTTGTACGCACTTATAAGTGTGAATAACTTAACAAATAAGTTAACACTTCATAAAAATGTGAAGAAAAAAACGTGAAGAATTGATACTTTTGTTGTAGTGAGAACTTTAATTTGTAGGTAACAATTAGTATATAACAACCCATCGAGGCTACTTTTACT
Organism: Pseudognaphalium luteoalbum; assembly: GCA_963422505.1. NCBI lineage: Eukaryota > Viridiplantae > Streptophyta > Magnoliopsida > Asterales > Asteraceae > Pseudognaphalium > Pseudognaphalium luteoalbum. The sequence continues at coordinate 303,659 of OY730193.1, forward strand.
CATAGGCTTGTACAATTATTTATACCTACGTTTTTGCATAGTGGTTGATTAGGTGAAATTAGTTTTACTAACATAAACAACACTCTCCTCAAACTTACCACCATTTTTATTGTTAAGAAAGTGTCGTTGATACGAATGATTATCAAGTATATATTTAAACATCTAACTTCAACATGTTAACTAATCTTCGAAGTATAACCAGCCGCATCGCGCAGGCAATTAGTTTCTCGTTCGTTACAATTCATATCATTAAGGGTAAACAATCTTTTAATGGAGAGGTAAATTGCATACTAAGATAAAAAGATATGTGAATGATAACTGAACTCATAATATTCTTTTTATATGAATTGAATGTCCCTCACCATTGAAGTATTGAACTATCGTCGCAGGAACCACATTTAGTATGACTAAGGTATTAGATACATCAGACATTGCTTACAATGGGACCTTTGGTTTGGGGTACTGGTACGTCTGTTTTACTGACGCCATTAACACGAAACAATCAATTTGCGTCATCAGTTAGACCTTTGGCTATGCAACGTTCAAGTGACGAAGAGGAAGTACTAATTTTGTTTTCAATGTGTATATACGTATATTGGTAAATGTGAGGCCTGAAAAAAATTTCATTGTTAGCGGTGTTCATTCAGCTAAGTGTCAGTTTCAAGAAGTTTTGTCGTGACGTTGATGTTACCGCCTAGCAAAGGCGTCTAAAATGGATTTTTACACGGACTCGGTGTGTTTTTGAATAAATAAATTAAATATAAATAATTTATTGGGAGCGGATCAGAGGAGCACAAGGCAAGAGGGAAGGGGTCTTTTTGCAATTTTGACAAATTTATGAAAAGGAGGAGGGACCATTTTGCAGTTTTGACAAAAGTTATGGATCAACCTGAAAACAATGCCCTAAATAATTCTAAAAAATTGTCAAAAATTTTATTAAATCGGAAAACTTGTTAAATATGCAAGATTTAGAAAAAAAATGCTAACGAACGTAAGATGCAGTAAAAAATATACAAGATGCAGTCAAAATGCTAATGAACGTAAGTTGCAATAAAAAATATAGAAGATGCAGTAACAACAACTTGTTAATATGCAAGATTCAGTCAAAATACTAACAAACGTAAGATGAAGTAAAAAATATACAAGATGCAGTAACAAAAACATGTTAAATATGCAAGATTCAGTCAAAATGCTAACGAACGTAAGATGCAGTAACAAATATACAAGATGCGGTAACAAATATACAAAAGACGCAACAACAAAAATACATGAAGCAATAACAAAATATACTTGATGCAGTAACAAATATACAAAGATGCAGTAACAAAATATACTTGATGCAATTAATAAGTAATACTAATTTTTTGATTCAAACATAAAATCAAGATTTACAAACACATCAAAATGCTAAAAGAATATAAGATACAGTCACGGTGTACAAGATGCAGTAAAAAAGTACTAGCACAAAAATACATTAGTTGTATTTAAGATTTAAGATACAGTACTGTAAGATGCGGTAGAAAATATGTACGATGCAATTGATTTACAAACACATCAAAATGCTAACAAAATACATAACATGCAGTAATGATATACAAAAGATGCAGTAAGATGTACTCATATTTTATAGATCTAAAAGGTACAATGCAGTAAAAAGATATACGATGCAGTATTTCAAGATGCAGTAAAAAGAAATGCACGATGCAGTTATTTTTTCAGATCTAAAAAGTAGATCTACTTTCCAGATCTACTTTTAGATCTTGATCTACGAGTTAGAGATCCAGATCTATACAATGGTGTGGTGGAGCGGTGACGGTGACGGTAAATGGTGGTGACGGTGGAGTGACGGTTGTTATGGTGGTGCGGCGGGAGGATATGACGAAACAACCACGGTTAGTTACGTCCGGTGGAGACCGGTTCACCAACGGTGGTGGTTTGCATATTAAATCTCCGTCCACAAAAACCGTCGTCCGCTTTTTTCTCCGAGCACGACGATGGTGACAATGGTGGTAGCGATGGAGTTGCAGTGGTGGAGGTGGGAGCTGCGGTGGCAACGATGGTGCAATGATGACGAATGGTGGTGGTCGGTGGTGGTGTGTGTTTGGTGAAGAAAGATAGAAGAGATATGAGAGTGTTTGTATGTGTTTTGTGAGATGTAGAAAGAAAGTGAAGAAAGAAGTGAGAAACCCTATTATTATTTTATATAAATTGCAAATAGCTGTTTTGCGCTCCTTTCCCCTTTAAAGGGCATTGCCTCTTATCTTAAATCTAATTTATTTATAAAAGTTAATAAATCATTAATTAGTGAAGGTGCAAAATTTGGTCGGGCTGGCCTTCCTGACAGATATTTTCCAAACCCTTGCTTGCTTACAATAACCATCCCTTCCCTCTCGTCATCATCATCCTCATAGAATATTAGTAATTTGTTAACAGGTAGGTTTTCTGTCTCCTTCAATGAAACACATCACCATCTTAATTAATCAAAGTCACGCGATTATGAAATCGGTGAATCCATTAATTGTGAATTCTCTAAGTCACTACCTGCAATGACATTATTTTTGATTCCATCTAGAACCAACATACTCCAGTATGCTTAAATTATTATGCTTTCAGAGAAGAGAATGATTTCTGAACCTATAATTGATCCATATATATTTCGTTTTTATCAATTTTCTCATACCTATTATATTACAGTATATATTATATATTATAACCTCTATACTTTTGTGTTTGCAGATCAAAGGAAAACACATCATTTAATTTGTAGGCGGGTCACTGTTGGCATCACTTGTAGGTAGGTATTATTTTCTTTGTATCGTGTATGATTAAGCACTTCACCTGTTGCAGGTTACATGGAATGCAACTTTTAATTGTTCTTTGCTAGTAGTATTACGTATTTGATTTGATGTACCTAGACTAAAACTATGAGATGTTGGAATGTGGATCTTCAAATTTCAGGTCCTGCCAACTTTTATTCAATCATATTTGTAACTTTCAACCTATCCAACTTAACAATTTGTTAACATTAGATTCCGAGTTCTAGTTGACATGATTTAGGGTTAAGGTTTTAAGAGCTTCTTACTCTATTTGCTAACAGTTATGACCTGCCAGTGAGTTATGTCTAACCAGTTTCCGTTCTAACAAATGTCTTGATTGATGCCGTGGTTACATAAAGTATTCTTGAATGATTTGTTTGTCGATAGATGTGGTACTCCATATCTTTGTTCGCATCAAACCAATCAACTCAATCATATATACACCATGAATTGCCACGGGTGGACACCGGAACCGGGGAAATATTTAGGGTGCTTTATTGCCCAAGTATTCAACCCCGTTGGCAACTCATGAGTCGTTTATACTTATAATATTGTTAGTAGACTAAAATACTTGATGAGGTGCTATGGGTAGGAATATGTCTAGGAATTCGATATTTATCTCCCTTTATCTTGGAAGTGTATAGGGTCGTAATTATGTAATGCATACTAAGCTTTGATGTTGATTGGTACAGACACGTGGAGTTCAAGTATCTAATATCGATTCGAAGCATGAGGTGGTTCTTGTGAATTGTTTTCACCTCTTTGGTGCTTTAAAACAATAGTGTACAATCTCTAAGATTCATGGTATGCGACCGAATTTGCTAAGATTTAAGTTTATGTCTTGTTACTTTTTCTTTGAATTTCTTGTGTACGCTTATTCTAGTTTTTCCGATCAAGCATAGAGCGAGTGGTAACAAGCACCAATGCACATACATCGGTACCATATTTGATACAACCGAAAGCTAGTTTCACAATATAAGGCATTTCTCAAGTATGAATATAAGAAGATCTAGTAACATATATATGCCTTTCTTAGCAAGGGATTATCAACTTAAAGAGGGACTTCCTAGTTCATATATTGAATAGTTGTGGTTTTCATATTCCTTTCGTTCAACGAGTTAAATATATATATGTAGTAGGCTACGTCAAACTATTTTACCACTAGACCTCCCCTATATAATCATCACCACAGTAGAGTTTTTGAATTGGATGTGCTAAAATGAAAAAAAAAGCTCATCCTCCTCTTGCTTTCCCTTGATATTTTGGAGAAGACTTAGAGGTGCCCTTTAAGTTAAACGGAATTATTATATGAAAGACTTCTTATGTGGCAAAAAGGGAATTAGATCATGAAACCTCAATAAAGTCTGTGGCGATTGTTGATAAATATGCTTTTCAATACTGTCGTGTTAGAAGATTTAGAGTTGCACTACAAGAAAAATGGTAATATCGTATGAAAGACCTTATGGCTTATGTGGCCTTGTTTAATTGTTGTTATGTATAGAGTGAATAATAGGTGGTGGGTAAATTATTATAATTCTTAACATGCACAACGTGTCGCGTACTCTCGTGCTTATTTTTAATATAGAGTAAGTTAATGTTATATGGTAAATGAATTACTTAAGGCATGTGTTGACACTTGATTATGTAGTTTATTGAGTTTGTATAAATGTATAATATACTCCTCACCATATCATGTTCCTAGTCGAAGGACAATTCTTATCTATGTCTTGAGTAAATGTAATTGTATGGTAATAAGACAACGTCCTTTATGAAATTCAATTATCACAAAGTTGAAAAAATGAAATTGCACTTTTGGTCTGTTGTAGATATAGTTTAGTGCGCAAAACCAGATCATATCTACTTGCTAAATACTCTCGTCATAAAACAATCTGATCCCTTTCTTTCAACCTCATTGATAATAAGGGATATCACCGCCCTCTTGATCCTTTTAAGGTGTTTTTTCTCACTTATCTAAACAAATGTTTTTCGTGATCAGGTCTAGTACGATATGACCATGTTTTGTTGTATCATAATTGAGGAAATGTTCAAGATTTGGTCTGAAGCAAGTGGGATCGAAAATAAACGTGGATTTGAGGTGTAAATTGTTAGATTACTTTACCTGTGACAAATATAATTGGACTGTCAGTTCAGTACTTCAGTTGTATGTGATGATCTTCCCCATGTGGATTATAAGTCAATTGTTTGTAGCACAACAAAAGAATATCTTACTTTTGAAATTTATTTTTGTTCTCTATACATTACTTGAGGCTTTTGGAGTATGGGAAATATTGAATGGGGATGTTCAGTGAATGATCTTCTGATCATGCCATTGCTTTTGTGTGTGTGTATAAACATGTTTTTAGATGCATGTCATGACGTCATGTACAAAGTTGGAAACATGGTATCTGTAGTAATTTAGATGTTGGGAACTCTTTATTATATTATTATGTATTACACACACGTAACTTCTGTATGTATAACTAAATGTGAAACATTCTGTCGGTAGACATAGAAGAGTCGTATCGTTCTATCACCAAATTCTCTTTCTATTATGTGGTTTTAGGTACAGAATGTCTTAAAATAGAACTAAACCGCTTTTGAATAGTTTTTTTTTCTGATCCTCTTATAGTTTACCTGACCATTTTGATCCCTTTTTGTCAATATCATACTGTTAACCCAGCATTAGCAATGAGAATCCTACTATGAATAATCAGGGTATATATCAAGGAGTGCATATGTTTGAAGCCTTTTTAGGTACTTATGTTAGATTTTATAGGGCAGTATGATTTGCCTGGTGATAATGATTAGCATGTACCGTATGTACGAATCACTCTAGCATCAATCTGTATAAGGGCCGCTTTAAAGGTCTAGAGACTATACATTACTTTTTTTTTGGTAAGAATAGATACCGTCATTCTCTTTCTCCTCCAGAGAGTTCTTTATTTTAAAGCAAACCTCTTTTGATTCTTTGAGTACATAAATTCAGTGTCCAGCAGTGTTGGCCCAGAATACAAATCAAACGATGGATATTTCATTTACCCTCAAGTTTGTATTTCATTTGAAATGTTATTGATGCTATGTGCTTCAATCCATTGATGAGATAGATCATTCATGGCAACCCATTGTTTGATCCTGTGTTAATATTTCACTTATCACACTATTATATTTTCCATGTTAGTGGTGTGGCATGATGTTCCAAGAGATAAATATATATACATTTTTATAGACTTTGGCAAATCAAGTACAATTGTTACTATCAGCACTAGTCTTTTCATCTCAATGCTCAATATGAAGTCACATTGTCCATGTACTAAAATGTAAAACCCGACTTATGCAGTTCTTTGACCTTCAATTTATTTGCTTCATAAACCTTATATGGGCATATGGTTGTCTTTATCGCCCTCCATGTACTGAATCTGATTCCGTTAATCATGTCAATTGATGTGTCCTGAATTGTCTATGATCTGGAAACCACTGAAATACTAGTTATCATTTTAACTATATGTGCTTATCATCGATGAGGAACCAGTCAACGGCCGTCTTCTCTTTAATGTAGCTGTAATCTGCATAAATTGTTTTAAGAATAGTTGTTCATTGTATGGTACCTATGATGAAAAGTATGTCGAAGTGAATTGAAATTTACCCCAAATTTGTTGGTTGTAGTGGTGCTTCAATCGCTTCATGTTGGTCTGGCTGGGAAAGCTGGAGATGAATGGTGGCATGTGGATCCTCTCTTATGCTTAAAGCACCTGTTAAAAAGGCATTCCTGTTTGCTGTATCTGTATCCCTTATTCCATAAACCTGGGATGTAAAAGACTTTCTTTCTGAGGGTGACATCATACCATTTTATATTTCTAGACTACAAATCTGTGAATTGAAAAGTTTTTTAGGAGCTACTCATATTTCTTTGCAGGTGATTTGACATACCTTGTTATAAAGTTCTGTATTTTCTTCGCGATATTGGTTTACCTTCTTACACAGTTCCAAATTTTCATGGTGGATCAGGCTTCCCTGTACAAAAGAAACAAATTATATTATTACTAGAAGATACCTGCTGCAGGACTTCCATTTGATCAATAGTGTTAGGCTTTCGGTACCTTTCGGTTTAGTTCTTCAATTTCCTCAAAAAGAAGTTGGTCCTATTTATCCAACAATTGTCATGAGGGAAAGATTCTGGTTACAAAAGCATATAAGATTAGCATCATATATAGGGTAGTAGCTTCATACCTTTTTCATGCGGATACCTCGAAGACTCATTTCAAGTTGGTTCTCCATGCCTTGTAGATCTTTTACACTTAAACCATTGAGCTCTTCTCCCATCATTCGCCTGTAGTTGTCAAACACTACATGCTGAGCTTGTTCAGACTATATTATTTGGTTACGTTAGTATCCTTTAGAGGTGGCAAGATGGGTGGGTCTGGTGGGGTAATGGATTGAAAGTGGTCATTAGTTAGTAAGCATTGCACCGTGTTGGGTTGACCTGGTAACACTCTTTTGTCCATTGTTTATTTTCTATATAAATAATAAATGATTACAAAAAGTGGTAGTTAATGCTCCTGAAGCTTTTATATAAATGGTCAGTTTCCTCTTTCCACAATTCATTTCGTTCCATCTGTCATTAAACTTGTAGACTTGTAGATAGAAGCTGTGCTCGTGACATATATGGTCACTACTTATTATTAACAGTTCTCATTATGTATTTATTATTATATCCCGAATCAATTGGATGTTATCTCAAGATGGGTGTCAGTATATGAATGTAATGAATATAATATCTCAATATCTGTCCATATGGAAATTGGAGTATTAACATAGTTTGTATCACTTACTTATAATCATCTTACCTAGTGATAGCATACACCAGTGTTTATTGTTATATAAAAGATAGCATACACCAATATTTCTTGTTAGATAAGATACTCACCTATGATTCTCTTGCAGGCTTTGCAGTTGCTGCTTCAACATTGCAGCCTCCCTCTGCCAGAACTGCATATATTAAGTAGAGTTTCAGACAATCTGTGTTATAATTAGAGTATTCTGAAAACAAATTTAAACAATATGTAACAAAATGACTGTGGACTCATATTGTCAGAGAACATCACATTTTTAACGAGTTATTGTGAGAACTTCAAAAGTCAGGTAGAAGCAACGTAACATGAGGAGCTTACTGGTATGATAGCTAGTTATGACTGGTGGAAACTTTCTGATCCTGTTTTCTTGTACTATAGGAGTAAGGAATCAGACATTAGACTTGCCGAAGCTCCAGCCAAATTGGAAACTTACTGCAAGTTCAATTGGGTAATTACTTTCGTTTTCATAATTCCTACCTCCGATCTTATATCAAAAACTAAGAACCTAAGTAGAATGGTATCTCAACCTTTTGTCTATTGAAGTTCTTAAAAGATTTTATTTCATTTCATTTTATTTTTTGTATAGAAAGTGTCATGGTGCATTCTATTCCGAAATGAAAATTAGATTATATGCCATGGTGTGGTCATGTAATTGGCAATTCAGTGGTTATGAACCTTTGTAAAGAGATTAAACCAACCTTAAAACTATTTCTAAAAAAAATGACTCAGTAACTTTCACTTGACGGTGAATCCACTTCATATAAAACTATTGTAATATGTGTGTTATACTCATATGGTTTGGCTCCCAGCATTTGCAATCAATTAGTAACAAAAACGGTACAAATAGCTTTTTGTGAATAATCAAGTGGATATAAATGTCACTTATTGCTCTAGAGTCTGGACAATATTATTATGGTATATAATTTTAAAGTTGAAACTCATGTGTTCCTCTTTGTTTGTATCATAAAAGTAGTTCAACAACTTCTCTAAGATATGTGTTAAGCATGAAAAGTTTGATTTGCCTAAGTTCATTTTACTAACCTTTTCTTTTCTTTTTTTGCCAAGAGGAAATCGTTATAAGAAGTAGGCCAAAGGACCATGGTTTAAGATGTTGGTGGGAATAGAATATGAATTGTCTACTCTTTGCCTTCTAGTAAGTTTCCGTAGCAAGTCAATTTTTTTGGTAGTTTGTGAATACCAAGTGTGTTTTTATAAATTAAAGGAATGTTAGTTATGTTTTTAACATATGTTGGAATCTTTAATGCTAAGATTATACAAAGTTTTTATTGAAAACTTCCATTTGAGGGTGTCCCAAAAAATATCAAGTATTTTTGAAGTAAGGTCCATATCCAAGTTTACCTATTTGCCCATGAACGATCGGAAATCGGTAACGTTGCTTTTGCAACAAAAGCTTTATCAGTGGTGTCCTATCAAAGGGCGCTTTTGGTACTTAATTATTAATCGAAGACTTTTATATAACCACATGAGTAATTATCGTAGATTTTCTTTGTTCACTATCAAACTATAAAACTTCTTTTAATCTTAAGTTTCAATTAATTGACGTCTTTTGTCCGTTTTATATTGTTCAAAGCGTAGCTTTGTGAGAAATAATTTTTTATTTTAGAAAGGCAAACCTACAATCTAACACACGATTATCTACAATCACCACGAATATTTACAACTCACTGCCTCAAATGAGGCTTGAACCCTCAACCTCTATGTTGAAGGGTCCCTCTCATACTGCTAGGCTAAGAGCCCTTTGGTTGTGAGAAATCAATTTAGAGTTTCTCTTTTGTTAAACAAAGATTAATCTTCCCACATTAGTCTTGATAATGATAATATGTACCCTCTTTGATTTGTTAGTGTTAAATGTTTACATATCAGGTTTACTTTTGTTAGAGCTAGGGGCTTATAATATCTTCCCTGGCTCCAAACCTATGTGTAAATTTTTCAGCAAGTCTCAGTGTTGGCAACCCTAATGTGTTATATTGTATCAGGATTGGGTTAGTTTTAAAGTTGGAGATCCAATGCGCCTTGCGCTAGTGTTCATCACCTAATTGTCCGTGTGTTTCAAAAGGGGTAATCATCCATGAAAGGCATGTGGGGATAAGCGTTCTTTGAGTGGGCGGATGGGCATTAAGAGGTATTTTGAGCATTCAGACCGCTTGTCCCATAATGATAAGAGTACTACTTGGTGATGGATGTATGTGATCATAGTTTACATCCACTAGCTAAAGTGGTTTTGGGTTACACCCTTAGACATCCAACGCGAACCGCAGTTTATACTTGTAAGGATTTCAGGTCGCAAGGTATGGATTATATTCCTCTTGTTTTTTTTATTGCATGGTCCACAATGTTTTGAACTTTGACCTTCTAGGGCTTAGTTGTTTAAGCAACCATCAAGCGAAAATACGAGTGGATGCACAGTTCGTAACTTATATTAGATATGATTATATTAGAGTTGCATTTGATACTACATATTTTTGGTTATGCTGCTTTTTTGATATGGCAAATTTTATGGTTCAAACTATACAATCACTTGCATTCTGGAAAAAAAAAAACTATGCAATCACTCTTTAAGGGTTAAGAAAATTACCCCTAGATCAGAAAGTCAATTGGTGAGAAGTCATAAAAAGTTGATTAATCCCTTTGTTTTGTTTACAATACTATAAAAGGGTATTTGGGCCAACCACTGAAGCCGCTCTATATTTCAATAACAATTAGTTGTTACTTCATCCATGACTCAATTCCATCTAGTCATATTGAACACAAGTGAAGCCAAGCTTATAAAAGTCTATTCCAAATGTTCACTGCCTAGATGGAGTTCGTTTTACACCTCATCTCATATTCTTTTGAATCAAGTTGGTCAATCCGTTTTTGGATATCTTTCGCCTGGAGTAAATAAATTAAATTTTGGGGACGGTGCAAGTAGTTTCTGGTTGTGGACCAAAAGACATTGTTTTCTATACACTCCACCTTTGTAGAATCATGTCTATGGTTGTAAATAGAAACTCACAAGGGAAATTTCGAGAATTTTGTGAATTCGTACCAAGCTGTTGTGATCTTAGCTTTTGTATGGCCTTATTATTTCGTCTGGCATTTTGTATTCTGCAGAAATGACTTGTGAAGTCTAAGCTTCACCCACTCCCCAATTTTTATATAACTTATTTTTGTTTTCTTATCCTTTTCCTTTTTGCCTCCCTAATAGCTCGAGTAATCAAGCTATCTACATGCTGGCTAGTGAATTTTTCCAGACTCCTCATGACATGGTTCCAATGCCTACATATAGGGAGTGTTGCTGTAAGACGTTATATTGGTTCAGTAGCTTCACAAAGAATTGTTGTTATGGGTACAAAGAGAGCTGTATAAACTGTCATTAAGCGGCACTTCATTTGTGAGACTCATTTCCTACTCTTATCAATTGAGATTTGCTATTTCTATTTGCCAATAGTTTAATCCCCTCTATGTTTCATCAATCTCTCTTTTTGAATATCTGCCTTGTTCACTGCTTATTTGAAAATACAATGCATGTAAGAGCTTCGTATCAGAATATGTTTAGTTTGTCAATATTATATCAGATCAAAAAGATGGGTACGACTATCAACTAAACAAATCATGACCTTGATTTCATTCATCTTGCACGCGTCACGATCCTATTCCAAAATGAATAGTAACAGTTCTATGAACCTTTTTATCCACTTGAAAGGTAGCCTACTCCAAACATAAATGCTTATATAATGTTTGTTTTTAAGGTTCCGTGCAGTGCCGCGGTTGCTCAATTATCGGTAAGCTCTCATGCTGAAGATATTTTTTTTGTAGTCAACTCTCATATGATGCTAATTATGTCCATGTTTCTACATCATCTACCTAAGTATGGTGTAGTACCTTAATAAAGTACGTGGCTTATAAATTTGTCAGAGCTTTACCTTGTCACAGTCTTCCATTGAGTTTTTCCCCCCCTACAACCATTTTCTTTTAGTATTAGGTTCAACTTGCATTTCTCATCTGCAAACTATCCCACCGTGGATCCCGTAAGGAATCATGTGAGGTCTATTCACACAATTTTGATAATGCTGTTTGGTCTTTCCCGAAACCAACATACTCATCTAAATGGAAATATGAGTCAAAGGGGATTGGCCTTTGCTCAATGATTTTGGTGGAAATTAATCTCTATATTATTTTCCGACAATTCAAGAGAAAATATAATCTAATAGAGAAGGGGACTTAGTTGTTTATAATGGTTGGGCATGGTGAACATAATGGGAGCGATGAAATATATTAAGGATGAAGATTAATGAATACCAATCTACCCACTGGTTGACTACTCTGAACTTGTTTAAAAGGTTTTTGGAAGTTCAAGGGAAGCTTTTTCATCTCTATGAAGTGAATGTACTTTGCAGAAGATTCATATATTACTGGATTGAGTTTGAAGTTGGGGTAAAATAGCTGAATAGAGGAAGTGTTGAGTGCATAGTTCATGAGCATGATAATAACTGTGAATTTTGAGAGAAATGTTGGGTGAGGATCAATATGATCCGAGTTTGAAGGGGGAGCAACAACATTTCTTTGCTTCAAAGAAATGGTAAGGCCTGGTAAATTGGTTTGCATAAGTTTCACCATCTCATTTAGTGCTATTTTACACCTTAACTTCATTCTTCTCTTACAAGGTCAACATCCTTTCTCTTGTTGGGCAACTGAACCTATAGGTAGATGATGCCTTCGTAGGTCATCTTTGTTGGGTTAGTAAGCCATTATCACTATATCTTTTTGGTGCACTATCTTTCATACTTTCTCTGAAGTTTACCCTTTGTATGGTTATGGGGGTCATTCTTATTTGGCATGTACCATGTATATTCGCTTATATCAAGCAACCACGGACATCACCTCCTACTATTTGTTAAGCTCCGTATTTGTTCTTAAAACATAATAATATATGAATTGACCAGTTGTCTTGCTTTGACATATGGGACACAGATCCTGCTTATGTCCTTCTACAATAGGTATGTACCTAATATAACGCAGATGCTACTTATGTCCTTCTAGGTTTGCTCTAGTGGAGATTAAGATATTTTGGTTCAGTTGTTCTGCTATATGAATCACATATTGGAATCCTAGGGCTGATGTTTAGAAGGATTGAATCTTTGTGAATGGATTGTCACTAGTTGTAAGGTTTGGTTAATTGATAGAAAGGATTAGTGTCGGGAGAGTGATACATATGTTAGGAACATACAATGAGATTTGGCTTTTTTAATATATATGGCTGCTTTTGTCTTAAATGTGCATCGTTTTGAAGAAAGTGATGTCCAGTGATCATTCAAGGATAATCTAGGAAGCAAAGACCAAATAGATTTTGGTGATGTGTGATCAAATAATTTTTAGTTGATTCTTTGCAGGAGAATTTATTGGCTTCGCCTCTCTGCAGTTGTAACACCTGCTAAAAGTGATTTTAGATCAATCTGAACTGTGATGTTGATGATAGGCCCACGCTTAACTCCTTGCTGGATGTTTTTTCTTAGCTATCAAGAGTATTTTCTTATCAATGTAACATGATAAATACTGATCAGGTGATATTGTTGTATATGTTAAAGCTGATCATCGAATTAGAAATTCTATGAAGTGCTATTAGGAAATTTGGCTTATCTTGAATATATGTGATTTGTTATATCATGATCTCCTACCAATTTAAGTAGACACGACTTCATTTTTTTAAAAACAAAAATAGGCAAAAAACATGTAAACAAGTGTTCAGTCAGCTTTCTAGAGGCCGCCATATCTCCTAATTGGCTTACTTTCCAGAGGTAAGCTGACTCTCGTCATGATGCTTGACAACCAATGATCAAGGCAAACCTAATATAAGAATATCACTGAATCCCTATATCTGGAGTAGCATAATGAAAGAAATACTATTGTTCCCTATTATGAGCAAGTACCCCTGGAGTAGGAGAAACGTTGCGCTGAGGCCTAAGCGCGGGCGTATCAGATGATTGGGTGAATATGATAATAGGAACTATATCACTAGGTTAATCTCGGATAGGGTTGTTACATTGGCTGGTTTCCTTTCGTTTTTACTTGTGCACTGGCAAGAGGGGTGGGAACAGACAACTAATTGATAAAAAGTTTTAATGATTCTCTGGGATGAATCTTACCAGCAACTGCAGATCTCACAACTCTGCTCCTTGGTAGCTTAGCAGTGTTAATCTTGGTGGTTCCTGGATGCAGGAAGACACGTTGTACTCCTACAAGAAGACTGGCACCAAATTGCTTCTTTTGGTAGCATATTCATATATGATTGGGACTCAGCTGTGAGTCGCCTTCCTGACTTTCAATTTTGTTTCTGACTTGAAGAGTGATCTGTTAAAACGAACTATTTTTCAATGGAATAATTCTACAGTTCTGATGTCTCATGTATGCCTTTTGTATTTGAAATGTCCTCGTTATTCTGTAGTTGCCGAAGAAGAACAGTGGAAGATGCATGTATGCTAGTGTCAGAGAGCTAGGCATTCCAGAAATCATTCTCTTCCCTTGACATTCCTAATTCCAGAACAATTTAGAAGTCTTTAATTACCATTAAAAAAAATATAGCAGATATAGAGATTGACAAATTATAAGATACTCTTTGTGCCGTCTCTATGCAAGGCGTCCATGTGAGGAGCTCTGCTATTCAACCCGTCTGCTGGCTTATGCAGAAGTCACAAATCATTTCTTTTTTATAGGTAATTAAGGTTTTTGAAGGAAGTGATGTATCTACTCTTTGACAGTCAAGATTCATGAGGGAAGAATGAGAGTTAGAGGACAGGATAGAAAAAGACAGAAACCGACGCTCTGGATATAGAAAAAGGTAAGAATACTAGCTCTTGCTTCTGATTCTTATGAAATTTATAATTCTACAAATACTACGATTGTTTTAAGTTATCATAGTCAGAATTCTGAATTGTGATACTCAATATTGTGAAGTGTGAGCTGCTTACAAGCTTTGGTGTTGGGCCACAAATGATGGCCCATAGGTTTTTTGGTTGTTAGAAGTTGTTTTGGGCTTGTTTACGGATAGTATTAGAGAGGTAGTCTATCTAATAATGTTATAGGTTCTACTGACATATACAAGGAGAAAGAAACTGGTTACACTCACAGACCTCTAGGTGATGATTGTGTTAAGTTTCTTTTCTTGTCTGGCTTGGATGCTAGAATTTCAAGTGAGGGAGCTTGTAACATCCGGTGATGGTTTGCGATTGTGAGCCCCTGATAAGTCCTTGGTAGTGTACCACTTGTCTTGGCCTCGTGGTGTTAAATAGCACTGTGCACTATGTCTCAGTTCTATTGATAACTAGGTAGGCTACAAAGATGACAATTAAGA
Organism: Pseudognaphalium luteoalbum; assembly: GCA_963422505.1. Taxonomy (NCBI): domain Eukaryota; kingdom Viridiplantae; phylum Streptophyta; class Magnoliopsida; order Asterales; family Asteraceae; genus Pseudognaphalium; species Pseudognaphalium luteoalbum. The sequence goes on from OY730193.1 coordinate 318,676, forward strand.
GTAAAATGACTGGACCAGGATGTGTTTGTAGTTTGGACTTTTAGTTGAAATTGATTTGGAATATAATCATAGCACCACACCTGGTCAATTTCAAGTCTAATGAGAAAGAATAAATTAATTTGGACATTTGTAGTTAAGTTGATCATTGTTTTGATTTTTATGGAACTCGAAATAATATGGTTACTTGGTCATTATTTGAAGGTCCCGTAAAGAGTTCAGAGTTAGCTAAAAGGCTGCCGATTTTTCATAATCCAGGTCAAAGTATTTAATATATTTGGGTCAAAGTACACCACAACTCTTTTCTGTGCTGATTAGGTGGGATATCCTTGGGAGGATGATTGTTTCTTATCATTCAAGTGAAAACAACTCTTTGTCTGTTTTGGTACAGAAGGACTTGGAATGGAAAACAAGTGCCCGAGTTTTGGGTCCAAATCCATTTATGAAACACGTGGCATCTGGTGGACTACCCGTAAAGAGTTAGAAAAACATGTTAAAGCTGCCTACCTATCTGCTAGCTCTCCAGAATGGAGAATTGCTTCTCATCTTGAATTGAGGTGAGCGGTTTTACACCAATAGAAACCATAAATTTCAAGCAAAATTAAAGGAATATGATCAATTATCTTTCTTTTTAGATAATAAAAAAGTAATGTAGCTCATTTTCCGTTCTATCCTATATGCTTATTTATATTTGAACATTGTTCTCATATTTGGTCTACTTACTGGAACTGAGAACTTTTGAGACTATGCAGGATTATACACGAAAGATCCTTTTTTGGCTCTCTCTTTAGCCCTATGTCTCTTCCTCCACTAGCAGGTTTTTTTCAGAAACCTCTATATATTCTGGTGTGGATGGCAGGCAGGCCTATATTTCTTGGTATTGATAGGATTAGCTACACCTCGTCCCACCACCCCGGAGCATATAGATCCACATGATCGATGAAAACTTAAACCGAACTCACCCATCCTTTTGGGCACAGGGATGCGAGATCCTAAGTTGGTCATCTTCCCCAATCTTTGCTGGCATGTAATGTGCCAACTCTACAGACCTCCGAATAATTATAGTTCCACTCGAATGAAGTTTCTTAAGTTCTTGCTCCCTAAATAGGAAGTCAGAAGCATGTACGTACCCTGGTGCTTCTTTTGTCCCAACTTTACACTCATGTTTTGAACATATCTCTGATGGTACTACTATCTGGAATCGAGTGAAGAAGTTGAAATGCCATAGATTTCTATTGAAACAGGTCCCTGATCTAGTGAATATAAGCTCAGAAATCTCTTGCATATGTAAAGCTTAAGTGACTTATATACGGTAAATCTATGGTCATGAGATGGTGTCAGGTCATAGAATCTTTGCACCAAATAATATGATTTCAAAGAACGGGAGTTTTAAAAATATGCATGTCTTGCAGAATAATTTGAACCCTAAACACTATTTAACTTCATTTTGGAGGATGGTGCATATACATTTCAATCTTTGAAAATATGCATGTCTTGCAGAATCATTTGAACCCTAAACACTACCTCATTTAACTTCATTTTGGGTGGATGGTGCATATACATCTTAATCTTTTCCTCTAAGATGCTTTTATGGCCTTATAAATGTTTATGTAGATTTACCATTGTATCTATAAAGATAATTTAGTGATATACTCAATCTAGGGTACATTATAAACTGATATGTTCAATGACATAGAGTCTTTGGAACCTAAATGTTACATGGTGTCAGGGACCCTTCAGTAACCAAAATTGTTGTCTCTACCTTATTGATATGCCACAACTGTCACCCTAGGACATTACCAGGCTTAGCAAGCTATACCTAATCCTGGTGGATTCTTCTGAGCCAACCATGGTTTTTAGCTATGCTTGTTATGACTAGCTGCAACAAATGGTTAGGCTTCTTCTTTAGAGTGTTAAACCTTTACTGTATGCCAATCCAAAATCTCTTTAGGCTTCTATGTAACGATGTAGGTTCCCATTATCTATTTAAGAGGTGTAGAACCAACAGTGCCTCCCATCTGGTATCCAGGACTTGCTCCAGCATTGGAGATCCTCTTTTAGTGTGTCTTATTTCCCCAAATGGTTAGAAAAATAACTCATCTAGCCCATGGACCTTTAATATCTTTGGGCCCTATTTTTTTCTTCTCAGATTCTACCTCTGGCTATTTTTGTGCAACTTGGCATGTATATGTTCCCAACTTCTGTAGTAGAAGTTATATTCAGCTTAGGAGCTCTTCTCTTTATTATACACCGCTCTGTATTACTAATCTATTGTATTAGATTTTTTTGGCTACAAGATTCTTTATACTTACAAATCTTATAGCAAGATTTCATTTACAAAGAGTGCATGCTCACCTACTTTTACCTTCTTAGCTGTTACTGATCTATAACAGTAGTTGCTACTCAAAAATCTTTCTATTGATCCTTAATACATAAAACTTCTAAAACTATCTGTTGATTGATAGCTTGAATATGATTACTCAGGACCAAAAGAAGAGACCATATTCCAACTTGCCTGCCCCAGAAAGAATTGTTCGCTATTTTTGTGTCAACAGGGAGTCAAAAAAAAAATCTTAGTTACTCTTCCCTCTATTAATGTAGATAAGAAAAGTTAAGGTTGTCCATTTTAAGTGTTTTTCAACTTCCTTGTACATTACGAAGTAGAGTTTCTTTTGGGTTAAAGTAATAATTATGTCTTGTAGAAAGTAGTCTCCACAAAAAAAAATCAGCAAGGGGTGTATGTATGTATATGGCATATGAAGGATTAGGAGGCATGGTAGGAGTAAAGGACAAACGAGCATCTGATAGTGCTTTATGGACCGAATTCCGGGGTTGTATGTGTAGAAAAGAAGGGACCGTTACGTAATTGTTTCTTAGGGTATTAGGAATACCTTTTCTGTTTTTTTTAGGTAGCAGAACTCGAAAATTTGACTTTAGAAGCTAGTATCTGTTACTCATAATTGATAGAAGTACTATTACTATAATTTTGATGAGGAACTTAGCTTACCCTGACCTCTGAAATTGGGCTTGTCAACTGTTGGTCCTCTTTTGCTTTGTGGTATCGATCAATCACCGACTTCATGCTGATAAGATTAGCACAAATTTTCTTTAGTTTGTAACTCTATCTTACTAATTAAGCTTATACATTAACTTAGAAAGATCATATTCAGTGCACGTATTACTTAAGTGTGGAAATTAGATAGCAATAGAATACTAAAAACCACTGTAGGTGATATAAGTACTTAACTGAACAAAAACTGATTGTCATGGAGCAACACTTAATTGATATCCTGAAAACATTGAAACTCATTGAATTCGGTTAATGAAAGGCTTGGACTTGTTGGTTGAGATTGCATGTACTTCTGGTAGCTTTTAAAGTAGTGGTTCTTTATCCACCATAAGTTCCATGTACATTCATTTTTGGATGAGGCTATTTCTAGTTTTGGTAGACCTGTATTGTAAATTATCAAAGTATACCTCTTAGAAAGGGCATTTGTTGCTGCCCTAGGCTACTTGGGTTGTCCTTAATTATGTTTCTATTCTTAACATCTTTCTAACAATTTACTTGCTTCCAGTTATAAATATTAGCTACCTGCTGTTGCCCCCATATTATAATACGGAGTAATAATCATTATTATTCTTTTATTATATATTTTTACCTAATGTCATCTCTGTGCAATGACATTGTACACCTGCTTGTCTAGGGTGCACAGTTCTAGAAGGTATCAGCAGAATACTGAAAATTCAGGTATTGATACCAAAAACTTCCTTCTTTTAAAGAGATCATCAGATATAAAGCATATTGACCTGTTTGAAGTATGATACTTTAAATACAGGCATCGACAAAGATGAAGGGTGATATAGAGCCTTAGCGTTCAGGAAAACTAACAATTTATGTTGATTGAATTTCTTCGTTAATGGGATCAATACACATACAGAGATATCTATATATTGCTTTATGATAACTGATAAGCATGTACAGAGCTTTGGTGAAAAGCTGAGTATACTAATGTGGAGATATACCTAATAATCAGGATATAGTAATTTGATACATTCAACCTAGTTGAGGAAATTATTGGATCCATTGTGTTATACTAAAGGATTCTTACCATTTTCTTTATGAAGTAAATCATCGAGTCAAAATGTATGAGTGTTAATTTGATTACCAAAACCCAATTAACAAAATGCAAGTGTCGGTGTATAGTGGAGTTGTTACTGTATTTGTTTTACCCATCTGCTGGATGCAAAAAGTAAAAGAGAGTTCATTCCACGGAGGAGGGAAACAAAGATGAGAAGAGCACCATATTGTATGATATGAAGTTAGAGTAAGGTTCAAATGAGTCATGATTTTTTAGTTAGATTAAGGGAACCAATAATATCATGCCATATGTACAAAGAGAATGTTCCATACTACAAAACTCATTTATCCCAAACATCAATTATCTCATAAACGACAAATCGAAAAATTATGAAACTTGCACCATATATTTCAGCGTTTTATCCTCTTCGATTTGCCGTCCCTCAAGGCATACTTTCGATAATTTTTTTTTTTTTTTGGTTTTCTGGTGGGTTTTATAAATTAGTAACACATGTGTTAGTGATTGATTGTACATTTTATTTACGGTCATGGTTAGGGTTTAGGGTTAGGATTTAGCTGGGTTCATGGTTTAGGGTTTAGATCTTATGTTTTAGTAGGGTTTAGGGTTTATTAGGATTTAGGGTTTAGTATGATTTAGGGTTTAGAGTTTTATAAAGCGTTTAGGGTTTAGGGTTTGGGATTTAGGGGTTAGGGTTTAGGGTTAGGGTTTTGGGGTTTCGGGGAGAAACCCCAAAACCGAAACCCTAACCCCTAAACCCTAACCCATAAACCCTAACCCCTAAACCCTAACCCCTAAACCCTAACCCCTAAACCTTATAATTTGATCCAAATATTAATATTTCAAAGCTGGGGTTGTGGAATTGATCGAGTAGTCATTTACATTCAATCTCGACTCGATTGATATTTGAATTCGAGATAAACGGGTCTGATGCCAGACTCGAGTAGTTCTTGACTTACTTGACTCGTTAACATCCCAACTTACGGCACTACATAAGATTAGGAGGTTTAATTTCATTTGTTCATTAGATGAACAACCGTAAGGATACGAAGATATACTTTAAATTCTAAGCAATCATTGTTTAAATGTATATAAACGTTGTTTCACTAAACAAATTTATCAAGAAGGTATCAAATAAGTTTAGCTTAACGTTTAGTATTTATTATGATTTTTGAATTATCTATCTGTAGACTCTTATGAATTGTAATATTTTCCTTTGTCTTTTCTTGTAGTAATATTTATTAATCGTCTGTTTAAATACAGTTGATGAGCTAATTGACATGCATTCCATCAACTACAATACATGTTTACCGAGGCACCGAAGAAACTTTACATGTCTATCTCACATAACTCATCTTTTCCAAGACTATACTTCCAACTTCTAAATTCTAACACGATTTGATCACCTTGTTTCATGTTTTTCCTTTTCTACATGTTTTAGTTTTTTGTTTATCTTTCAAACAATTTGATCTTTTGTAAAATGGTATGTTTCTTCTTCATAAATGGTTTCATTTCTAAATTATTTTCATGGAAAATTAATTCGTGCGGTTGAATTGCACGGATTAAAATGTGCCATTAATGTTAATAGAGGGGTCATTTGTATAAATATCAAAAAGTTGAATAATCAGAATTGTAAAATGTGTAATTTTCTTTGAATGTTGATTGGTCAACAATACTCTTACTTTGTGTTGTAGACAACGTAGTTTCTGTGCCCTATTTTCATTTTTGAGTTATTCTAATTAGGAAAACTATGGTCAGTTTGTGTCATTAGGGATGACACCTGCGGGTCATGGCTATCAATTGTTCGCGCGGGTTTTTTGACTTGCATACCTGCGGATACCTGCTAGCGAGTTTATTTTCACACCCGTACCTGCGACCTGTGAATACTCACAGGTCGTGGGTAACCCGCACTTTTAGATAATACAAACATTTATCAAATAATTAAAAGATTTATGTAACTTTAATATAAAAAACGTTTTAAAACATATTTAAATCAATGGATCGTAATTTTAAATGAATTAAATTGTTAAAATTTAAGATATGCGGACCGATAGTTCGATAACCGTCAATTTATTTGATAATTTTTTCTTGATAATTTGATAAGTTTGCTATTCGAAATACGAATACCATACTTTTTTTAGTATCTATATGGATAGTTTAATTATATATTGTTAGAATTAACCACTATATATACATATATATATGGATAGCAATCGACATCCAACCCGGTGGACATCCATCCATTTAAAATAGATATGGATGATCTAAATGGATGTATACTGGATATGGATATGATGTGGATGATTAGTGGATCGGATGTGGATGACAATTTATCATCCACGTATTCGCCCATTACACCCGAAATCCATATATGCATATACATATACATACACTATATACATATTAACTATATATATTTATAACTATTTAAGCGGGTCATTCTTATACATCAAAATTTATAACAAATATTTATATTTCACTCGTCATTTTCATCATATAATTTCAATAAATCGAAATTCCTACATCCCTATCCAAATAAAACATCGTACAGATAATTTTTTATTCCACTATACAATTGGAAGTCACAAACCAACAATCAAAGCGTGCCTATCGAACTAAGAAACAACAAATAAGTGTTTTGAGTTTTGTAATAGCTATATATTACATGTATTTATAACAATTTGAGTCAAGAATATCACGATGTAGAACAATTATTTTGATATCCAATGGATATCCATAAACCCGCTACATCCAGCGGATATGGATGTGGACGGATGATTTGTAAATTTAGTGGATATGGATATGGATATGGACGAAGAGAAATAAATGGATATGGATATAGCTCCACCCAATCTATATCCGATCTATTGCCATCCCTAATCATGTACGTCAACTTGTCAAGCATGTTTTAAACAACTTAAAAGCCAACATAAAGCGAATTAATATGTTTACAACGGGCCTGACCTTTGGGGTGTGCATATATATATACATACATATATATATATATATATGTGTGTGTGTGTGTGTGTGTGAGATAAATATACAAATTCACTTGTGGGTAACTATAATATGTATTGTAGGTTCGTGGACCTGCGGGTATAAGTTCATACGCATCACCCGCCTGTGACCCATCAACAAACGGGTAAAAGTTCATACCCGTAACCCACCCACACGTAAATATTTAGCAGGTTTACCCACCCACGATCAGAGGGTACCCATGAGTTACGAATTTTTTCTCGTCCATTGCCATCCCTATATGTTATTTCATTGTCCATTCAACATAAAAGTAAATAACAATCATTTATCAAAAACTTAAACTTATACTCTCTCTCACACACACATTATATATATATATATATATATATATATATATATATATATATATATATATATATATATATATATATATGAATTAAGATAAAAAAATATACAGCCTCTAAGTCTAGATGGGATTAAAATACCCTTCAACTATGGCCTAGATGCAAGTTGAAGTCTCCCAACGTGTTTTTTGTCGTTTTTATTTTTACTCATTATTAACAATGTAAGTATTATTCTTAATTTAGTCATCTTTTCAATATCAAGTAACATTACTATTATCTTATTGTTTATCTTTCCGTATTACGGAGTACCATTTTAAATATCATATATTATCAGTGTCATTGTTTTATCATCTTTTTCATATTACCAATTTAGATATTATTATTATTATTATTATTATTACTACTACGTAATCCTTACATAATTATCTATTACCATTTCAAGTATCATATTATTATTCCAACTATCATTATTAGGGTTATCCTTTAATCATTCTTTCCCGTATTACCAACTTAGATATCATTATCATTCTTAGTATTATATAACCATCTTTAGCATAATTACCTGTTTAACATTAAGTCTAAACTGAACATACGATCGATGAAAAGTGAGAATGTAAGATTGATCTTATCAAATTGCAAAATTGGTTAGTCCTATTTTCTCCTTTTAAACAAATTATTTGTTTTATTCTTTCATAACCAATTGGTATTGGTATAACATATAGAAAGCACAATTGTAAAGCATGATGAAACACAGTAACGAACTGACTCGAATCAAAATCAAAAATACATGTCATTAGTCTCGATGCATTGTTGTTGTCAATTACTATTCTAAAATGCAAATATACTGCACACAAATCGAAAAGTAGTTTGTTTGCCATTATTAATCAACGCATTTTTATGCTAATCAACGCATTTTTAAGGTTCTCATTTAATCCAAACTCTCTCTCTCTATATATAATAATAATAATATTTTATTAAATTTTCTAAATTAACACATAGGGCTATGGATAATACAATATAAAAAATCATGGATAATTGGTGCATAATAGTTAGGAAACAATTAATGTTCATCTTTTAACTGCGTATCATTGATGGTTTATGGCAATTAGCGGTTTTCAATAGAAATTGCCGATTATTACGTTCCGGGAGTTTTAATCTTGTGGAATTCAATAACAATTGACGACTATAATTTGATTAGTAACTTGTTCCTTAGTTTTGTATGATGAAATTCAATTAATTCTATTGTTTTCATTGGCTACTTGAAATTTTCATAGTTACACTCAATGATTTAAAAACCGGTTGAACCGGACCGGTCCAATCGGTTCGACCGGATTTTTGAGGTTTTCCAGCCGGTTGAAAACCGGTTTTGATCAAGAGTTGACCGGTCAACGAACCGGACGGTTCGGTCAAAATCGGACGGTTCAACCGGGAACCGGACCGGTCCGACCGGTTTTTGATTTTTTTTTTTTAAAAAAATTGATTTTGGGCCGGTTTTGGACCGGTTGAACCGGACTGGTTCAACCGGTTCAACCGGAAATTGAAGGATTCCGGTCCGATTCAATTTCCGGTTTTCAAAACATTGGTTACACCAAATTTACACCCCAAATTTATAGTTTTTGGTTGATTTGAATTATGATGAATTGAAGATCTATGTGAATGTGTTTGATGAATTCGAAATTTATAATGTTTGTGATTGATAAATCATCAAATTGCATATGATATGTCTCTTTTGTGGGAAGCTATGAGGAAATGAGTGACTGGAATTTTCTTACCTCCTCTCAAATCTGCAGTTTCAATCTGAATCTCTCTCCTATATCTAAAAAGGGTAATTTAGAGGGTACCCTGACCCCCATATCATATTTCAATGGTACGTGTCCGCCTTATCCGCAGACAACATTAACACTGGCCAAATCAACTGTCCACAAATCACCCACATGTTGTGATCAGACACTAACCCCTAACCATTCAGTCACACATGTAGGATCTAGGCGTTTGCGGTTGAATTACCTCTTGAGCTATGTCTAATTGGACTATATATACAAAGCAAACACGATCACTTCTCTAACTGACACATCATCACTCATATTTTTTATTTTTAAGCTTTTTATTAATATGTTATTTCTAATACAAATATAAACATAAATTTTATAATAAAAATAAATCCTATCACCTTAATAAATGTACAATTTATCTATATCATATTATATCCTTAATCCATTATCTATATAGTAATCTACATTTTAATGAGGACACATGCATCATCATCTTATATGATGACACGTGTCCTCAATTTTATATATTTTAATTTTTCTATAAACTCTTAATTCTTTAAAAAATATTAGATTAATTTTTAAGCAATTCTATTAATTAGGAAAGATTAAAATATATCATAGTTAATCACACACATACATACACACACATATATATATATATATACGTAATACCATAAAATTAAGATGACTAAACTTTTTAATCTTTATGTTAAACAATTATGTTGATCAACAAAATTATAAAATTATGATGGTTATTTATATACTTTTTCATTAGAAGTAATATATTTTATTATGATGACTAAACTTGCTAATGTTTACGTTCATTTAAACTTGAGTGTAATAAAATCATGAGAGAGAAAAAGATGTCTAAATGATTGGGAATTTCTTTTGAAACCTTTATTAGTTTGTACTTCAAAATTTAGTACATTTGTTTTCAATTGGGAGTTGATAAATACAACACAAAATTTGATTCATACAACACAAATATGCATTAAACAGTTGTACTGTACAACTGCTTAATACATATTTGTTGTTGTATGAATCAACTTCCATGTTGTATTTATCAGCACCCTTTTCAATTATTTGATATGTGGTAATTATAAATACTCTATTTAAGAAGTTAATTACATCTTTTAAAAATGTATAAATATAAATATTTTAACAATTATGTGTGTATACGTTAAAATGATAGTTATAAACCGTATCTCCCATTTAAAAATGTTAAATTTGCAACTTATTTCACATCATATGTATAAATTATAAAATTATTAACATATTATCTCAAATGACCTTTTGAATCTATAAACTATCTTTGATGTTATATATATGAAAGATTTTTTCACTAATATATCAACTTTTGAATTATGCATTTGATCAATGATACATTTGAATCGTTGATTGCATGTTTTTCTTTAATATATGCAATTGACGTTCATTATTTTGTTTATATTATCATGGGGGATATCATTATTGAAGTTAATCTACTTACTTAGCAATCACTTCCATGATATGTTATATATGTTGCAAATTACCACTTGGTAAAATGTTAACTTGAACACGTTCGGTAGCTTCATGATATACGTAATAAAAATCCGAAACAACTAAAAATAATGTAGAATCAATTTAGTTACCTAGTTTATTATTTACGAAAATTTGAGAATGAGCATTGATTTTACGGGTCAACTGAACCCGACCCATTATGACTTGTACTAAAATAGCATGACTAAACACTTTAACTCAGTATAGAGCACCCTCCTCTAAATAGGAGTGTAAAAAACCGTAAAACCAAACCGACTCACTTGATCCGAATTCGAAAATACTGTAATCCATAAAATTCAAAACTTGAAAAATCTGAAATCCGAAAATTAAGCCCGATCTAGTATGGGTCTGTTACGTTTTTTAATTTTAAATACTCGTAGGTATCCGAACCGATCCGGTATATAATTAAAGGACAAATCATATACTAATCATATATACATTATTTTTTCCTTACATTATCGTATAAATATAAAAACACATTATGGGACTCAAGTCAAAATTTGGAAACTACTTAGCATCATGCTACGATTATTGTATGAAAATGTCAATAGTTAATATAATTATGATAGGTGTAGCGATACTATTGATACAATTGTCATATTTAGGAAATTTTAGCACCATATTATGATTTTACGACGAGTCACAAACTCTTATAGTATAATTTATTCTTGTATATGTTTCTATTTTTAATATTGTAATGAGACAAAGCTAGTATGATTAAATCATTAGAAATCATATATATTACGAAGTATATTACGTAATATATGTTTGACATCCTTTTATTTGGCTTGACTCAATCGTAAGCTACATAAATGGATATTCACAACCCGAACCGTGGGTACCAGATTAATTATGGGTTCACACGTACTACGGGTCCGTTACAGATAGTTAAATGAAGTACTACCTATAAAAGTAATTCCGGAATCCACCACTGTTTGAATGCCATTCGATCAAAAGGTTTATTATAATCTCAGCTTTATATTAATCTTCTAGGGGTATATATATATATATATATATATATATAGGGGCGGAGGTATCATGTTGCAATGGGTTACATCTGCCACATGCGACTCATATATATTTTGTGTATTTTTTTTACTCTTTTAATATTACTATATATTAGCCTAATTGCTACACCTATACTTGTCAAAGTCCAATATTATATTTTATTTAAGTTTGATAGATCCAATATTTGATGAAAGCCCAAGTTAATTAAATAAGCCCACTCTTCATTAATATGTACGTCCAAATTTTGACAAGGAATAAAAAGAGAGTAAATTGCTAGATACGGTACAGATTGCAGAAACTTCTTCCGAATTTTCGATAGTACGCCAACTTCTTTGTTTTAGATTAATGAAAGAGGTTAAGAGGATGGAGCCATAAACAATCAAATAATCAACAAACCTCCAAGGCTCCAAGTAATCAAACAATCAACAATGAGTTTGCCTCAACAACAAAAAATGTGTCAGGTAATATTTTGATCTAAGCTTTTAGGGTTAGGTTTTATACATGATTTTACATAATTTAATTAGTGAACAATGTTGCGGTTATATGTTCTTTACCTGTTTTCAATTTCGTTATTCCCTTGTTCGGTTATTTAGAGCTTTGTTGTTTCTCAATTGTGTTGTCCCAATTTAATTTGAGAAAATTTGACTGTGTGTATTTCTAACAAATTATGATGTAGTTTACTAGTTTATTTATCAGTTTGGGGGGTTTGATTTACAGGTCCACATTCGAAACTTTTTTAAAAGAAAATCAGAGTCTGATGGTTATGATATTCAACAAGAATATGCTAGATTAAAAACATCAGAGAGTATTCCACAAGTACCGACAACCAAGAGTATTCCACAAGTACCGACATCCGAGAGTATTCCACAACTACCGCAACCTACATTTACAACTAATACTCCTTTAACACCAATTACAGCTGATGTGAACAATCTTCCATGGGACCCCTCGAATAGGCCAAGGATTTATGAGTATAATGTTAATCAAAGAGAGGAAATAAGACGTATATATTGGGCTATGTAGTTTACTAGTTTATTTATCAGTTTGGGGGGTTTGATTTACAGGTCCACATTCGAAACTTTTTTAAAAGAAAATCAGATTCTGATGGTTATGATATTCAACAAGAATCTGCTAGATTAAAAACATCAGAGAGTATTCCACAAGTACCGACATCCGAGAGTATTCCACGAGTACCAACATCCGAGAGTATTCCACAAGTACCACAACCTACATTTATAACTAATACTCCTTTAACACCAATTACAGCTGATGTGAACAATCTTCCATGGGACCCCTCGGATAGGCCAAGGATTTATGAGTATAATGTTAATCAAAGAGAGGAAATAAGACGTATATATTGGGCTCGGGGACTTTTTCAACCAAGTGGCCATGAGTTTCCAAGAAAAGAGGTTGGGAATAGTATAAGACGTTTTGTAGTGGCTTGGTTTAAAGAGTTTCATTGGTTAGAATATAGTATCAAAGCGGACAAAGCTTTTTGTCTATGTTGTTACTTATTCAGAGATTATGTTAATCATCAAGGTGGAAGTGATACATTTGTGACAGAAGGGTTTGATTCTTGGAGTAAAAAGGATAGTTTTCGTAAGCATCAAGGTAATGTTGATAGTTTCCACAATAAAGCATTACAAAAATGTGAAAATCTGATGAAACAAAATCGATCCATTAAGGTTGCCTTCAATAAGCATGACGATGAGGAGAAGATTAGATATAGAATCCGATTAACTTCTTCAGTTTCAATTTGTAGATTTTTGTTGATGAATGGATTATCATTTCGTGGTCACGATGAGAGTGCAGACTCTCTTTCTAGAGGACTTTTTCATGCACTTTTACAGTTACTTAGAGAACATAATGAGAGTATTCGCGGAGTTACATTAGATAATGCACCCAAGAACCATCAATTGACGTGCCCGGACATTCAAAAACAGATTGTTGATTGTTTCTCAAAAGAAATAACCAAATCCATTCGTGAAGAAATCGATGGTGATGTGTTTGGGTTGTTAGTTGACGAGTCTAGTGACGTTTCTAAAAAGGAACAAATGGTTGTGGTATTAAGATATGTTGATAAAAGTGGAGCTGTTATGGAAAGATTTATTGGCGTTGTTCATGTGACGAATACATCCTCTTCAACTCTTAAACTTGCCATTGATTCTTTATTTGGTGATTATAAATTGAGTATGAAACAAGTAAGATGTCAACTTTAATATTCTGATTCCTCAATCTTATTAGTTAATTATTTTTATCATTAATTGTTTAATCTTCTTTTGGATATTGACTTACAGGTTAGGGGACAAGGTTATGACGGAGCAAATAACATGCGTGGTGAGTTCAACGGTTTAAAAGCCTTGATTTGAGAGACAATGAATTCGCACATTATATTCATTGTTTTGCTCATCAACTACAGTTAGTTGTATTGACCGTTGCAAAGAAACACGATGGTGTTGAGAATTTCTTTGATATGATGGCTACCGTGACAAATGTGGTTTACGCTTCTTGCAAACGAAAAGATATAATGCGAGAAAGCCATAAAGAAAGAATACAAAAAGAAGTTGAGAATGGTGAAACTGAAACGGGAAGAGGATTAAACCAAGAACAATCTCTCATAAGGGCCGGAGATACACGATGGGGATCTCATCATAAAACAATAACAAGTCTAATGAAACTATTTCCAGAAGTCATTAAAATCGTTAAGTATGTCGAAGAGGAAGGCAGCAATACTTCTTACCAAAGTCAAGCTACTGGTATTTTAGCTTATTTCAAAACGCTTGATTTTGTGTTTTATTTGCACTTGATGTTGCGAATTTTAGGACTAACAGATTCATTGTCACGACATCTTCAAAAGAAAGATCAATAGATTTTGGAAGCGGCTTTTTTAGTAAGAGGAACTAAACGAACTTTGTAAGAGTTTAGAGAAACAGGGTTTAGTTCATTTGTAAAAAAAGTCCATTCTTTTTGTGAAAAGCATGATCTTCCAATGGTGAAAATGGATGAATATTATGTTACTTCAAGGAACCGAAGGACCAAGATTACCAATCAACATCATTTTGAGTTTGATATTTTCAACACGGTTTTAGATATGCAAATTCAAGAGTTTGGTGATCGTTTTAGCGAGGTAAAAACTGATCTGTTGGAATATATGACTACTTTGAGCCCGTGTAATTCGTTTGCTAATTTAACTTGTCTAAGTTAATAAAGTTGAGTGAGTTGTACCCCAAAGATTTTAAAGGTAAGGATCAAACTGATCTTCCTATCCAGGTCGAAGTTTGCTATAATATAATGAGAAATGATGACAGATTTGTTGATTTGAATGGTCTTGCCGACCTTTCTCGTTTGATGGTGAAGACAAATTTACATAGCATGTTTCCTTTGGTCTATCGGTTATTGAAGTTAGTTTTAGTTTTGCCCGTTGCAACAACTACGGTTGAAAGGTGTTTCTCTAAAATGAAGTTAGTGAAGACAGATCTGCGTAATCGAATGGGAGATGAATTATAATGCTCTTGTATGTGCTGTAGAAATAGAAGAGCTACAAAATGTTTCAAATGAATCTGTTATTCGGCGTTTCCAACTTATGGGTGAACGACGAGGGCAAATTTAGATTCGATTAATATCGTACTTTTTGATGGGTATATAGGATGATCTGCTGCCTATGGTACTCCTGTTTCATCTGCTGTTTTTGCTTATGTGATCCCAGTGTATAGCTGTAAGTTATATATTATGTTAAACTCTCTCTCCCATGTAGTAGTAGACTAGTAGTCTTGTAGTATTAGTTTATAAGCTTGTGGTTTTTGTTGCTTTAAACTTATTCAATGAAATAGTACAACTTAGTACAATTTTAATCTTGTTTGTTGTAGTTTATGTTCTACAATTTTTTTGCAACCCTTGAGATTTATTTCTAGCTCCGCCCCTATATATATATATGTATATATATATATATATATATTGTAGTGATCGAGAGGAAAGTGCCTTTTTGGGGGGAAGGGGGAAGCGTTAGCAAGAAGCATATTACAATTATCAATCAAAACGTCAACAAAAAAATATTTTTATCGGTAAATAGTAATCAAAACTGATGCTATAAAGAATATTTTAACGACTGAATTTCATTTCTAAATCATAACATTAATTGATGAATATTTATTTAATAAATTGTTAACATGCAGTGTGATGCATATTAACTAATATGCATCGCGATGCATATTAAAAACTTCACATTATTTAAAAAATATTTTGAGTGTTAATATGCATCACAATGCATATTAACTAATATGCACCGCGATGCATATTAACGGATTTGGATCTAATATTCATAAATCGATGTTATAACTTGAATAAATAATTTATTAAGGAAGCTTAACATTCATAACATCGATTCTGATTAACATTTACTAAATTTCAATTTGCTTTTTTCGAGATTTGTATGGGTGAAGATAATATGCTTCCTGATGCATACTAACGCTTCCCCCTTCCCTCAAAAAATGCGCTTCCCTCTGGATCATGCCATTATATATATATATATATATATATATATATATATATATATATATATATATCACTTTGAAGACATGCATTAGCAGATATAATAAATGATGCATAACATATTGATGGATGTAAGAAAGTTGAGCATTGACCCCTCTTAAAAACTCTTTTTATGTCGAAGTAATTGCAAGTGATTAGTATCGGTCCAAAAGATTATACTCACATCAGTACTAATTTATAAACTCTAATTAATTTAATAAAATTTAATTTATATATGCAGTAGTAGTGTAGTCAGGGGCGGAGCTGGAATGGGGGCAGCGGGGGCTGCTGCCTCCACAAAAGTTTTGAAATTACGTAAAAAAGAATTTTTTTAAAGTTATTAATAAGATTTTTAAATTTTTACCCCTTCAAAACTATAAATAAACACCAAATAATTTTATTTTTGCCTCCTTCATGTATATTTCCTAGCTCCGCTCCTGAGTGTAGTAGTTGTGAAGCTAAGTAGCTAACGACAGTCAAAGATCGATTGTGTACCATCAAAAAGATGCTGTACACGTACACCAATTATCATAAAGCTAGATACTCCAGATTTTAATTTGTTAGTTTCCAAATATAAAGCTTCCATTTTTGGTGTTTTAGTGGTTAATTAGTTTGTTGTCAATTCCTTGATTCAGATAAACAACCACTTAAATTAACGTAGGTACTGTGTTTATATACAAGCAGCCTCGATCGATTATCAATTACTCGTAACATGTAATGTCTTTCTTGATTCGCTTGGAACTTGAATTCAGCTCAACATTCGAGATATCATCGAGCTAGCTACTTTTGTATATAGTCCGTACAACAGATTTTTAATTAGTAACAGTATGTACATTAGTACATATAATATATATGTAGCAAGTAGATATGAAAGTGGTACATACATTTAACGTTTTACTTGGATCTGGATCTAATAGCTAACCGTACGTGAAAAAAAAGATAGATACATGTATATATATATATAGTGTATAGTAGGTAGGTATGATATGATGGAGGTTCAATTTATATGGCAATTAATTACTTAAGTTGCGTACGTAGATCGAGATGGAGGAGTGATGGATTGGACTGACCTAGTGTTGGAGAATTCATGGAGTTTGCCGGTGCTGGAGAATATCATAACACCAACCTCAGCATCACATAAGATTGCTAACTCTTTAGCCTTCTTCAACAATCCACTTCTCCTCTTTGAGAATGTCACTTGCCTGCTCGTTGAATTATCGATCCTTCTTATTACGATCTTTCCCCTTCCCATTTCCAAGCGATCGATCGATCGATCGATCCTTAATTAACTGCCTACTAACATCATCAATCAATCAATCCATATTGTTAAAACTCACACATATCAGTATCATTCAACCACTAATATTTATTGATTAAAATACCTAGCTTCATTTCTAGCTTAATCAACAATCGTCATGTATACATACATATACATCACTTATTAGATTAGATTTACATATATACGTACATGTTACAAACAGTGATCGAGACTAGGTAGCTAGAAATATAGAAGACGAAATTAAGTTATCTATATCTATCATCATACCATATCATATATATATAAACATACAGCGATATGATTTAATTAATAATTAATCATTGGAAACTATGAATGAATGAATATAGGCTGTAATCGAGAGATCGAGTGAGTGATTAGTGAAAGTCGAAGATTTGCTTACTTAGATTAGATGCAGACAAAAGGAGATCGACCTGCTGCAGCTTAATAATGAATTGACCAGAACAATTAATCACTCCTCGTCGCCGTCTTCTTCTTCCTTCGATCTCTAGAATATCTATATCTTGTATCTGGTTTCCCGATTGAGATAAGAGTCTTCTTCTACATAAGGAAAGTTATGTTTGTAATCTCCATATAGGGTAGGTACTACCACATAAACCTTTCTCTTTCTATAAAACCGCTTTTCATTCCCCTCTCTCTCTCTCTTAAACCGCTCCCTTGTATTACTAATACCTCTACTACTTTTTTACTTGATTTAGAAAATGAATAGCGTATGGACACGTGTACCAATCAGGCTGCTACTTCTCCTTAGTTATCATTACTTTATATTCTTATTGGTTTTGACGTTGGGAATCCTATAGATCACTGACACGTGTGAGCTTTTTCAAGCACAAAAGCTCCACTTTTCATCTTTCAAGGCCTAGTGCTCTCCTTTTTCCCTTGAGGGTTTCGAGATTATTTGTTATGACTATTTTGCCCTCTCTAATCTTAATTACTTTCCTCAAAACAAATTCCTATAAAGTGTGTTTCTCATCCTATCTTATAGGAATTTATAAAAGTTTAAGTTTTTTCGTAAACTCAAACTTACAACATTGTTTGGTTAATAAAATTTTTAAAAATTATTAAATAAATAGGTTACATAAAAATCAGATATTAGAAAAGAAAAATTACCTAAATACGCCATATAAATTATTTATCATATATTTTTCATGTCTTTTTATATCGACTCACATCTTTAAGCTTCAGCTAGTTTGTTAAACACTTATAAAAAAAATAAGCTTTAACTTTAACTTAAAAAATAAACTCCAACTATAAGCTAGTTCTACCAAACACTCCCTAGTCACGTTATTCAACCGTCTTACTTGAGTCCTTGAAAAGACATCATAGGCAACACTCCGTCTTTCAAATGAAGTGTTGCACAAGAGACGGAGGGTCAACCTTTTTTTTAGTTTATCTTTTGTTTTTAGTGTATACTATACGATGATATTATTTATAAATATGAGGTTTAGAAAAGTAGACTTTCATATCATCATAGGTAGTATTCATTCTTTGTTCCGAGTTAACAATTCAGTTTTTCATTTCATTATACACACAATATTTTATATATATATATATATATATATATATTTGAGGTAACATTGTAATGGGTCCAACGGGTCTAAAATGGGTTTGCCAATGGGTAAAGAACAATGAAGATTAGAAGAATTAAAAAGCTTTATCAAATGTATTGCTGGTGGTTACTAAACATTTTTATTGACTAGAGAGACCTTTAATTATATTTACTAATTAATTAGATTTAATTTAATTATTTATCAATTAGAGGGAGAAAGCATCGACGGTTAGATTGTTAGATTGAGGAACACAAATTTCAAATTCCAATGATCATTATCATTAATTCATTATCATCATCCGATCATATCCATTATACTGTATTTGTTTTGTATCTTTGGTTAATGAGATACACTTAATTTACTTATTTACTTATACAAGTCCAAGAAAATACAAACAGCATATTCGATTACTTTGGGATGGGCTTGGATTCATGAAGTGGTTGCATAATGAAGACCATGTGCTCAAGTATCAGCATGCAAGATCAGGATGTTATTTATAAATATAGGGTGTCAAAGTGGGTCTGTACTTCTTTGTATTATCTTTGGTGTAATAAAATTATGCGGATCTATTTGATCAGGAGCTATCAAAAACGATCTAGGGTGAAAATCGATTGCTCGGTCCCTAGCTTTTGGGGATTTTTTTCTGAATATTTCAGGTTTTTTTCATCCATTTTAGCTCTCTCGCAGTCCAGGAATGATTTTATGGTGTTTAAGTGTACTTCTGCACGTTTTGTATGTATTATGTACTCATGGGACTATTTTAGCATCTTGCTAATAGTCATGGTGTAATAAAATTACTATTTTTGAAAAAAAATGAAAAGACAAATTATTCTTATTTTAAAATTTTATTTTAATTAAAAAGAAAAATTTCAGAGAATAATTTTCTTTGATTTTAAAAATAAATATTTAAAATTTAATCTAGTAAATAATGAATTCTAGCTAGTTCACAAAAGAAGAAATAAAAGATAAATATTAGCGGGTCCACCAACCCAATCCGACCCAACCCACTTTAATCCCAACCCGTTCAACCCAACTTAGGACTCGACCCGTTTCAACCCGTAACCCATTTTGACCTGGACTCGTTTGATCTATGATTCAACCTGACTTTTTTGCCTAGTATAGGGCCAACATAACATGACCTTAATCCTTGTCGAAATCACTTAATTAATTTCCCCTCACATGTTTGAATAGTAACGGTTGATACACTTCTGAAATCAACTATTAATAAGTCACTTAATGTGTACTAACCTTTTGACCTAATTTGAAAATCTATTTGAGGATCATTAACACAAAGTTATTGAATTAAAACTATTATAATGCCAATCAATAAAGATTTTTTGAAGCATAAGGAAATTAAACAACCATTCTTTTCTTATTATATATATATATATATATATATATATATATATATATATGTAAAATGATGTAATTTACATTCTCCAATATTAATATTCATCATTGGAAGGCTATGCTGATCCGCGTTTATGACACTTCTTATTGAAAATAACACAATACCCTCGCAATACGGCGGTGAAAGTGGTGTCGATAGATGGAGCGGCGATTGCCAATTTTAAAATTTAAATAAATGAAATTATTTTGAAGATTTATTGTATGATGCTTGTGTTATATATTATTTTATCTATATGATAAATATAATAGAAAGAAAACTTATTTGTTTATAGTAACATATTAATAGAAATAATTTGGTCGTATATTATATACATTAATTAATATGTATAAATGTAATAGAGGTATTTTAGAAACATCAATTATATTTAAGAATTCTAAAATTCAACATTGGACATGCTTTATAAGTAGTAGTAGTAATAGTAATAATAATAATAATAATAATAATTAATAATAATAATTAATAATAATAATAATAATAATAATAATGCATATATGCGATACGTACGTTTTTAACACAAAAAATTGGGAGTCCGATTGTTACAACCTATAAATACTTTTAATTAATATAATCGATAGATTTTAAAAAGCTAGCCTTCTTGAAACTAATGATTATGATATCATGGATTTTTTCTTGTATAACTCAAAATTAATAATTTGTGATATTTTCCTGAAGAGAAAATAATTGGAGGACGCAAAATGAATGAACAAGAGGGTAATTTAGTCATTTAAGGCAATATGAACACCCCTTGAGTTTGACTCGCCAAACCACAAAAGTGGCAGACCAGGTGAACGTGACAAGTACTTGCCCTTCAAATTAAATACGAAAAATAAAAATTACAAATAAAAAAGTGAGGCTTTTCTTGTTCAGAGAAATTAAGGTTTCCTAATTTGGAAATAATTTGGACCGTGACTGAACTTGCTAAATTTGATGGGAAATTGTCCTTTGCTTGTCTTTTTTCTTTCCATAAACAACAAGTTGGTACTACATTTCATTTATCCCAAAAGAAGAAACCTTAAGATCCACACATACTACTACTAGTACATAATAATCAAGTGGTTAATTTTTAATTATTTGAAACGCACATCCACCACATGGCCATGTTTTGATCATTATTTGATTTTAGCTAATGACACTTAACTTTTTATGATTCCAAGTTAATTTGATTTTATAAATATAGCTAAGAATTGAAGTTGGACGATTCTATGTGTATATCACATTTTAGTGTCAAACAACTTGATATACACGAGAATCTGGAACAATATCTTATTCGTATATTGTTCACAGATAATATATCAGCTATCAGTTCTTTGATGTTTTTTACTTTCAAGTTAAATCATTTTGACGGTTAAACAACAAATAATTAACGTTCGAGAAATGGGGCATTTAGTAACAGAATTTTTTTTAAAAAACTCCTTTCTATTCCTCGGTAAGCGGACCGTAGGAGGGGGGCTAGAGAGTTCAAACTTTATGGGCGCTCCAGTCAAATTTGGAACATAGTGTAAATCTACGGTGTTGTGAACTCCCAAAATATTTGAGTCTCCATGTTAGACTTATTAGATGTGGTCACTAGTTCTTGTGTAGTAAAAATCATGTTTGGACTCTCAATACAAATAATCAACTTACATCACACACTCTAGCTATCAGCCAATGTTCAGGACTCTTAATTAAATTTAAGTGATGAGACACCTAATTAACATTTTATATTAGTCTTAAAAGAATCGGCTTTATCAAAACATACACTTATACATACACGAGCGTGCGCGCGCAGCCACCCACCGCACAACACACATATATTGTGACAACCGTCACCAAACCGTTATCGTAGTTCAAACCGTAAAAACTCATTTTCGTGTTAAGACTCATCTCATGGAATTATTTACGTCAAAGTATTCGTTTTCGAAAAACGAATCCAACGTAAAAATAATCATCGCAATCAGACATGTAATGAAGAAGATACGAGGCTAAATGTAAATGCGTTATTTATTGAAAACTATACGATTTATTAAAACTACGTGAAATGCGAAAATAATTTAATTGGATCGGTTATTCTTAAACCGTGTGACCCGAGTTTTCTTGTATGTGTCTTCCTTGTTTGGCCCAACAATCGACCCAAACCCCCTCCCTTTTGGTGGATCATTCGGCTCAACCCAAGTCACACAACCCTAGAACTATAAAAGCCCTCCTAAAACAAAACCCTAACTTTGTTGATCACAAAAATCGTCCCTCATGCTGTCTCAAAATTTCCAGTCGCGAAAAAGGGCCGATTTGACCCATTTACGTTCGTTTTTAGGCTTTGGTCAAAACTAGAAAGTTGTAGATCTTGATGTTTTATTTTAAATCGTGAGGTTTCGGCCTCTGAAACGCAATAGATTATTTTATAAAAATTATTTCGTAAACTGCTGCTGTGGGTGACGAATTTTCAGAGACTTTGGTAAGCTTTCGATCCTATAATCTTTCCAAACGTGTTGTTTAATCTAAAAACGAATTCTAAGATTATATATATTCTCTTTATTTACATATTCTAAGGAAGATTATCGTGCGATCATTCGTTAGTTGGTATATTTCTATCCGATTTCATTTGTTAAAACGTTATTTCGGTTGTTTCGTTATTGTCGGTTTCTTTCGGTTTGATCCATTGTATTCCTAGTGATGAAATAATTAGGATATGTGAGAAATCAGTGTTTAAGTTATTAGGATTGGAATATATTATTTGTTTAAGCGTTTTGGATTTGTTTATACAAAGATTTAGGTTTAAACTCATAAACCCTAAATCTGGACAGATTGGTTTATCGGTTTGGGAAGATTGAAACTTGGTCATTTCATGATTATTTTCGATGAAAAAGGAGTCTAAACTTAAGTAATTTGAGTCTACTTTCAAATGGCGTTAGTTTCATGGCTAAATGTTGAGTATAAGTAAGTCCAAATAATTTTACAAGATCGAGTGTCAAATCTGAGTTTTTCGGTTCCGATTTCGGTTGATTTGTCGATTTTTGAAACGTGCCTTAAACTAAGAATTAGGTTTTGAAATTGTTACTGAAAAGTTTTTAATGTGTCAAGTATTTTCTGTAAAAAGATGATAATCTTTTGAGGTCTCTAAGTATTTTAAATAAATTTAAACTTTTGTGAAGTCAGAAAGAGTCGACGGTTTAGAGCAGTTCATTTTGGTGAATTTTTAAAAATAATAAATCAATGTAATTGAATCTGTAAAAATTAAAAGATCTTCTAAACACATTGAAATATCACTGGTTAAAATTTTAGAGTCAAATGATTTCATTAAGTAATATTTAAAAATTCGTGAAGTGATATGAAAATTGTGGACAGAATCTGATTTTTACTCGATAGGTTGATTCAAGTTAATATACATGGGTAGAGTGGTGAGGGAACTTAGTGGAAGTGTTTAGACTTGGGATACAATAGAATGACCTAGTTATGTCCAGGTTGTAACCCATATGCATTATGATATTGTAGATTGCGAGTGGTTTAGTGGATTACACTTAAGGGCGATACTTACATCATTTCTTGAGGTGAGTTTTCGTGGCCCCATTTTCTTACTTATTTTTAAATTGGGAGAAAAGTATGTTCACATGTTTTATCAACTATTTTTCATGCTGTGAACTTGTTTACTTTTATTTTTGGACATATGTTGAATTGTGTGACACTATGTGATTAAGATTTGTTGACTAATGCTTACTTTTGGTGTTTGCATTAAGGTTTCTTGGTTAATGCTTATTTTTGGTGTTTGCATTAAAGTTTCATAGTTAATGCTTACTTTTGGTGTTTGCATTAAATTTCTTTGTTGGAGTAGCTACTGCCATTTTGTGTTTGCGATGTGGATTTGGGTCATACTCCTTCGTGGGGTGATGACAGTTGTTGCGGTTCAGTTGGGATTATGTTATTACACTATGTGCACCTTTCTATACGCATTATCCTAAATTATTATTATCACAGCAAAAATGTTTTATCTTGTGGTGTTTGGTTTCAAACCTACGAAACTCACCAACATTCGTGTTGACGTTTTTGAGCATATCTTTTCAGGTTATACTAGTGGACTTAAAGCAGTGGAACTTAGTGGACCTTTAGGGTTGCATTAAGAGTTATTCAAGACTTGTGTTACATCATTAAGGTTGTTGTGAAGGCTTGTCTTGCTTTAACATTGTATAGTACGTTTGTTTGTAAGCTTTTGAATTCATTGTTGAAATGTATGCACGACATGAACCATTATTCATGTTATTGGCATCATAACACATTGGATATTGTATTTCATATAGAATTCTTTATAATGATGTGTTATGATCCTATTACCGTTATACCCCGTTGTTTCCGCTTTAGACGGGGTGTGACACATATATATAGATATGTGTCTGCAATGGTCGAACGGGAAGGTTCTTTTATTGTGAATAGACAAAATAATTAATTCACTAATTTTCTAACTCGGATTCAAGATTTTGATGTCATTATAACGACTCATTATGTAGAATAATTATTGATGTTGTCGAAAAAAATGCTAGTTACATACACTATACACATGATGATATAGTTAATCAAAGTATTATACAAGTTCATCATGGTACTTTCATATTAATATGCTGCATATTCTTAAGAGAAATTCCAAAAAAGAGCAGGTAATATATAGCGCCGTGTTGCCGCATTCAAAGACATCTTACCCATGATATAAGAATTGGTGTTATGACATTATAGCATTATCAATGAAATTAGATTCAATTAATCAATTAAATTCATCTATTTTAATTGAGTTGAAAATTAAAAGTTTTATGAAATTATGTCTCGTTTGGATACACGGGTTTGACATCTAGTATATATAGATTGTGAATTTTATCTAAGTTAACAAGGTAATCACATAAAATACACATTTTTCATAAAACATATAAGGCTCAATCCACGTACGCTAGCTTAATTAATTTGGTTTTATTTCATGAATTGATTGTAATTGTATAGTTATCAGAAGATTATGAATTTACACAAGATTAAAGGCATGTAACCACATTAAAACACAAGGTATCATCCCTAAAATTAAACCCATAATAATGGATGGAATATATGTACGGACCTTATTTATTTATTATGTTATAAATCTAATAATATAGTAATAGTATTTCTACGGAGTAACGTTTAACACTGAATTAATAAAAAAAGATCTCAGGTAGATCGATAGCATGGCATCATGTAATTGGTTGTAGAAGTATTATTAATTAATTCAATCAATCAACATGTATGTATATGCATATATATATATATATATATATATATATATTCCCATATTATATGTACTCTATGTATATGTATGTACACCCACGAGGGCAGGGATTTGATATGATTGTGTGCAGAAATATCACACCGAAAGCAGTGAGAATCATCCAACTATAAAAACTGTCTCCATTTCCCAATTTATATATCTGTCTATCTGCTTTCCATGCCAAAAACTTCTATTCGTACTATATTACTAGTATTTAATATATAATTTAATTTAATTTAATTGGTCTAAAAGCATCTACAATGCATCTATGTGGCAAAGTGTAATAAAAATATGCAAATGAGGTGGAAGAGTTGAATAGCATTGTGGGCATGCCACCTATTCAAACGTTCAAAGTATCGTTCGGGTCTGTACAAACCCATATTAAAACGCTGAAATCTGACATGGTGGGGCCATCCTCCAAACTTCTTCCTTTTACTCATTTACTTAATTATCAAATCACATATATGATATCATTTTATATATATCATACTTCAATGGTATTAAGTAAATTAAGTATACATCTGGAAGTTACTTTCATCACCACCATCTAATATTATTCTTTATATTTATCATAATTCATATTCGTATTATTTATTTACTTTTGAAGTTACGTAAAAGAGATTATATGTGTTTCTTTCCTTAATTTCTTTTATTTCTTCATTTTCTTCAATTATTTTTTTAAATGCTCCGTAAGTTCTGAATCACAGTTACTTAAATCTATCTACATTTAAAGTATTTAGTACTTAAAATTGTTGAGTATATATTTAAATTGTAGTTTTGTTATTATATATATGGTAGTTGTATGTATTTTAAATGTGTTAAAGTTATTAGTAATAGTACGATGACATGTCAGTGTAATAAATCTGTTAAACTCAGTGCACTGTAGAACTTTTACTAAAAGTGTTTAAACGCTGATGTGGCGGTCATTAAACTGGTTCAATATTTGTTGCATTGGAGATGCTCTAAGGCAGAGCATAATGCAGAGCTGGCCTAAGCCAAAAGGATTAATCTGTATACGTTCCCATATTTTGTTACCATAATAGCTCAGTAAAATGAAACTTTTGCTGCAAACACTTCCATGGTGATGTAATGATTTGGCCATGGTTTTGCTTATCTTTTTTGGTCATTTGTTGCGGTGTTTTTGTCATCCTGTAGTTTTTGGTCAGTGTTGTACGTATTGTTTGATTTTTAGTTTTGAGGTCTTGTTTTGTTGTGACTATGGCTTGCTGCCTCCTTTTGCTTACGTCTTGTTAGCTTGAGGTGTGAGGTTGTTGCGTAGATTGTGTAGGGGAAATTGGTGAAACAGGATTTGATTTTAATCCGAATATCTCTACGAGTCGTGTATGGAGATTACTTTCCTAAAGCGATATTTCGACCCTAATCGGTTCCTGGATTTCACGAAATTTATTTTGGGATAAAATGCGGAGTATGATATGATTATGATTTTGCACAAAAATCTTTTTGTGTTTGAGGAATTGCAGGAACTGCCCCTAAGAGCATCTTCAATGTGTACACTATAAATTTACACTAAGATAGTACAAAATAAGAACCTTTTAAGCATCTTTTTACACTAAATACTTTTCACTTCAATGTGTGCACTAAATATTTATAGTAAATCTTATAAAATTATATAAAGTACATCACATAAAAATAATGGTGACAAAGTCATCATATATTATTGCATTTGTATTGGTTTTTATTATTATTAGTGTTTAGTGTAAGGTTTAGTGTAGCACCAAATATAGTGTAATTTGACAAAAATTTAGTGTTGCACTAAAATAGTGTGATGGTTTATTGCTAACATTGGAGAGCTTTTAAGTTCTTTTTGCACTAAAATAATGTAAAAAGTACATTTAGTGTACACATTGGAGATGCTCTAAGACCCCACCAAAGGCGTTTCCCCTTAGACCCCACAGAGGGGAGCGGCCCCCTTGACCTCTGTAAATTTAGTTGAACCCGATATTAGTAACTTAACCAGGTATACATTTTGCATCACTTACTCTGTATCCATTAATCCGCTAATGCACCAAAATATACATGGTGTATTTGTCACTTTTATAAGGTATCAAACTATCAATAATAGAATGGTGTTTCCAAAAAATAAGCGTACGTATCATTAGTTACTATATATGTTGACCCACGACTACTCATACTTAAATTCATTCATTTCAAATATAAAAGATGCAAAGATATGATGTTTACAAATGGGCCTACCACCTAGCGAGTCTAGCGTTATAGGAAAAACTCTTCAATTCGGAAATTGTGAGTTAAATTCCACATCGTAAAAAGCTACTCCATATGTGTGTATATATATATATATTGGCATGATCCAGAGGGAAGGGTGTTTTTGAGGGGAAGAGGGGAAGCATCCATCTCACCATTTAATTTCATCTTCCAACTACCCCTCACCATATGTTCTATGAACCTGCGTATCATTTAGTTTATAAGGACAAGGTTAGAATAGTACTTTCACGATATTCCTTTTATTTAAATTAAAAAAAACATAATTCGCTTATGCAAATGCATATACGTTCTTTATTCAATTTGGTCTTCTTTTTCATCTGCAACACAAATTTTGTTCAATATTTGTTCTGAAATTCGTATAAACACTGAACTGAAATTCGTATACAGTTAATTTCTTTGATTCTCCAATATCTGTTCTCGTTGTTTTCTTAATTCATTATGTTTTACATCGTTCAAAATTAGGGCTTAGATCATAATCGTATTCGTTTAAACATCAAGTATATTTGTCATTGCTGATTATGTCTTCTAGTTCCAATGTTCCTGGTGATTCGAATTCATTTATTGCTC
Source organism: Pseudognaphalium luteoalbum (assembly GCA_963422505.1). Taxonomy (NCBI): domain Eukaryota; kingdom Viridiplantae; phylum Streptophyta; class Magnoliopsida; order Asterales; family Asteraceae; genus Pseudognaphalium; species Pseudognaphalium luteoalbum. The sequence continues at coordinate 347,259 of OY730193.1, forward strand.
AATCTACAGGTAAGTGTATACTAATAATTGTATTGTCTATTAAATTCAGGTTTTTGTGTTTATTTGTTGTAATTGTGTTAATATGTATTTCGATGAATGTTATTTTGTAGCTCATGTTATTGCTTCTAGTTCCAATGTCCCATTCGAATCTAATCCTAGTCTTCCTGATTCTACCGGTAAGTTTAAATATTAAATTGTGTTAACATTATTCATGTTGCATATTATGTTGTACACTATTTATTAATTTAATGATGATTTTTAGAATTATTTTGTTGCTTTTAATTATGTAATTCTTGATCTTCCAAATGATATATTATGATAGTATGCACTGATGCGTCTTAAGATAGACTTACATCGAAGTGACATATATTGATACATGTTAACACCAATATGCACTGGGATGCATCTTAAGATAGGTTTACATCGAAGTTACATATATTGATAACTGTTAACACCCATGTGGATGACTACTAATAGTATGCAATGTGATGCATCTTAAGATAGGCTTACATTGAAGTTTACATCCTTAATAATATACACTGGAAGTGCATTCACACCAGCATCTACTTTCTTAAGATTAGTTGTCTTTTGAAATCGCATAAAATTTGTGACTTTGTTTAATCTAGTGGTAAAAGGATCAAAGACACCACAGGCCTATAAGAACTATGAGACAAAAACTATGATTCAAGGAAAAATTTTCTAGATTAAGCAAACTCCACTGGATTCGTTAAAGTTTAGTCATTTTTTGAACAATTCTAGTAATTTACAGTAATATGTAATTGTAAGATTGAACTACCGAATACGAACAAACTACCGCATTGCAACTATCTTTTTTACTCCTACATATAGCTCAATATTGTTGGCATCACGTAATTTGTATGTTAACATAAGTTTACATGGTAGTGATGTATGTAGATACATATTAACATCCATGTGGATGCGTACTACTAGTATGTAATAAAATATTGATATTGTAAATTAAACAGATATAACAACAATCACGTACGAATTAGATTCCACATCTAATTTTTCTAAACGCGATTCTTGTAATCAGTAACACACGGTTAATCGATTCATTCAACTAAGTTCACTTTAAATATCAATTCTAGGTCAGTGAGTTGCTGATTTTTGTATTTTTGTATTTTAATTTTGTTTTCAATGGTTTGTTGTTGAGATTATTCATCGATTTCAATTGTTTTTGTTTTTCTTTTGATTCTTTCTTTTTTAATTGTACATACATGTTTTGATTCCGTTTTGTTGATTTGTATTGTTCATCTTTAGGTTAATAATATATGTTAGTTTTTATGTTTTTTAGGTTTTAACTATGTAATTGTGTTTTTGCAGCTCCTATGATGAATTCTAGTTCCAATGTTGTATTTGAATCTAATTCAAGTGTTCCTGATCCAGTAAGTTATTGTTAAAGTAAAATTTTAATGTTGCAACTTCTTTGTTCATGCTGATATGAAATATGATGCTGATATGAAATAATGATAATATAACTCGTAATGAATGTTATCTATCTCTGATATGTATCCAACTATTTATTGAGTTTGAATTAATGAATGAAACCTAAGGTCCAACTTGTATAGTTTCTAAATCATTTGTAAGTTAATATGTTGATAATGAACTTTTTTCTTTTAATTATTATGTCAATATATAGGTTGCTTATAAAAGATATGTGGAACTGGTAGCTACGCGTGATCTATCAAGGATTTGGTTGGATATAGACATGGATGCATTTATGCAGCTATTAAAATCTTGAACAATCATATCCCTCATTAAAAGGTAGTCCAATGACTGTTGGTGGCATGTCTATGATCTTCACAACTAATTATGAGGTTTATACTTAACTCAAAGTTCAGTTTTTTTTTTTTTTTGTTGATTTCTTTGTTTGACAAGCCTTGATTTACCAAAGTATCTATGTTGATTTATATTATTGCATTCTCTGTTAGCTTTACAAATTTCAGTATATATGCTCTCAAATTCGCATTGTGTGTTACCATAACCTCACAGATACAACACATCAATATTTATAGAATTCTCCTATTAGAAATTGTGAGCGGAATGACTAAAGAATCAATTTGTTCTTCTTGCATTGGTAATAGTATGCACTCTGATGCATCTTAAGATAGGTTTACATCGAAGTGATGTATGTTGATACATGTTTATTTCCATGTGGATGACTACTAATAGTATGCACTTAGATACATCTTAAGATAGGTTTACCTCGTAGTGATGTATATTGATACATATTAACACTCATGTGGATGAGTACTGATTGTATGCATTTAGATGCATCTGAACATAAGTTTTAGTTCGTAGTGATGTATATGAGTATATCACAAATTTACGCATCTTAACATAAGTTTATTTGTCGAACATTATGATGAAATTTGTTATCTTATTTAATTATTAGGTTGTAGCTCAGTTAAAAAGAGGCATGTTCTTTCATCATTTGAACTAGAACATCCAAATGGCTCAAAATTATGGTTTTCTATTGTTCCTGATTTGTTTAAACCCAAATTTGGTTTTGTTTTCAATTCTTATGATCATTGTTTCAATTTCTATGAATCATATATTATGCTGAGGTTAGTGGTTTTGATGTTAAGAGATTATCACATAATAGGTTTAGAGATGGGTCTGTGAAGTACAAAGTTTATAGGTGTAATAGATCTGGTTTTTCTTAGAAGTTAATTGTTTTTGAAAGTTGTTCCTAAAGCTGTTGTTGAACCTGTTGTTGAGCCTGCACATAAACGAAAAAAAGCGTGTTAAAAAGGTCAGTAATTGCAAATTGTCATCTATCAGGACAGGTTGTGATGCTAGTGTCAGATGCAAATTTATGAATGGGAAGTATTATATAATCAAGTTTGACGATTTGCAAATGCATCGTATAAACAATGATGTTCATTACTTGATAAAGTTCATGAATTTGAAATTTTATTCATGTGAAGAATACTTTCATTATTGTATATAACCTCATATATTTTTGATGGTGAAATTCTTTATAATTAACCAAGGTAATGTTAGTCCACTCAAGAATGATTAACAATGGAATTTCAAGGATATTGGGCATTCATTCTTTTAATTAACTCTTGTTATATATGAAGTTGAACTATTTTATTTACAGGGAATTCTAAATGAGAGACAAGAATTTGCTATGAAGAGGCTATCAAGGTCATCGCACACAGTTTTAATTGATTTATTTGTTATGTATTCACAATCAACATTTTATATGGTTGTTATTTTAGATTATAGTGTGTTGATACTCATCTTAATAGTCGGTTTTTAAGTTAGTATTGGTATTGAATACTAATGAGTTCATTATTTTACTCGACTAGTGTGATCTGAACACATTCATTACTGTTATACAGTGGTGATAGTTTAGAATATAGTTTTAGAATAAGTACCAAATAATTGTTGAATACATTTGACTATCAATTTTACTATATACTTAGGTTTTAGTTTTACCTAATATAATCTATGTAGAAGACGGATTAAATGTAAAGATGTTCTTTTTGTGTTATGAAAATAAGATTACCTTTTGTGAATAAAATGAGATCCTCGTTGATGGAAAAAAAATGAACACATAGAAAGCTAATTAACTAGGTTGGTTGTATTCTGAATTCTATTGTCTAATTAGGTTGGTTTGTTCTTCTATTTTTGAATTTCTTAAAATAAAATCAAGCTGGAATGATAATATTAGTATTAAAAAATGTATAAATCTTTTTAAAAGGTTTTTAATATTTGTATGTGTCGATATATGTTAAAACTTAACATTCATATGAATGAGTACTGATACTACGCATTGTGATGCATATTAGCATAAGTTTACATCGTAGTGATGTATATTGATATTTGTTAATATTCAAGCTGATGAGTACTCATAGTATGGACTGTGATGCATGTTATTAACATTGGTTTACATTGTAGTACTAACCACATAAGGAGCAGTTTTAATTTTTGCATTATCAGCACTAACTCGCGAATAGTAGTAACTTCTTCGAATCAGTAGAAAATATGTCGATCTGTAGTAACTATGTCGAACTGTAGAAACTATGTCGATCAGAGGAAACTATGTCTAACAGCAGAAACTATGTTGAACAGTAGTAACGATGTCGAACAGTAGAAACTATGTCGAACAGCAGAAACTTCAGAAGTGAATATCTCTTTGATGACACATATGATGAGGCTCAAATTTTAACATAAAGTCTATCAACGTCTCGTTAACATCAAAGCCAAAAATCAAGTCGATCCAATGGCTAACAAATGAACATTAAATATTTGACTTCAGCTGCGCGAAAACAAACACGAACTAACAGCAGTAGCTTTGAATTTTCATATATCCCTGTAGAAACATCCGATTACAATGAAATATTTACGCGATATAGAAACATATGTCTTGAATCACAAATTCAAAAATAAATAATATTCATTGAATAACGAAGACACAGTGATCGATTTGTTGCTGCTGTTTGGAAAAACCATCAGGTTCTGCAGTGGATTTCGAATTTAAATATATAGCTCATGCTGCACTTTATAACCATTATTAATAATTGTTACAATCCACTAATTGTTACATAAGCATTATTAATAATTGATTCTTCACTAGCAGCACTAATCTTGAAGTACACTTGACATCACTAACATTGTACTATCAGTAGTAATCTTGTACGAGCAGTAGTAACAATGTAGTATCATCATTAATATTGCATGAGCAACACTAATGAATTGGATATTTAAAACCCAACAATGTTAATATTTGAGCGGATGAGTACTACTAATATGCACTGTGATGCATCTTAACTAAGTTTACATCGTATTGATGTATGTTGATACATATTAACATACGAGCTGATGAATACTAATAGTATGCACATCAATGCATGTTAACATTTGTTCACATCGTAGTGATGTATATTGATACATGTTTACATTCGAGCTGATAAGTACTAATAGTATGCACTACTATGCATGTTAACATTGGTTTACAATATAGTGGTGTATTTCGATGCATGTTAGCATACGAGTTAATGAGTGCTAATAGTATGTATTGTGATGCATCTTAACATAAGTTTAATTCGTATTGATGTACATTGATACATGTTAATATACAAGATGATGAACACTGATAGTATGCACTATGATGCATGTTAATATTGGTTCACATTGTAGTGATGTATATTGATATATGTTTACATTCGAGCTGATGAGTACTAATAGTACGCACTGCGATGCATGTTAACATTGGTTTGCAACGTAGTGATATATTTCAATACATGTTAACATACGAGATGATAAGTACTAATAGTATGTATTTTGATGTATCTTAACATAAGTTTAATTCGTATTGATGTATATTGATAAATGTTAACATACAAGCTGATGATTACTAATAGTATACATTGCGATCCATGTTAACATTGGTTCACATCGTAGTGATGTATATTGATACATGTTTACATTCGAACTAATGAGTACTCATAGTATGCACTATGATGCATGTTAACATTGGTTTACATCGTAGTGATGTGTATCGATATATGTTCACACTCACACGGATGAGTACTAATAATATACATTGTGATGCATCTTAACATAAGTTTCACATCACTACGATGATCTTCTTGTATATCGATATATGATCTCCTTGTTTTATTTTCTGTTGTTTGTGTTACTTCAATTGCTATAAAGTTTCTGCTGCTCTCTATATTTCTGATGTTGGTATATTTCATGCTGCTCTAAGTGTTTAACTATTGGCGATAGTTTTTGCTGATACAAAGTTTCTGCTGCCTCCATAGTTTCTGATGATCTCATCGTTTATGCAGTCTATAGTACTAATAGTATGCACTACGATGCATGTTAACATTGGTTTACAATGTAGTGATGTATCTCGATACACGAGTTAATAAGTGCTAATAGTATGTATTGTGATGCATCTTAACATAAGTTTAATTCCTATTGATTTATATTGAAACATGTTAACATACAAGCTGATGAACACTGATAGTATGCACTGGGATGCATGTTAATATTGGTTCACATTGTAGTGATGTATGTTGATACATGTTTACATTCGAGTTAAGGAGTAATAATAGTATGCACTGTGATGCATGTTAATATTTGGTTTACCTCGTAGTGATGTATATCGATATATGGTCACACTCACGTGGATGAGTACTAATAGTATGCATTGTGATGCATCTTAACATAAGTTTACATCGTAGTGATGTATATCGATATTTGTTAGTATACGAGATGATGAGTACTAATAGTATGCACTGTAATGTATCTTAACATAAATTTACATCGTATTGATGTATATTGATACATGTTAACATACGAACTGATGAGTATTAATAGTATGCACTGCGGTGCATGTTAACATTGGTTCACATCGTAGTGATGCATATCGATACATGTTAGCATATATTGTGATGGATATAACAATGCTACATATCTTCAAAGAAATTGATCATGAATCTATATTAACATAAATGGATAGAACATACCAAAGAAGCCATCAATGAAGTACATGTGGAAACATGTTTCTATTTTGATGAATTGCTTCATCTGAATGTCATACATATTAAATTTTAAAATCAAGTGTATAAAAATATGCAACATACAAGACATCCCAATTTTATAAGCAGATGGTTGAATACAAATAGTCTTTTTTTTTTGGGAAAGGGAACAGTGCCTTAGAAAAATTTTATACCAACCAAAAACAAATAATTACACGTTTACAACGGCCATGCCCGAGGGGATGTTTTTAGTGAACATCCCAAACACTTGCAAAATAACCTATTACTACTATTATACTATTACTAGACTTAAAATGGCCATTTTTATATTCAAACTTAACAAAACTAAAATGGCCATATCTATTATCAAAATTTAAACTAAAATGACCATTTATACAACCATGATCATTTTTACGGTATTTCCTAGAAAACAAAAAATAAAACGTCTTCAGGTCTTCAAGCTTTTCCATCTTTATGTCTTCAAGTCCACAATCACCACCCCAATCCCAAACAGATTGCACTCAGTCTTCAATACATGTGATCCAACCATTTTCAACATCAAGCCCATGTCTATCAATACCATCAAATTTCTGCCCAATTGCCTTGACTATTAAGCCCAAAACAAGGTCAATAGAACAAGGCTCAGTCAACACGCTCAAGCCCATATGACCAAATGAAATAACACAGCCAACACATTTTTGAATTGCTAATCTCCTTACCAAATCATTAAGAAACCGTGAATCAAGAAACATGCAATTGGACTTTTTAAATTGACTCAAAAAGTCAACCTTATCCATCTACAAGTATTCTGATCCAAATGATATGTATTATGATGCATCTTAACATAAGTTTAATTCGTATTGATGTATATTGATACATGTTAACATACAAGCTGATGAACACCGATAGTATGCACTGCGATGCATGTTAACATTGGTTCACATTGTAGTGATGTATATTGATACATGTTTACATTGAAACTGATGAGTACTCATAGTATGCACTGTGATACATGTTAACAATTATTTACATCGTAGTGATGTATATCTATATATGTTCACACTCACGCGGATGAGTACTAATAGTATGCATTGTTTCTCACCACAATTATTTAATTCAGTAACAATCGGTAAATATTCACTAATAATCATCAACTTTCAAAATAAAAATAAACTCTAATGAATATTTCATGTTTATTGTTTCTCACCTATTTCTCTTCTGCTTTGATACTTCTTTATCACTTTATGCAATTCTTTTCCCTTTATCCAATGAACCTGCCGCCATTGATGAATCTCCTTTTTTATGAATTGTTTGAAAATTGACGAGAACTGAAACAATTAGATACTAAAACAAATCACAGAATTCTGAAAACAAGCAAAGATATGGATGAAGAATTACTCGAGTTGCAGCATCAACTTGAATCCGCACAACAAGCTAAATCAAGCATTCGTTAGTCGGAATGAAACCTTGTCGAATTGATTCAAAAGCTTCAACTTCTTCATATCATCGATTTCAATCTTCTTCACACCATTTCCGGCAAAGAATACATTATTATGTTACATATATATTGTGTTTATGTATATGATTGTTGTTTGATTGCTTTAATTTTGTTACGTTATGAATCTGTTGTTTCCAGACGCCCATGAGAAATTGGAAACCCTAATTGAGAATTGAAACTGATGTTTTATCCTGCAGAGATGCAGAATGATTCATCCGTTCTTTTTCTTTCTTTTTTTATGTTTTAATTAAGGCATTTGTTAAATGACTAGACTACCTCTCCATGTGTTTTTAAAAAAAGATGAAATGGATGGCTCAGATTCACTTCCCCCTTCCCTCTATTTTGCTACTTCCCCCTAGATCACTACCCTATATATATATATATATATATGTGAAACGTCCTATTTTTTTTAAAACTCATTTATTAAGGCACCAAGTCCAAAATTTAACATTATAAACTCATTATATCATTCATTTTACAAAATATGGACTCAAATTCCTCATTGTCAATTTTCTTTGTAAGTACGCGATCTGAGAATTTTTCTTGGATCGCGTTAATACACACGAAACCATCACAGCCTGTTTTCCTTTGTTATTATGCGGTCCAAGAACTTTTCTTGGATCGCGTATGGATTCCAAAACTCAGTAAACTCAGATTTTTGACCAACTTTGGACGTACATAACTTTTAATTCATTTCGAGTTAGGACCTGAAATTTTGTGAGCAAGTCCATTATATCAAAATGAAGACTTCTTTTTTTACACTTTTCTAAAATTTGCGTCTAATCAAAATATGAACCGTAATCCAAAATAATATCATTTCGAACACTTTTTCAAATACACCAACTTTACAAACTCAAACCTTTTGTAACATACTACACTACTAACATGCATATTAACTCACATAGACTCAAAATCAGCGGCAAAGCGACTTTACCACCTTTTTAAAATTGCTTTGGCATTTCACCCATTTAATGACCCGTTTAGACACCCAAATGATCACTTAAACGAATCAACTAAAATCATCATATAAATTTACTTCCATACTACATTTTTAAAAAATTACTCAACATGATTAACCAAAATACCTTCACTACATATATTCGCCATCTACTAGTATTATCATTTGATCCAAAATTCCAACATTTACATAAATCTTTCAAAATGGATCAAAACCTGTTTTACTATAAAAAGGGGCTTCCATATGATATATCAAGAGCATGGTTTCTACACAAGGGATTTTGACTTACTAACTGTTAGCAAGTCCCACCACTAACCGATCCTCGTTTCCTTTGCCCAACTTGACACTTAACATGTTTTACCTACAAAATCATACAACAATGGTAAGTAAAACTTGCTTAGTAAGTAATAGAAAACAAAAATACAACTACAAACTACTACAAATTAAGCATACTTTTATAACAAACTTACTACAATTTATAGAACATATTCATATGTCCTATCTACCATGAGCTACTAGGTGCTTATGAACAACTTAATACATAAATCATTCTAAAAATGATCTATAAACTTTACTACCAAGGATCCTCTACTACATTGTTCTTCATCAAAGAACACTACAAATGGCACTAACACATGGACATTGAAATTTCTCAAGTCCATTTACCATACTTGGTTAACCATTTCTACTACATACATGGCATGCTCATATGCCATACTTACAGCAACCACTTACCATTAACTAACACTTGCTTGATCCTCATTCAAAATCACAACCAAGTTTAATTATTGATCTACTATCTCTACTACTTACCTTTGTCAATGATTGGGATACACAAGCTCAAAGATTAACTCTCTACTTTCCTTATCACCTAATCAACAAACATACAAATAAGGTTATTCAATAATCACGTGAAAACCTTTTACACAACAATTTCTCACTTTCAATTAATTAGCTAACTCTTTTTTTAATTCATACAAACTACTTTTATGTTCAACCAAGAACTTAATCTTGACTTCAAACTTAAATTCATACAAACTACACAATTTACCAATAAATATCACTACATAATTATAACTACTAAATAACTACTGCTGATCATCTTCATCATACAATTTCTTTACTTTAATCAATTTCATCATTTTTCAGTTTCTACAATGAAACTCACCCTTTAACACTTACACATATCTAATGATGATCAAGTTATCCTTCTAACAATAACAATTTATAATCACCATCATATCCTAATCCACATACATACATACTAAGTGAGATTTCAATAACTCGCATAGTCTACTGATGTGCGAAAACCGAGTTATAAAATTTAATAGAAAAATATCTAAGTATTGGCTATTGTACACATAGGCAGTGTACCTATCGTGTAGTAGTATAGCAAAGATAAGTTTTTGAGTATCGTTCACAAGAACAGTTTTGTGTGTATTGTGAGTCTATTTTTAATCTATAGTTAACCAAAATACAAAACAAGTAAAAATGGGATTTTTGCCTTTAATGACAGGCAGTCAATTTTATATTTTTGAAGATGCAATCAAAATAAAAAGAAAACAAGTAAAGATAGTTTTGTTTCAAAATGGAGAAGTATGTTCATCTAGATTGTTTACCCCCAGTGTTGGATAATTTAATGAAGAACAAATAAGTTTGTCGCACCCCCAAATTCGGGTTGCGGAAGCGAATCGGATCGGAGCGCGACTAATCAATATACACAGCACAAAAGATATAATGAACGACCACTACATGCATCGTTTTACATTGATATTGATAAAACAAAAGTTTACATCAAAATATTGTTTACATTAGCCCGGTTTGAAATTGAGAGATTTAAGTACATAATTAACCTATACAAAATATAATAATGCAGCTAAATCTCTGATTGTTTGCATGCTGACTCGAGCTAATAGTTCTTGATTGAGCTGTCCAACCTACTGCTGGTCACATGTGATACATGCTAAAATGGGTCAGCGAAACGCTGGTGAGCTCACAGGTTTGTATGTCAACGCATATTTGTATGAACCGCAAGATTTTATAATATAATTGAATTTAAAATGCAATTAAGCAAAATAAAAGTTATACAGCCATGAGCACATAGTCTGAGCTTAACTTGAGTGTCAGGTCCAATTAAGGAAACCCAACTGAGTTGCCTCCTACGAGTGCCTAATCTACACTCGTCTTCCCAAATGCTAATACGTCCGTTTGACCAGTTAGTGTGTGCTAATCGGACGAGGATTGTCAATCCTATATGATATCATATACTAACATTCACGCTACAGATGTATTACCAGACTATGTTATGGAGGGCTTTAGTGATTAGTTGAAAACAACTCATGTAGTATTTGATTGATTGGTACTTGCGTTCAACTTGTAAAATAAAACGAGCAATAATATCACACCCCTGATTGAAAAACAGTAAAATAGGGGCCATGAGACTCACCTAAGCCTCGAGTGTTTAACTTAATAAACTTGGATTGACTAGCGAGGAATTGATGTCCGAAGACTTGTAACATGAGGGTGTCCAAGACACGCAATGGTTATAACATGAGTAGGCATCTCGAAAGACTGCCCTTGTAGTTGTCCGTCTAACTTAGAATGTCCAAATTACCGCGATTTGGTTGTTTGTTTAAGTGTTTGAAAATGTGTACGCCCCGTTGGTGATTGTTTGTAACGATAATCCCACATTATTATTTTGATGATTTTGAAGTGTTATACCTAAAACTAAGTTCCAATGTGTTTTAGAAGTTGTGTCGCATTCGTGTTTGATGTTATACAAGTTTAACACTTTGTGGAAGTTTAGATGTAACACCGTTACTCGTGAACCTAGGGTAAGGGCGAAGCCCGTTAATGACGGGGGTCCTGGGGCAGCGCCCCTGGTAGCGGGGTTCAAGGGGCGGCAGCCCCTGGCGGGGTCCAAGGGGCAGAGCCCCTGGCTGGGGTCGAGCTGGACTTGAATTTGGGTGAAATCGAGTGATAAAATTTTAGGTCTCAACACTTAGTAAAATTTGGGTTCTGTTTCATGCGACACTTATAGCGTCACTAGAGGGCATTAGGCGTCACTTGGGAAGTGACGCATGAAATGGCAGATTCTGAGTAAGGGCGTCACTAACGGAAGTGACGCATACTGAGGCGTCACTAAGGTAGCTTGGGCGGGACTTAAGAAGTGTCGCATAAGATGTGAAATTCTGAGTTTAGGGCGTCACTTAGGTAAGTGACGCATAAGGTGGCGACACTTCATCAGTGACGGGTGTAAGTGTCGGTTAGGCGTCACTTAAAGGAGTGACGCATACTTGGGCATCACTAAAGCAGTGTCGGGTTATTAGTGACGGTAAGGGTCCTAGGCGTCACTAAGCAAGTGACGGTTGGAGTGTCGGGAAAAAGGGGTTTTATGCGGCACTTAGGCAAAATTAGGGTTTCATGCGACACTCAATGCGTCACTTAAGTCTGTTTGACGGATTTTTGAGCCAAAACGAGTTTTTCGGCCATAGTTTGGTCCGATCCTTTTACCCAACCCATATATGAACATTTTAAGCTTATATAAACAACAAACATGTAAAAATGAGTGAAATCGAAGAGTTTCGGGTTTTTGTCGAAACTTACAAAGTGTCGAAATGAAATTCCGAAAAGATAGAGTTGTAGATCGTTGCGTGGTGGTTGTTTTTCTCCAAAGAGCTTCGAGATTTCGGCGGCGTTTGGTGGTGTAATTTGGTGTTTTAAGGTGATGGTTATCTTGAAAGAGAAAAGAGAGAGAAAGGGGAGAGTGTTGTGGAAATGAAGAAGAAAATGAGGAGGGAGTGGGGTTTTGTTGAAAGCCTCACTTCCTCAGCTCCTGCAATCGTGCTCCGTGCGGTGTTCGTTTTCCCAATTGTTTAAACGTTAAATTAATATTAATTACTTTTAAATATACGTTTTAAATTACCAAATAAATTCCCGATAATTTGGTTGAAGTATTTTATTAAAATACTTAATAATTGAATTATTAAATTTAACGTCTTCTGGTTTTGTTTTATCGTGCGATCTTACATTTTAATTAGGTAAATTGTCATTTGTACGATACGAGTTTAACTTGAAATATTATAAAATGATATCTTTAGATGTAATAGCGTTATTAAATAATGTTATATTATTTAATAAAATTGTTCACCAACGTCCGTATTAATTGAATCAAATTGCTTTTGATTTGAAACTTATACGATTTAATCGAATTTAATACTTGTATATATTCAACAAGATATATTTATTGATATATTATTTAGCCTAACACAGAACTAATTACATGTATTACACTTGATTAGGCACTAATTACAAGTCCTAATTTGGCAGGTGTCACAAAGTTACTTAACATAAATGAGCTAATTAGTTGGATTACTTGTTGTCACAATGCAATCACTAAATCTAGAGTATAAGTGCAAGTGTCCTTAATCACTATAATCTCTTGATTATAACTAGCTAACTTACTAATATTAAGAACTAGATTAGTCATTAACATATGTAATGTAATAAATCAATTTCCTTACTTTCGTAAGCCAAACATTTGATTAAAATTGTAAAATGCATGTTTCTTTGATCACCTTAAATCCTCTTAATCTTGATTTATCAATCAAACTAACTTGAAGTATTATTCCATTGATCTTATTTTCATAAAAACCAAATAACTACACAATGTGTCCCTTAGTATAATTCATTCAAATCATTATTCACTCATCTTGATTCAACCCCTTTGATTATTTCTAATACAAATAACTAAATGTCACTTTTAGTAAATGTAATTTTTGAACACAAGTTGTCACATAATGGAACATACACGGATTAAATAAAAGTAAATAAAGCATAATACAAATGGTTCGGTGAATAAACTTTAAATTATCATATGTATCAAACTAATCATATAAATGTATCCAACAACTAGGGTTATTAATCTAGATGAACATGAGGAGTGTGGCCCATAATTATGGACACAAATATAGTAGCAAGAATGAAAATAACAATAATCATACGGGTATTCATAGTTTTACAGACAAAGAACTACCAAATAAAATTGATGAATAACAATTGCTTGATGGTGATAGTAGCTTCTCCAATCTTGAAATATGAGTTTGATTCTCCTGTAGTGATGTCTCTGTTTCCAAAGGTAAAAGTTCGATGAAATGGGTTTTAGGTGTGAATGGTGGAAATGGATTGTGTACCCAGAAGTAATCTCTCGTGTTCCCCCTCTTGATGAATTCTTCATCTCCTTTTATAATCAAAAATATAGTTGGGAGAATTAAATGTAGGATACGGAGGATTTCAATGGCTGCTGTTTGTCCCCAATCTCTTTCTGACAAATTGATATGGGCGTATGATTTGTTTGACAATTGTTAGGAGCTATTTGTGGGAGATATGGAAGATTTCTTGAGCAGCCATTTGTCTGAGACTTTTCTCTCTTGTGTGCTTATTTTTCTTCTGACACAAATATGAGGTGTGGGTGTTTATCATGAGGGTAGGTGAGGTTTTAAGTTGGTGGTTGACTTTTTCTAAGAGATTTACCCGATTGATATCACTTTACCCGGCTGGTAACACACAAAATGATCGAATATGAAATGTGGTAGAAATACCTTTTACCCGACGGGTAAAGAGATACCCGGTGGGTAACCGTGGCGGATAACGCTTCATCCGGCTGATAATGGGAGCAGGTAACTTGACCTTGGTTCTGTGAATTTATTCATGAAGGCTGAGTTTTGGTGGAATTGTTATCCGGCGGATAACCTCTTACCCGACGGGTAAGAGGTGTCTAGACTTCATATTCTGCTTTTTCCTTGCTTTATCCAACTCTTTCATATATTTCGTTATTCCAGCTGCAATTGTACCTGAATTCATTTTTCAATGCAATGAGTACCTTAAGTTCATGAATTTAATTAAAATGGTACACAATTGGGACTGATATTGCGTCTAAAAATATGTATAGTTTAAGCGATATCATCTACATACATGCCCTTTCATAACAAAACCACTAGTATAGGTTCACAACAATTCAATAATCACTAACATAATCATCCTATATCCATAAACTCCTTCTTCTCCAAATTTCTCATTCTAGGGTTTATGTTTAATTCATACAAACAATCAAATTAATTCATACAAACAATCAAATTAAGAGGTTAGGGAGGTTACACTTACCTTTTTAAATGAAGAATTAGAAGATTTAAACTCAATCCTTTAATTTCTAGCTTCAATTTTCGTTTCTCTTCCTCCCGCTCTTTTCTCTCACGCGACACACACATATACACTTTCTATTTTTGATGCTTCCATATTTTTAGAAAAGGAAGGAGGTTTATATAACATGTTTCATTTTCTACTCTCAACTTATACACTTAACATAACTAATCCCTCAACTTACATTACACATACATTGTAAACTTAACTACAATTTAACTAGTTAACTAACTAACCTCTCACAAGTTAACTTTCCAACTTACAATATAAATTTCACTACATAAAATATACATACAGTTAAAATTAATCTTTAGATTTAAAATATATACTATATACTTACTAAAATTGGAGTGTTAC
Source organism: Pseudognaphalium luteoalbum (assembly GCA_963422505.1). Lineage (NCBI taxonomy): Eukaryota > Viridiplantae > Streptophyta > Magnoliopsida > Asterales > Asteraceae > Pseudognaphalium > Pseudognaphalium luteoalbum. The sequence continues at coordinate 362,791 of OY730193.1, forward strand.
AAAATATATATATATATATATATATATATATGTATGTATGTATATATATGGTTGTACATATAACACGTGAGATACGTGTACGTTTGTTCTTCTAAAAGAAATGCAATGAAGATGCTACAATATACATCGATTTTAATACAGGTCATATTAATGAATGTTTAAAAGTTTAAGAATGTTAAAATTGTCATTATCATTTTACTTATAAAAATAATTGGATTATAAATGTACTACTATCATTGTTTTTAACGTAACTTTATTACAGTAACTAAATTACTCAAAAAGTTTTTGACTGGCCTAGCAAAATAAACACGGTAAAGGTAGTTATATAGTAATCGCTTTAGACCACTCTCATCCGTGACTAAAACTGACTGAAACCGATTGAGTCATGTCAGTCAAAACTGACAGACTCCTGCCATCAGTGATACCGTCACTTTAATTTTTAGGTACCACACTTACCATTTTCCCTAACTTATACACACATGCAAAAAAGGAAAAAAAGGAGGTAAACGTCGAATATCTGATGGATTTCAACCGACGCTAAACTTACACTTGGTGCCATCGATGTCAACCGACGGAAGCCGACTGAAATAAGTGGGAGTGATCTTAGTTCAAAATATTTTAAACTAATGTTAGTAATTTTTTATAATAATAGTAAGACTTTATTAGACAACACCGGCCCATGTGAGTTAACTTGTATGTGACCAATAAGATTCCATCTCCTTTTGCATAATCAGCCAATAGAGAGACTCGAAGGTCAAATTATTCACCTTAATTCAAGGGAACGTTTAGTTTGATTTAATTTAATTTATATACTTGATGATTTGATTTGATCGATATTCCGTACAATTATTATATAAAAAAATCATATCTTACTAACCCATCAAATAATAGCCGTAGCCCAAAGGATTGCGGGTGTTTAGTTGTGGAAAAAGAGGTGAGTTTTCTAGAAAATTTTTACAAGTTTAGTGGAAAATTAAAAAATGCGTTCAAAATGAATTTTTTAAAGAAAATTTTTCAAGAAAATGAGAAATTCACTTTTTCAAAATATAACTTGGAGGTGGAAAACAAGTTTCCCTCACTTTCAAATTTTCCTTCATAAACTTCCTCCACAATTTTTCAAAATTTTCATGATATAACTAGTTTTTCAAAATCCACTTTTCCAACATTTTGAACGCATTTTCTAAATTTTTAACACTTTTCTAGAAAACGATTTTCTTTAGAAGATTGGAAATGAAAAATTGTGAAAATTTTTCCACAACTAAACACACCCTGAACTTCTGCCTTCAGGGTTGGAACGTTTTTATATACAATTATATATTATTGATACACGCAATTACTTTGGTGTTAAAAATATGTCTCCAACAAAATTTTTGAATTTATGATAGTTAGGGTGGGGTTTAAATGAGAATAGAAATTTGTGTAAGAATGAGAGAACCAATGATAATGTGTCATGTGTACAAAGAGAATGATTCACATGTACAAAATTCATTTACCCCCAACATCAATTATCTCACAAACGGGAAGTCAAAAAATCATGAAAATTGCACCATTAAATTCAGTGTTTTCTCCTCTTCGATTAGCCGTCCCTCAAGGCATACTTTCGACGAGTTTTATTTCCATCTTTTTTGGTGGGTTTCACATTTACTAACACATGTGCTAAAGTGTTGCGTTTAGGGTTTAGTGTTTAGAGGTTAAGTTTTATGGTTTATGGTTGGGGGTTTGGGGTTTCACCCCGAAACCCCCAACCCTAAACCCCAAACCTTAAACCCTAAACGCTTTACAAAACTCTAAACCCTAAATCTTATTAAACCTTAAACCCTAAACCATGCTAAACCCTAACCCTAAACCTTGCTAAACCCTAATCCTAAATCCTAAACCTAAACCCTAAACCCTAACCCCTAACTACAAATTAAATGTACAATCAATCACTAACACATGTGTTACTCATTTGTAAAACCTACCAAAAAATGAAAAAAAATGTCAAAAGTATGCCTTGAGGGACGGCAAATCGAAGAGGAGAAAACGCTGAATTTTATGGTGTAATTTTCATAATTTTTCGACTTACCATTTGTGAGATATTTGAGTTTCAAAAATGTGGGAAAATAGATATTTGATAAAAATAAGTGGTTGACATTGATTCATCTATTCCGACTTAAAATTAAAATGCTCATTTGAAATCTACTCATGATAGTTATTGTGGTAAAAATGAGAGTAAATTTAAGAATTTAATAACTTTTTTAGTTATGTTTTACAATTGGACAATCTTTTTTATAGACATTTAAATTGGGATCAAGAGAGTAGTTGTTAAGATGTAAATTAATTAAATGTGGATAATATATGTGATAAACACTGATGGTCACTAGTTAATTTAATGTTAATTGGTACCAAATGACCTTTTGAACTATTGGTTTGCGAATAACCATTTAATCTAGAGGTTGTGAGTTAAGGTATCGAGAGAAACAATTTTAATATAGTGTGTGGCTGTACAAAAATGTGTAAGTTGTATGTAGGTTTGTTTTTATGAACATGTTTATTATCAGTGAAGTTGGTGTTTTATCTATAATTTTTTTTCTGAAACGTTTTAGGGTAAAAATTAATTGTTTGAAAATAACCATCACCACTAAAAATTTGAGATCATATATTCTTAGTATATTATATATATAAAAAATGTGATGTTTAATACTTGTGCTATAGTCTATACTGACCCTCTACCGTTAATAATAACTAGTGTTATACCCAGGTTGTGCCCCTGGTGAACTTTTTATTATTATTTTTAATAAAAAATCAATTGTATTTTTTTATGTTAACATGCAAGGTGGTTATTGTGATAAATTGACAATGCACATCAATGTATCTTTCTAAAAATAGTATTTCATAAACATAAACCCTATCTTGTGAAGTATCATGAACGGTATATTACTCTGGTTTTATATTCGGGGGTCTTTTAGCAGAAACACGAGCTGATGTGCAAGAAAGAAGAAAGCCATATAATACAAGTATGATAGAGTATTAAACAATCATAAAAAACGGTGAGGTTTGATACACTGAAACTACGGTGCAGATATAGTCTTAATGTGATGTTTATATTACCAAAACTAAGCAAGTAGATATAGACTTAAATGTCAAAAAAATTGAATGAAAATAGACTACAAAGATCATCTAGTGAAATTGGACACAGACAATAAACACAAAAGATATGTGACTAAGGTGTTTGAAAAACAACTTAAAAACACATCAGTTACCTCCCTCATATTGTCACCTCTACCAACAATGTCTCAAGAAAAGAAAACAATAAGTAACACGCCAAGAATCCTCAATCTAGACCGGTTGCACACTTGCACTACAAGCTGTGTAATCTCACTCCAGCATGTATCCCCTAAGTAGTGATGTAGAGACGTATATGCACCCATCTAAGCAACTATATGAAGTAATGATTGTTCTGATATAATTGGCATATGATTCCCTGAGGTGGCCAATCATATTGTTTTAGCGCCTTTCCTGCTGTTCTGAAATTCAAATAACCCCGACTGGTCCAAACGCATATGGGTTGTTTATTTAAAATATAGTCAAGACCTACAATGAAAAATAAGAAGAATGGTTAACTAATAATTCCAAGCAACCAAAATTACCCATTTACCCCATCAACTACACCCACAACTCACTAAGAAGGAACCTGGCCCGGCAACTAAAATACAATTAAGATTTGTAACTCAAATATGGTTCTGCAGTTCTGCAAATTCCATCAATTACATAATGCCCACCTTGGAGAATAGAATAGCTAGAAAGTGTTAGCAGACTATGAAGTTTTATAAAGATTATCACCCTTTTAATCTGGAACAGCATGAACAACTCTATTACGAAATCATATAGCTTGTATCCCCTACATGTAAGCATTGAATATCTTAAGCTTGGTAACATTCAGACCCGTAAAAGACCCAACTCTACACCAGCTAAAATTTTTACACACAAAATAACCAATGATTTTAGAGATGATCCAGAACTTTTATATGGCAAAAGGTTATGCGTGGCTAGATAATTGAGCTTACCTTGCATCATGTTAGATCCCTCGGACCATAGTTTATCCATGTGGTTGTGAGAGAGACTCTAAGCCATAGCGTCCCGAGCATATAACTGGACTCTTCAAAGATAGGCGTACAAACTGCTTGAGTAATATCATATTTGTATTTTGCACAAAGTCACTGTTGAGACTACATTAAAAATTACTTGAAGTTAGCACCACACTTGTATCATCTCAAATGTGTAAAAGTTGGAAAAATTACAAAATTTTATGAATGAATATGGATGTTGGTGGTATCTGATAAGTAAAACTGGTTCAGAGGACACAAGGGATTGCTGCATATTCCATGACCCATGATTCAATCCTTGGAATGGCTACAACTTTTATTATAGTTTTCCTTCTTCGCAAGAAGAACATTATGGAACTTCTTATGATGATTGATAAAAGTTCATATAGTGTTTTCTTCTTTCTTTGGCATAGTGCATCTATATACACCAAAAATTTGAAGATACATAAAACATCAAAACAGAGAGCGATCTCATTGTTGTCATTATTTATGTAACTCAAAAATTAATATGGGAAATTTTTCTGTCGGTCAACCCAACATGAACCATTTGGGCTTGCAAATCAGTTATAATATTTTGACTCATCACCTATTCCACCCAACCCCCGCGTTTGTATGTGTTTTCCGGACTGTCCAACCTACTCGTATTTTAATTGAAGTCTTACAGCTATGCGGATCGTCAAACTGAATAAGTACAAGACTTTGAATGTTATACATAATAAAATCAGAACTTGATAGGTTGGCGTAGAAAAATGAAAAACCTAAATCTTGGACACTGAAGTAACCCATTTTTATTCCTTTCATATATATTATTGATTATTGATACAGTTACATCTATATGGTCTTGCTCACTACATACATAGATGAGCGGTTTTCAGAATTTTTACGCTGCTGAAGATAACCGTCTAATTTGAGCAGTTTATTGGTTTCTATCGGATGGAGCGGATGAGAAGTCAACTAATTGGACGGCTAGGATTAGAGAGTCGACTGACTGAGCGTTGTCCATATAGTATAGTAAATAGTAATAATGTAACCTATTAAAAAGGTAATGAAGTGAAGATGCATTAAATGTTAGAAAATGGAAGCGATTAGCATAGTACAAAACTAAGAATATGTTTCTTAAGAAAAGAATCCTGAATTTGGACCCAAGTACTAAAGCCCAATAAAAAACATAAACAACCAAATATGATAAAAAGGACCCAAAGCACTACAGCAATATAAAACAATAGCGCATGTTGCTGTAACTACATTGTAAAAACAAACCTGAGCTAACTAACTAAATTCAGTATTTTGGTACAAGAATCCATTTATAATCAACTCTACACCAAATTTAAATTTGGTGTTTCATTTGATTCATTTGTTTAAGATATTATAATTATTTGAGTACAAAACTTTGAAAAACTTATTTATTTGTATCATTTCTTTATAGCGCGTCTTATGATAATTAAAATAATAAATATAATTTCAGACATATTATGATAATTAAAAGTATTGATTTATACATATGTAATTGAAATTATAAAGTAAGTAAATAAAATTCACAATTAAAATTAGTACTCCTTAGTTTGAAAAGTTAGTTAATCACAATAAACTAATGAATTAAAAGTATTGATTTATACTTGGCTATTAACTTTAACTATACCTATATAATAACCAACCAGATTAGCTACTAACTTACTGCTACTCATAAAACAAAAACAAAAACAAAAAATATGATGAAAATAAACTACTAGTAACTTGTTTGTTGGTGGTGGAAAAGTCTTAACTTGTTTGTTGGTGGTGGAAAAGTGTTGGATCAGAAGACAGACACAGAGCGATCAATTTCTGATTCAAAGTCTTTGTTGTAGGTTTGGGATTTTACTAATTTTATACATGCAATGCGGATGCGCTGTTCTAATTATCATCATCACCATGACTCTGTAATTACTACAGTATTATTATCGTTTCTACTAGATAGATTAGATAGAAGATGATCTATCTATTATGTTTAGCTCATGGAGTATCATTCTATTTTCTTCACCTAACTCAATCAATCCGTTACTTTGATTTTGATTTTGCAGACTCTTTCGCATATTTCCACCATGGCTGTGGCTTCTGAGCGTCTTGACACCACCAAGATTTGCAGTCACTGGTAATAATAATATTCTCTATTCTTCTTTGTACTTTCTTCTTCCTTTTTGGATAATTTTCATATTATTATTAGTATTTAGTAGAATAGAATTTGAGAAAAATCATGTAGCAGTGATTAATTGTTGGTCATTATTATTGTAAGTATGGTATGATTGTCAATTGAATCGTTGTAAACAGCTAACGGAAATCTAAAGAAAGTGTCATGTACTCATTCACATAGACTTTGACTGAGTTGTTATATCCAGTATTCGAGTTGTCCAGGTAAGAGATTTTTCTGGAGGTTATTACTACAACCTATAAATATCACGACTCTTCATATGCATAGAGCAACTGCTTTATATGACTCTGGTTGCTCTATGTCACTATGAGTCTTGTGTTTGGTTATAAGATTAATAACAGCACTATGTGTTGATCAATTATGGTTTACACGAATCACATATGTCGGATTGCTTTTAGTCGTTGTTGTGTTTACAAGAGTTATCAGTGAGCTCCTTTTTATTCCCTAGAGAACCAATTGTATTCCTTTGAATTGAATGGAGAATGCAACCTACTCAAAGTGGGGTTAGAAAAATACAGGATAAACACTTAAATCTGCTGCAACTGTTCCCTTTCTTGTGGATGTGGGTTCGTGTGTGTGTGTGTGTGTGTACTTCACTACTATGTCGGTAGTGCTCCTGTAGCTAAAAGACATCTTCACACGGGCTGTAGTATGTGAGTGCTTAACTCTGAAGGGGATGTTTACACAATAATTTATGTATATGACACTGAAAATGAATACCATAATTATATTGCTATTTTTCATAAGTATTTTATTGATTTTTACCAAGCTTGTCATAAGTTATATTTTTATTGTTATTATTAACGCTAGTGGTTAATATGTTAATAGACTAACAACTACTATGATATCTTGGAATTCATTGATGGCGTTAGTTGAATGTTGACTTGTTGCTGTTTCATCTTAATAACAAGATTGACAAATTTAACGGTATAATAATTATATAGAATAGATGACACCTTATAGTGATGTAATTGGTATTTGATGTACTCTTGAAATATATTGGAATTCATATGTAACTTGCATCTTGTAAATGAATTAGTTCTGTTACCATGCCACATTGCTTAGTGAAACTAATAAACACTTCTTGGATTCTTCACATCACTCTACATATCCATTCGGTAGCGTATAACTTGAGTACATCTCCTCATCCTTTCCCCTTGTATCATATTATAACTGTTGAAATGCATCTAATTAGCTATAAATGAGCAGTTACACTTGTCATTTTGGTTTAAGATTGTCAGTAACCTTTTCATTTGATTGTTTTGCTCATCTCTAGCATTTACTATAGAGTTTTGTAATTTCGTTAACACTTACCATCAAAGTGTTATGCTCAATGATTATCTATGACTAATTTAGTGATTGTAATTACTTTTTAATCATTGCAAGTAATGGTATGGTATTTTGTTTCCAATTTAAGGACCTTGCTGCAATTTACTCTTTAAGGTTCATTGTTCTCCAAGTGTACTTAGTGAATTGCTAACGCTCGAGTGCTTTTGTTTGCAGTGACAGAGCTATTCCGTCCTCAAATATTGATCTGCACTTTACTCACTGCTCACGGAATTTAGAGAAGTGTAAAGTGTGCGATGATATGGTACCCAGAAAGCATTTAGAAGAACACTACTCAAGCACCCATGCTCCGGTATGTGGATCCAAGAGATTTATATAGTCTTTATTGTCAGCTGATTCTATTTTTAGACCGTCACTCGTAGTATACTAGTATGTACACATACACATAACACATTTGGGTGGGTGTGTATGTATATATGTATGCATACATATACATATATGTGTACTCGATATGTGTTTGGTTTGAAAATTGCAATGATCAAATTTGAATGTGTTTAAGAAATTTTTATGAATTTGTTGGGTTTTCCTAGAATCCTTACTCATCATATAGCTTCTTTAGCAAAATATCTAACTGTCTTTGGGACAGGTATCTTGTTCATTGTGCAATGAGATGATGGAACGTGAAATCCTAGTTGTGCATAAAGGTGAAAAGTGCCCCAAACGGATCGTGACATGTCATTATTGTGAGTTTCCTTTACCTGCTACTGACCTATTTGAGCATCAGGTAATCACCAACACCTCTCTGACATTTAAAGTTGCCAAATGCTTCATTGTCTAAGATATTCGTTATGCTAAAATTTCAGGAAGTTTGTGGAAATAGGACAGAGCTATGTCATCTGTGTAACAGATATATTCGACTCCGGGAGAGAGTTGCCCATGAAGTCACATGCAATGGCGTTCCTGCTGAAATTCCCAGGTTTAAAGAACAACTCCCGTCTTTAATTCTTTCTAATTTCAGGTTTATCACTTCATAAGTTGTTAGAACTTCCCTTTATATTTGAACGATGCTCTTATTTGAAAAGGAAATATTGATTTAGCTTTTCTAAACCATCTTATTCAATTCTCAGCTACAAAGAATCTGTCATTCTTAATTTCTTATTGAAATGGAAAGGAGAATGGATTAATAACGTAAAAAGATACTCTACATTGGTCAAAATTATCTCTCACGCGACTATCTTTTTCCAGAAAACCCCTTCACTTCTAACGTTTTTTGATAGAAAAGCCTCAAGCTATCAACTTTTTTTATTTGTCAAAGTTCTTTTAAAGCTATCAAAGAAGGCCATGTTGACTTATTTGTTTATCTGGAGCTGATTTGGTGCTGATAGTCAAGGTTTAAGGTTGAAACTTATAGTTTTATATTTTGGCAAGGAAATTTGATTAGTTCAATTAAAATTTTTACCAAATTTGTTTACGTTTTTATAAAAGTTTACTTTTAAATAGAAAAACATTTCTTGGATGAAAAGGTTTTGGACAAAAAAATTATAGTGTAACTTGTTGTGCGTTGATATTTCGGCAATTTTTTCTGGTAAATCGATCCGTGCAAGGAATTCCATATTTTTCCGTTCGTGTTTTTCAAGAATGTTGATTTGTTTGCGTATGATGATTCTCATAAGCTAAGAACTAATAATAGGAGTCAGTAAAGACTCAAAGATCTAGGGTTCAGTACATCAGCTATCTTGTTAATATATGTATGTATGTGTGTGTGTCTATATATATATATATATATATATATATATATATATATATATATATATATATAGTAACGGGATCAAAAAAGAAGAAAATTTAGGTGGAGAAGAGGGAGAAACAATATGATTCAGTATTTTTATAACTATGATTCATTTTTTTATTATTATAATTCAAGTAATTAAAAGTTGAATTATAGTAATAAAAATACTGAATCATATTACTTCTCCCTCTTCTCCACCTAAATTTCCTTCTCCATAGATCCCAATCATATATATATATATATATATATATATATAACAAAATTTATTGATTTAACCAACAACGGTATGTTTAATTTTATTACAACTTTATATTATCACCTTCACATAAGTGAAATATTATTTCGGATTTATTGTTGACAGAATTATTGTATTAGGGTCATAGGGCGCAGTTTGTGCTGGTTATGGTAGAAGGTTTCTAGACTCACTGTGAATAGTTTAACAAGTTTATTCTTATATGACATTCTGAATGTCTATTTTCGAAATTATAAGGGAAAATATTATTCAAGGGGAACGTGATTTACTAAAATGTTGGATACATAGATCGTGAAATGAAGTTGCACATTCAATGGGGTTACTATTTCCAAAAAGGAATATGCACCAAAAAGGGAATAATAACATATTTGAATTGAGCATTTTTTAGTATATGACGTTCCTTTTTTAAAATTTGCCCAATTAAATAAAAATGAACTAATTGCAAATGATTAACCAAAGTATCTGAAACAATTGTGAAGTGTTTCTAACAACGAATGATGCTTTTCAAGGGCAATGCGGGAAGCTGAGAGGGAGCGTGCTGTCAGGAGGCCACCACCACTGCAAGACTTTTCTACGAGGCGGCTTCTGTTCACTATAGCCATGACTGCCATCGCCATTCTTCTTGGATCACTTCTTTTCCAGAGAAAGCCAGACATCAGTCAACCTAACTAAAAAGTGAAATGTCAACCTAGAGATCTTAAGAAATCTCATGTGTCTAAGTGTTTATATATATATATACGTAAAATATATGTATGTATGTATGTATGTATGTATGTATGTATGTATGTATGTATGTATCTATTTGATTTCATTTTGCATCATCGCAGAAATTACTTGCCGATGGTCATTCTGTTCTATTCAGTATATATAAAGATTTCATGGAGTATACTCTTATTTTGCTTGCATATCTATTATCATAACCCCCTCCCCTTTTGTATCATTGAGAATTTCACCCAAATTTTTTACCGACTGTGCAACCACACATCAAAACTATTGACAACGACCTATCCAGTTTGAACCATTAGGTGGTTTAGCGACTTCTGGTGTTAGGGAGTGTGCTTTAAGAGCTTTGTTGATGGTTTAATGATTCCAGACTACCTAGTGTGGTTTGGTTCGAAAACATCAAACTCGAAAACGAACTAATAACTAGATGATATCAGCATTGATCGTTTGTTGCAGGTTCAAGATGATAGTCCAATGCAAGTGCTAGCGTTCATTTCCTGGATATACTTTCTCCTCTCTCCTGAGTCCCTCTATCTCGAGCTCTTTATGATCAATGGCACATCATTTTATCCCAAACTTTTTCAAGAAGTTTAATAAGACCTCTCCCTAACACTCATGCAAACTGATGCATCAGTTAGTGCTAAATAAGCGTCATGTCAGCACTTCAAAACTAACTGAACAATGTCCAACACTCATGCAAACTAATACATCATTTAGTGCTAAATAAGTGTCACGTCAGCACTTCAAAACTAACTGAACAATGTCAACCGTGATGTATCATTCAGTTTTTCTAGGCCAACATGTTATTTACTTTATATAGTTAAAACACAGCAATGAATAAAACAACTTCATTATAATTAAAAACATTAAGTTAATAAAAAAAATATAACAATAATTTAAAAAAGAATATACATTCATATATTAAAATATATAAGACAATAAAAGTAAGATAGTAGTCCATTCCAAATTGACGGATTCGTCTTCGTCCAAATCATCGTCTGCTTGTTATCGCAAACCCGACCCAAAGACCTTTGCGAAATATGACTTTTGTATTTTTCCAAAACTTTTTCTCCTTTTTTTTTTTAAAAAAAAAAACATACTAACATTTATTTTTTAATGCAAAACATCGGATAAAAACAAAAAGAAAACATCTATTTTAGCGGGCCACACTTGCTCCTTTGCTTCTCCGTCGTTAAACCAAAGTCCAGCTTACCGATGCGCAATCGATGCAGTGGTGCCGACACTGTCGATCAGGCAACGCAAACCGATTCTCAAATCAAACCGAAGTGTAGCATCCTTTTTACGTCTATAGTTTGTCAGAAAACATTTGAACATAAAACTTAAATTTGATTTAAGTAATATGATATATATTGAGGGAAAACATTTATGAGAGCACTAGCACAGGATGTGGTAAACAGTGTCTTGGACAGTGTTCTGGAGAATGTTGAAAGTGAGGATTTTATGGTGTGGTGAAAAAGTATTGTGCTTTTTATTATTTGTGTTATTTGAAAAAAGGAGAAAAAAACAATTAAAAAAAAACACCAAATCTTTCAGCGTTTGGATTGGGACGTTGATACTTAAACACCGACGAGAACGCCGACGCGGTGTGAAAGAACGCCGAAACACAGTATTATCAAGCTAGAATTTTGAGGAAAACGCTTGCACACTGTATGCTCTTATCGGTTTATCTATGACATCCAAACAAAATTTTGTATATTATACTTTTTGTCCATCAGTATCAGTATGCATATAAGTAGACCTCCAATAGGTCTAAAATGGGACCGCCCCTCCCTCCTAGAATTTGGGTTGTAACTAACGATTTATACTAAGTGGGTTTAAGATGGAAAATAATTGTAATAAGTCCCCCTTAAAATATAGTTACAAGTTGAGAATAAGATTATAAAATAATAAAGTTAGTGGTTATATGGTTGAAGATGACCATGACTTTATCCTTGTGCAAGAAGCAGGACTCGAACTCAAGTGCTGCTTGAATCGTCATCTATCTATATTATATATTAAAAGAAAAATCTTAAGAGAATAATGATCATTAAATGGAGATCAACAACTAAGATCTAACCCTTAATTTATTATATGACATCATTAATTCCATTATTATATTACTAAAAGACTAACTTACCATTCTATATTTACAATATATACCCTTTATATATACAATATAAATCCTCTGAGTTTTTTTCAATTGTAAATAATCCTTCAAATATTTTATCATTTCTTCTATATATCACACTCTTCATACAATCTTATTTATTTATTTATTTCTAAAAAAACCCCAATAAGTTATTTTCAATTTCAAATAATTCATAACTCATTCCATCCTTCAGTGATTTAAATTTTTATATGACCTACTATTTTGGATCTTTTTATCAAATTCTAATTTACAATTATTAGATCATGGATGTCAACGGGTCGGTTTCGGCGGATTTTAGTATGTTTGTACCCATACTATCGCCTTGATTATGGATGCCAACGGGTCGATTTCCGGCGCGGATTTTAGTGTATCTGTACACTTATCGGTTTACAATATTCGTATGTACTAATACCCGGTCCAATACCCATTGGGTAACCAACTAATATTACCCATCGATTTTTCATATTTATTCGCGAGTTTCAGTTATCCTTATGTATGCAAGTTTGATGAAACAAAAAAAAATTAATTATAGAATATACGACGTAAATTTGAACACGGAAAACAATACCAAATCACAAGATTTGAAATCTTAAAGATAACAATCTAATTTTTTAATTAACTAATGCAAACTTTCGGTACATAATATAGTATATAATATATAGTATTATTATTATAGAACAATATAAATACAAAAAAGAAAATGGAATCATGCACAATATTATCAATAATTAATTAAATAATTTACTCTTTTGCCACTAATTTCTCTATATCTCAATTACCTGCTGAACCGGTAAATTTGCTTATTTTGAAAAACATATCTGTACGATTTTAAATAATATTGTATTATTAAACATCAATACAAATAACAAAGTGACATCACAAGCAATATTATCCCTATTAATTTATTTATTTATTTGGAATCATCAATCCAAATTTTAAATAATATTGTATTATTAAACATCAATATAGATAACAAAGTGACATCATAAGCAATATTATCCCTATTAATTTATTTATTTATTTGGAATCATCAATTCAAAATCTATCACAATACAAATGCTTAATACATTTTTCATTTAAAGTTAAATCAATACAAACCGATGTACCGTACAACAAAGCACATATAAAATCCATATAACATATCCATGTAAGATATATCATTTATTTCAAAGACAAATAAAATAAAAAATATATATTTAATCTAATAATATATATAATATATAATATTCATGAAACGACATGCATTAGTTCCTAAAACGGCACCGACTGTGCGACAAACGTATAGAAGGAGAATTGCAAGCATAAAAAGGCAGCAGCTACAAATTCTAGTCTAGTCTAGGTATAAAAACCCCCAATTTCCCTCCCTCCCTCCATCTTTCGTTGCTCGTTTCTGAATTCTATAACCAACTCATCACTATCAGGCAGGTCTGGTCTGGTCTGGTCTGGTCTCATGATTGATTGATGTTACTGTATTAATTCTTAAGGATTTATTATATATATACGATACAACCATAATAATAATAGTATAAGTATATATCTTGTATATAACAGATTGATCTTGATTGATTGATTGATTGATTGGTCAGTAATAGGTAAGAAGATAAGAATGGCGACGTTTGAATTATATCGTAGATCAACAATCGGAATGTGTTTGACGGAAACATTAGATGAGATGGTTTCCAATGGCGTTCTTAGTCCGGAGCTTGCTATTCAAGTCCTTGTTCAGTTTGATAAGGTCTAATTATATTTATATTTACTGATGATGATGAATTGATGATGATACTTTTTTCCGTCTAATAACTTTATATATCTACTCTACTCAACTCAACTCCTTCTTCTTGTCATATCTATTTAGTTTTTAGTACCTACTTCCCTTTGTGGATCTGATTCTGACCCAATGGGAGTCAGGTTTTCCAAGTGATAAAGAATGTGTAGTCCGTAAAAGAAACGGGATTCATTTTCACTCTTTTGGTAACAAAGAAAAGTTAGGTTTTCACAGTATTGTATTGTTTTTCATGTTCTCAAGCAAGCTGGAGAGCCAAGGAAAAAAAGAAAAACACCCCCAAAACTTTACCATCATATTCTTCAGGTTGACTGCTTCAGTTTTATTATTACTAGAAGAAACTTTATTAACACTATTGCCGCCTTTTTCTCCAAAAGTTCTAAACTTTCCACATTTGAAGGAATGTTTTGAAAATAGTAAACATAGACAAAGCGTTTTATCTCATACACTCGTGAAAGTAGTGTCATTGTTTGTGTGTTACTTCCCTTATGCGACGTCTGTGTAGGTGTCATCATAACTTAACAAATTTGTGCATCTTTTGTCCCACATCACCCTATGAGTGCGGACAACCTGGGTACAAGCTTGACCCTGACAAGTGATAGTGTGGGACGTGTTTTGGGTTGGTGCTTGGGCTTGATCCAGGAACAAACATGTGAGGTAGAGCCACATAAAGGTGCCAAAGTGGATAATATCTTGTTATGATGGGCCTGTTTGTGCCAAATGTGTGTGTATATGTGCTCTTCTTCATTTAGTTCACTGCAGTATATATAGTATGAGGTTTAAGTCTCAGTTGGTAATAACATTGTTTTTACTAATTGCAGTCGATGACAGAAGCTCTTGACAGCCAAGTTAAAAGCAAGGTGACCATCAAGGTATGACTGTTTTCAACACTTCGCATTACACTTTAATTATGTTACTTTTTCCCTAAAATTACTACTCCGTATAGATATATAGATTGTGACATGACATAACCCGTCCAGGGGAAGATAACATTGTTATTTGCCAATGCAAATCTCTCACATATGCGTCTTAATTGATAGATATTTGTTCCCCGATCCACAATTTCTTAGCACCCCTCTCAAATGTTAAAGATTTTCATTATTTCTCATTATACTCAGAGACCACTATCCAAATATGTATGTTTGCTACATTTTTTTCTCAAGTGTTATTAAAAAGATCTCACTTTCATGATAATAGGGGCACTTGCACACCTACAGATTCTGTGACAATGTGTGGACCTTCATTGTTCAAGATGCCATTTTCAAGTACGATGAAACCCAGGAGAATGTTGGTCAAGTTAAAATAGTGGCATGCGACTCGAAGCTGCTTACTCAGTGATTCGTGCTTAGCATTTCATGTCTAGTTGCTGATAAAAAGATGCTAGTAGTTAAAATAGTGTAGAAAAAGGGTATGACTGTATGATAAAAAAAGAGGTGGGGAGGAGTTATGTTCTGTCGTTGTACTTGCTACAACATGACACACAACAGAACCTCAAATAATTCTATCAGCCTCCACTTGTGTAATTCTTCGTCATAAGTGTTTCTGTTTTCTTTTTCTTTTTTGTTGTTTCTGTTCTATGTTGTATTTGATGTAATATGATGGAGTAAAAATGTAATGTCGCATCTATGCTATGATCATCTGGCCCTTGTTTCTAGTATAAGTTTTCTTGATTCCCCTTCAGTTATGCCATAGCATTTTGGTTTACCTAAGCAAGGGCGGCCTACAAAATGAAAATGATAAACAAATTTCACTGGACCTGTATACCTAAGTTTGGATATATAAAATAATACGAGTATCTCCACCAGAGTCATGGAGAAGGCGATTCTTTGCCTAAGGTTGAGTCTTTTGGGAATATTTCTCTTTCATCTGCCTTGAAAAATACTTCAGCTTGCAGTTTTATCAGATTCTCAGCTGTTTAAAGAGTGAGTTTGCTTATTGCACCACCTAAAGCCAGATTATCCAACTATGGCTTCCTTGGAATCTGGAAAATGTAATGAAGCGAAAAAGGTTGAACTTCCCAATGGAATGGTACTTCAGGTTGAAAGTTTTCACTTGTAATCATATACCCTCCATAAATGTGTGCCATATTAAAATTTAAGGTCAAATATATTTAATGTCATTTTCAAAGTTCGTAGCAATGATATCGTAAATTTAACAGTAACATTCATCTATATGTGTTATCCACTATAAGTTAGTAGTGAATTAGTGATCATGTTTTACACCTAGGATAAAAGAGGCATATGCCATATGGTTATGTAACTTGAAAAGTTAAAGCCAATTTGACCTTAAAATTTAAAACATGTCACTGATTTTTGAACTTCTGTTTTGTTTGATCAGATTTATGTATTTGGATTTGCAAGTGGTCGCAATGCAAAAGTGAAGCTTCAACTTCAAAATTGCTCACAAACATGGATTCTCCACTGGGGTTGCATTTCCGATGGAAACAAGTGACTGGAACTTATTGGACATTAAAGTTTTTTCTTTCTTACTAGAGATGGCAAAATGGGTGGGGCGCGTTGCGGGTTAAAACGGGCGAGCGGTCAAAATGCATAATTTGATGGGTCAGGTCGTTCTAAAAAAGGGCCGGGTTGGCATGAAACTCTTATTCGAAATTTAAGATTCCCTTAAATAGATAGTGACTCAAATATGATTAGAAAATCTAGATCATTTCGTCAAATATCTAAAAGCCGTTCCATTAGAGCAGTATAATTACAATTCGAGCAAGGCTTAGCAAATATTACCCAGATCAACCCATTTATAAGTAAATGGGTTGGAATTTTCATCTCTCTTGTGTGTTTGTCATTGTATGTTGTTTTTCTCTTGCAGAAAATGGGTTGTTCCCTCCTATATTCCTTCTGGAACATCAGTTTATAAGAAAATGGCACTACGCACACCATTTGTCAAGGTTTGTCCTTCATTGTTTCATTGTTCAGACTTGAAGGGCTGTTTCTTTGCTGATCATTTGACATTTTGACTTGTAGGAAGGAGATGCATTTGTTGTTGTCATTGAGCTAAGGGACCCTAAGATACACGCGATTGAATTTGTTCTTAAAGATACCAGACATGATAAATGGTTTATCTAAAATCTTTATTAAAAATTTTATGCTACTAGGATATATATTTGGTTCCGATTCATTATTTTTTGCATTGCTAGGTTAAAGATGAATGGAGATAGCTTCCTCATCAACTTACATGAAGAAATCGATGCAAGTTTCTATTTCTAGACTCTATCTCCTTGTATCTGATTATTATCTAATTATCATTATTACAGGTTGACAATCATGGTACAGGATATGCTAAATGCTTGCTCAATGGAATGTCTCATAAGACAGATGTTGAAAAGCCATTGAGAGATAGGTACATTTTTACTTGAGAACTGAATGTAGTATATACAAGTGAGTTTGTGAAGTTTTATTAGTTGGTGGCTCACCAAAAAACTGGAAAACTTGAGCGTGCTTATCTGGCTCTGATGGATTGGCTGTGATATTTTTGAAAGGTCAAATTCAGATTTTGTGCCCAAAGCTTACATGAGTGCAAACAACAGAAGTATTAGAAGGCATATTTCATGAACTCTGCAATATTTAACATTTCTTCTGTAATTGACAGAAACCATCCCTGGAGTTCTACTTTCATTCCAGAAGTCTCCACCTCTTCCTTCACTTGGAAAGGACTCCCTCGAAAGAAGAACACTTGGAGCAATATGTATGCAATGTCACTTGAAGAGGCCTATAGTCAGACGGTATGATCATGTGCTTTTTTTAACCTTGTTTAAATCTTATATATTTCCCTGGATTCAATAATTTCATGGTACCACAGAGTAACTGGAATTTTACTTATCTCCACTGTATATTTCTTGAGTAGCACTTAACAGGTAACGGCATCCCTCAAATTCATGATTACCATCCTGGAGAACATCTCAAGACAGTTAGATCATTTCCTTATTATCTTTAGTAGCACTTCTATCAGAATTCAGTTAGTGGTAGATGTTTCAGATATCACGGGATGGATGGAGTGTGTATAGTTGTTAATTAGTGACTAAACTCAATACTTAATCCCATAGTTTTGTGTTCAGTTATTTGTAGAACTTGACACTGATCAATTATTTACTGAGTGCTGTAATAGGTTGGTGAAAAGTCATGCAGCATTAAATTATTTACTGAGTGGTAGATGTTTCAGATATCACGGGATGGATGGAGTGTGTATAGTTGTTAATTAGTGACTAAACTCAATACTTAATCCCATAGTTTTGTGTTCAGTTATTTGTAGAACTTGACACTGATCAATTATTACTGAGTGCTGTAATAGGTTGGTGAAAAGTCATGCAGCATTAAATTTTTGATTAAAGAGGTACCAGCATGGATAAGATTTCCAGCATCGGTTGTAATACCTTTGGGAGCTTTTGAGAAAGTATTATCAGAAGACATAAATAAGGTATATATCATTTTTTAAATCTCTGTAGGCTTTTTCCACCCCCATTATTTTGGTTTCTATAAGTGCATTTAACTAGTTAAGCTCGATTTAGAAATACAACTGTCCCGTAAAATAAAAAAGAAGGTTTGTGCTAGTGCAAATGAAATATTTTTAATTTGAAATTGATAGTAAATATTCTTTGGTTAGATAACTTAATAACTACACTTGATTATATGAATAGTGGAATAGTAAATTTCTTGACAAATGAAAAGTGCTGTAAGAAGTTACGCTAATGAATGGTTAACCAATATAAAGAATATGCGAAATTGACTAAACTATTTTGGTTCCAGAGAGTTTATATGTATAGCTACAAGTTAGAATGGTTGTGTGCTGTCTGGTAATCTACTATTCCACTTCAGCATTTGCATGTGTCCACATCAACGTTTGTAACTAATTAACCTGGCCATTTAGTGAATCATGACATAGGATAGGAACAAAATTAAAACTTGAGTGGTTTAACTTCCATTAGAACTTTTATTTAAGTGGAACAATGGTAAAACTTGGTTAGTATATGATGATTTCCCCAAAACCTTAATATAATATCTACATGGATCAAATCTTTGGATCAAAAGATGTACTCTGGGGGGATGGAGCAATTCATGCCTTCTTTTTCTTCATATTTTTATCATTCTAATCCCTCTTTACCACTTTATATCTTTAATCAGTCTCTTAATATTAGAAGTTACATATATATTTATTAGTCCACTAAATACCTCAGGAAGTAGCAAACAAAATTGTGTCCCTTTGTGAACATGCACATAGAGGGGACATTTCAAAGCTTAAGGCGATTCAAGAAACTATTATGCAAATGAAAGCTCCTCGTAAAATGGTAATATGGCCATAGAACCCTGCTTCTTCAATTAATTATTATACATTAATTCATGGCTTTTTTTTTCTCTTAATGTTATAGTTACAGAATGGTTATGATTTTACATGTTCAGATTTCCATCCTCATTTCATTTCATTTTTTTTTTGTAATGTACAGTAATACTTACATTATAAAGATTTAAATTGTTAGTTGTGAAAAGAAGTCTCTGGAAAAGGTTCTAGATGGAAAAGACTGTATTACCTGTAAATTTGTAACAATAAGCTGGTCATGATAGACAAAATTCTAATTAACTTATTTACTTTGAAAATTTGGAGAGCATTGAGGTTAGGAGAAAAATGAAGAGTTTGAGAATACCTTGGCCTCGAGGTCCCGGAGAGGATACTTGGAATCGAATTTGGCTGGCAATGAAGAAGGTATGTTTCTCATCCTCTTCCCGAAAAGTGGGTGAAGTTTGACTTTGTACTTATGTAGTCAAACCTTTGGAATCCAAATTGAAACTTGGGATGGTTTTTACAGAAAATTTTAGTGCCCTTTATCTTTTCTGTAAGATATGCAATTAATACATGAAATTGTTATAGGTTTCTAAAAATTGATGTATATTATTTTTTTAAAGTTAAAATTTAGTCTGTTTGACCGGTATCTCTTATTGGCAGCATAGACCAAGTCACCAAGATATCATGACATTTAACATTTGCTCTCTTGCCCATGTCCAGGTTTGGGCTTCTAAATGGAATGAAAGAGCATATATCAGTTGCAGAAGAACAAACACGAATCATGATGAACTATGCATTGGTATATTAATACAAGAACATATTAGAGCTGATTATGCCTATGTGACATACACAACTCATCCTGTATCTCGAGACTCATCTGTGATATACACAGAGGTACGATTCCGAATAAATCTTATAGTATGAGAAATTGCCAATGGTGTCTTTATTTTGTTATATAACGAACTTGAGAATACCATTCCCATCATAAGTTGAAACAAAAAAAGGCTATTTGTACAAATAGAGTTGGAATTTCTACATTTAGTTATAAATGGGTCGGATACTCGGATTGGGGTTATGTATTATATCCAACGGGTAAAATGGCTAAGTTTATGGAAATAAACACGAAGAAGACAGGGATGTGGACGAGTCAAACAGGTTGAATGTCATCTGAAGTGTATCCAGGTCCATAAAAATCCCGTAAATTGCTTTATATAAAAGTTTCAGATTGTGTTTCTAATATTTTCATATTTGGCCAGTTACTAATTTGTAGAAAATAAAAAAAGGAACAAAAATATGTTTGCAGGTTGGGTCAACCTGTTTAGACCTGCACTTATAATTATCCATTTTGACTTATTGTTTGATCCACCCATTTTGCCACTTCCCGTATACAAAACAGACCTTAGATTGCTCTGCTAAATTGATTCATAATTAGATTGTCAAGGGCTCGGTTGAGACTTTAGTTGGTTCTCTTCTGGGGCGCGCCATGAGTTCTACCACTAATAAAGATGATCTGAAATCTCCCAATGTAAGCCTTTTGATACGTAACATACTAAAAGATTTCAATTTCGCACAGGAAGCTGAATTTATGTCCATTTTATAATGTACCTTTTAGGTTACTTGTTACCCAAGCAAATCTACTGGATATTACACAAAGAACAAAAGGTCGGTCATCTTTAGGCCAGATCCAATGTCTGAGAACACGAATGGATATACTGAGGATGGTGTATATGACAGGTATGTTATTTGGAAATTTAATTGACCACCTCGTGAGGGTCCTTCAGTATGCCGGTCAAAAAGCTTGGTGAGCCTGAGTAAAGCTAAGCTCAAGCTTAGTATGTCTTAGTGTCTATAAGGGTATACTATTTTTACACTAATGACTATAAACCGGGTTTCTTTTCTCAACTCTTGTATCTTTAAATTTGACTAGTTAGCCATGAAAATCAGAATCAGTTTTGCCAAGGTATGATTATAAAAATTCAAGCCATTAGTTATGGTATATTGGGCTCATATACAATCGGAGTTCTTAACAATAGTTTGCTTGTAATAAAGTAAAGGCTTTACCTGTAATTTTATAAGTCCAAAATATACATAAGTATGTATGTGCCCGTAGAACCTTGCACATTGAAATTGAGCCAAAGCTCGAGCGTATATGAGCATGGACAAGTATATAGATACCAAGCCTATAGGGGCCAGACAGGCTTGAGCCTTAGGTGAGCACGCCCCAACCCACATACTTTTGTCACAAGCTGATCTTCGAGGCAATTAAGTTTTTTGCGACTTGAATGCACTGCCAATTAGAGGTGGCTTGACGGGTGAGTGGTCGGGTTGGCTAATGGGTTGAAACATGCAACCTTATACGGTATGGGATGTTTTGACTTGCACACATTCTTTTGTCCCCCTTTTCTTGAACTTGATAGATAATTACAGTGTGAAAAATATGATTATGCAAACCATGTAATAAAATAGCAGTCTAAGTTTATCAAATAAAATGATTTAGGTCTTAAGCATCTGAATAATTTATGTAACTTTTGACATGTTTGACCCATTTGATCATAAATTTGACCCATTTATTGTAAATGGGTTTAAACTGTAACCTCGACGGCTGTTGTTAATTGAATTGCAAATAACTTTATTTCAGCATTCAGTTTGATTAGAATTGAAACATTTGCAGCCTGTCAATGGAAAACAAGGAGGAACTTGTGCTGGATTACTCGAGAGATCCAATGATAATTGATCTATGTTTTCAAGCGTTGATTCACTCAAGAATTGCTGAAGCTGCAAAGATTATTGAAGAATTGTATGGATGTGCCCAGAACATTGAAGGGGTGGTGCATGATGGAGAAGTATATGTGATTCAATGTAAGCCTTTAATATTTTGAAATTTAAGTAGCCTAAAACTCATCCCTAGATATATGCAATGGTTAAACGTTAATATGTTATTCATTACAAACATCGGAAATATTGATTCTAGTATACATTATTAAAGATTAATCTGGAGCTATCACTGATGGGTATTTTATTGGGTATTTTAGTAGCTAAAATTTCTAGAATAAAAAAGGGTAGTCCACATTCTAAACCCCACTGTATGAGTTGTAATGCCATTGAAAGAGTAATGCTAAATATACTAAAAATATAAAATATAAGATTAAATATATATGAGTAATAATACAGTTTTCGACGTATAAATTTCACTTATTTCTTTTTATATTCGCTACATGAGTTATTTCTTCAAATAAAGGACATACTGCCCTGATCTAAACCAAAGATCCTTACACCAAATACTAAGCCAAGTACTATAATATATAATAAACACACATGGGACTATGATAGTGATATAAAGGGGGACACTTTTTTGGAAGAAACCTTTTATGAGAAAGGGAAACGTTAATATTCATCATAAAACATCTTACATACGTCAATACAACTTACAAAGAAAAAGAAGTAAAACTCAATAAATATTGATCATAACATCAATTGATGAATGTTATGAATAAATTGATGAATGTTATGAATGTTAAACTTCATTGACGAATTCTTTTTGAAGGTTATAACATCAATTGATGAATATTAGATTCAAACTTGTTAATTGTTATCGATGTAAATGTTAGTTACCATTAATGATGATGAATGTTAAACTTAGAAATGTTCATCAAATAATGTGATGATTATCATTCATTGTCATGAATGTTAACTAACATTTATCACGATTAATGATAACGATTTACTAACATAATATTTATCAAATAATGTTACGAGGTAAAAAGGAAATTCATCAGTGAAATATACTCTTTATAACATCAATTCTCATTAATATTTGTTGAACAATGAATTCCTCGTAAGGATAATCTATTACATTGACAACTATCTAAATAATACAAAGCAACTCTAAAATTAACCCTGATGGGCCCCAAGCCCACAACTAAGCTTGGGTCATCTATTATAATATACAATCTCCTGAATATTGAAACACTATAAGCATGATATATTAACGACTATTTAAATAGGATGTTGATAAATGTAACATGCTTTTTTATACATACAACAAATGTATGCATTACAGTGTTATACTGTACTACATCACTATACAAATAATTTGGTGTACGAATAAAAATATGTGTTACATTTATCACTAGTCATTTTAAATAATATAAAGTAACTATAACCTAACCTTAATGGACCCTAAGCCCATAAGCAAACTTGAGTCATCTATTATAATATATCATCTAACAATATTTATGGATTAAATATAATTTTATGACATTTTGATTTGTAAGTGTATGATGGTTTAAATATTCATTTTCCTCCAAAAGCTTATTGCGTCGAATACCAATAGTAGAAATAGAATATTTATTATTTTTTATACGTTCCCGGCTACCATATAAAAAAGGTGATGATATCATTAAAATTTCAATTGACTAATTAAATTATTTAGTTTTGTACAATTTGTTAAAATTTTAGGATACGATGATGTCATAAATAATAATTTACTTAAAATATAGAATAAAGACTAAATTTAATTATATTTAGCATTCCTATCTTCCCCGTAACTATAATTGCATATAATTAAATTTTAATTTCCCTCTTCCGATAATCACCAAATTCAAAGGGGGCTTTGATGTTAGTACAATGATCTAACTGACGTCTGCAACTATAGTATTTAAGATTTGATTTGTGAGGTTTATGAATATTCAAATGTAATCCTATCCATCTTTTACAATCTATTTGCACCACCAAATGAATTAATATCATCACTACTTATGGCATAGTTCGGCATAGTTCATGTACCACAGCAGATTAATAACATATTGATCAAGCAAAAAATTCTGTCAACACACAAACTTTGTTTCGGAGTAGCCTTTTTATGTAAAAAAGGCTTATGAGAAGCTTTTAATTATTGGAATACAAAGAAGTAAAGCTTGACAAATCTAAAAACAAAAATATTTTTACCAAGTTTGTGTGTTCAAATTTGAAAAGAAAAACTCTTCAAAATCATTCTCATTGGAACACAAAGTATTTTTAGAGTCTGATGATTTATCTTCCAAAAAAGCTTTGTAAATTTTTTTTTCTTATTGTGGGTGCTAGGGATGAGCATTTATACCGAAATCCCAATACCGTACTCATACCATACCGGTCCCGTACCCGTACCGGTACCATACCACTTCAAATGGTACGGTATTTGGTACTTATAAATCTTATTTTTTTGGATGCGGTACTTTCGGTACGGTACCGGCAATTTTCCGGTTTAGTACCCGGTACCGGTACATAACATCTTATCTTTTTGCCACGATATAATTATGTGATAATATTTTCTATTAAAAATAAGAACGGCTACTAGTAACACATGTTATGTGTAATGTGCGACTGATGAGTTTTTAACATTCACAAAACCTAAATCCTAATCATCATCAATTACAAAGGATCACATTCAACTACAATCGTCATCATAATATGCAACCACCATCATCGTCATCATCATCATCATCAACAACAACAACAAAGAATATGAAAGTACCTATATCCTTAATATGCAAACGTATAAAATCCCGTGGTTAAATTTATGACACTCTGAGTAATGAGAATTATCTTTAGGATCATGTTTATTTTATTTGTTTAATATCATAATTTTCAACTTTATGTATTTATGTTATATTATGATTAATATCGTTGTTGATAATTTCGTGTTCGATGAATTAATGTGACGATATTGACAATTGGGTATTTTATTTCAAAAACATAAACATGGAGATTCCTTATGATTTTTATTGTTTAGTATCATAGTTGGTCCAGTTTGGTATTGAGGTGATTCTATATTTTTATAATGTACTACCTTTTACAACTTGATATTTTTCACTTTTATATTTTTATATTTCCGGTACCAAATAGGTATAGTACCACTTTTTACCGTACCCGTACCGTATTGGTACCAATACCACTTTAGTTGGTACGGTATTCGGTACTCAAATTATGGCCAAAAGGAAAAGCGGTACCAACCGGTTTGGTACGGTACGGTACCGGTTCTGTACCACGCTCATCCCTAGTGGGTGCTCTAATTAAGGAACCAATAAGAATGCGTCACGTATTACAAAATTCACCTTTCCCAGATTTCTAAAAATTATAGATCTCACAAACAGTATGTCAAAAAATCATAACAATTGCATCATAAAAATTAAGGTTTCTTCTCTGCGATTAGACATCTCACAATGTATATTTTTAAACAAACTTTTTTGGTGGTTTTGGAAACAACTACCACATTTGATATCAGCGAGTACCACGTTTTAGATGTACAATTTGTAAACAAAGATTACGCAAAGTAGGGGTGGCAATTTCTGACTCGACACGAAACCCGACACGAACCCAACTCGAATAATATAAGGTTAGGGTCGGGATTTTGATGCGCCAACTCCTCAACTCGAAACCCGCCAACTCGATATTTGTTCGGGTAGGGTTTGGGTCAGCAAATGATTTTCTGGGTTGAACCCGCCAACCCAAAGTTCTTTTAATATCATTATACATTTATTTTAATTTAAATATGACACATAAGCTAGATCTTTTCACTTACTTATTTATAACATTTTCTTTGATACCTTTACGTTTTAATGTAAATTAGTGAATTAATGATGTTTTGATGATAAATTCAAATGGATATAATATTTATTATGATTAATTTCGAAATATTATAATCATTTATGCTTAAAAATGATTAGATATTATTTTCAAAAGATTGATTAAAGTGACTTAATTGACCCGAGTGATTCGAAACCGACCTGAAAACTCGAAAATAATGCGAAAATCTGTTGACTGGATAGAAAATCGGGTTGGGTCCGGGTTGTTGGGTTTTGGGTTGGGTTGAAATACTCAACCCGATTATAAAATCAGGTTGGGTTCAGGTTGACCATTTCTGACCCGCCAACCTGACAACCCGAACCCACCAACCGGACCTAACCCGAATTGTCATCCCTCACGCGAAGGTTTTCCATAACTGAGTAGCAGATTCCAGGTTTAGCGTTCATCTCAGCTCTAGTTATTCATTGAGTATGTCAATTTCTTAGGATATGAAACATGGGTCGTTGCAAATTAAAATGGTTATATACAACCCGCGCGCATCTGAGAAAAAAAAATTATTTCGAAAGCCGTCTGAAATTTGACCCACAAATAGTAATTCGTTTACAGCAAACCATCAAAATCAAAACGCCAATAATGAACCATGCATACGACTTATTATAACTTAAAGGGTACTAAAAACGCTAGCTTCTGCAAGGTACTACTACTAGTGAGCAGGTCATCATCATATCGTCATTATTGTCCTCAAAAAACAACAGAAGCAGCAGAACTGGAGGAGGCAGCATTGCGGCATTTAGTAAGCATATCCATGTAAAACCGGCAGTGGCCGATATCAGTCCCAGAAGCGTTTAGGCACTGCAAAACCCAAATCAAACTTGATAAGAAATTTCATTTAAACCTAACTATTCTGAGTCCCATCGAATTCCTATTCTATGCTAAAGAAGATAGAAATGTCAATTAATAAACTTCAATACCTAAAAAACTCATAAAAGGATGCTGGTATTTTCCAGAGGTATATATATATAACTATTCCCCTTGATCTAACCATAAATTTTTAGCACATTAAACATACAACGAACAACTCAAAATGTAATTAAGTGCAAATTAGATTGCTTTTCAAAACCGATAGAGAATTAATTCTACAGTACGTTATTGTATTCGATAACATGGGTCATTTAATTATTAAGCGATGAACCAGCTGCCATATACATATCAACTATACGGTTTTCACCAATTAGATATGGATGGTGTTTTTAACATGTTTTGAAAGCTAGCTGAAGTACAACGTACAGCTTTGGAAAGAAAACAATTTGTAAGCTACATACAAAGACCGTATATATGATTGTAGACATCAACTTAACGTACGTGCATTGTTATCATAGTAGCAATTAGCTTGAAATAAATTATTAAAAGGATTGGTCGGGACATGCATATTCTACATTATCTTAATATCCCCTTAAATTTATTCTGAAGCAGCAAGGTACGTTGCTATTGATGAGTTGAATAGCTAAAGAACTTACATCTTCAAATGCCTTAGACTGTGTAACACATGCATCAGAAGTCGCTACGTTTGGGGCAGCATGGGAAGCAGGAGCAGGTGCAGGAGAGGCCGTAATCTTATCAACTCAAACAACACGAGGACCCATAATAGCATCTACAACCCTATAAGCAATTGCATTTGCACCCCCCCAAGCCATGCCTATATATAAATAAAGCACGCATATATATGAAGAACAGGTAATTAACATGTGATGTAGCAAAATTAATTAATTACAAATTGCATAATTAACCGGTCGGTCGGTCTTGTATATAAATCTGTGCGGAGAATGATATCATTGTAGCAGTATATATTAATTAACTTAATTACCATCAACAATAACAGAAACAAGTCCTCCACCGGAAGATGATCCAGTCATTGCAGGAGGCGAGGCTTTCACAGGGGCTGGAGCTAAATACGGTGGAAGAAATCACTCTTGAGAGGGATTAAGAAAGGCTAGAAAGAGAAAGACTAGCCCAAGAATTGGCTGATTTCCAAAGGGAAACGAATGAGAGGTTGGCCCACTTGTTTGCAAGATTGCCTCGTGATCCTCCCGAATCCCCCGACTCTTGAACATTTGTAATGCCTACAGGCCTCTCCTAACTTGTAAGCTTTTGTAAAATGTTAGGTTACAACTACCGTGTCGGTAAACATGGTTTGTTTTCTATGCTAAATTGCCGCATCGGTCTAACTTTTGTAATATGTTAGGTTACTACCTACCATGTCGGTATACATTGTTTGGATGTTAAATTGCCGCTAGGTTTTACTTTTGTAATATGTCAGGTTACTACTTACCATGTCGGTAAACGTTGTTTGGATGTTAAATTACCGCATCGGTCTAATTGATGTTTATGCTTTTGAAAGTAGATGATCTTTTATATTGTTTACATATTGTGTTTGATTTCAGTATTTATAAATTTGGGTTTTGGTAGATCAAAACAGGAAACTGGAAAACAGAATATTTAAAAATGCATTTCAAAAATTTGCAGTATTTTGCGACGAAATAGCAACACATTTTTTTCGGAATGTATGTCGATAGTATGTCGCGAAGCCGTTGCAATTTAACAATTCGGTAGCAATATTTTTGTTCAAAATCGGTCGCAAGTTTCTAGAAAAATCGGTGGCAACACCTGTCGCAATTCGGTCGTTATATTTTTCTGAAAAGATCTGTCGCAATTTATTGCCTCGGAAATCGGTCGCGAATAACCGTCGCAATGCAGTCGCTACGCTTTATCTTTATGAAGTGATGAAAATGGCTTTATGACGGTACTGCGACGGTATTTTTCTGTCGCAAATTTACATGTCTGTGGCAACTGTTGTGGCAAAAAGCAATTGCCACGCATTTTTTAGCCACGACCAATTTATGTCGCAAGTCCGTCGCAACTAACCTATTGCCACGGATTTGTGACCGATTTGTCTGTCGCAATAGCTCTTTCCTGTTGTAGTGTACCATTCCACATTATTAATTCGTCATTCACAAACTACATACTATATCTCAATATGAATTTGTCTTGTTATCAAGTACGCTTCCAAAGGACTTTTGCATAATGTAAAACAAAGTTTGACAAAACATGTTATTTCACTTATACAGTGTACCTTGTATTTTATTGTTATTATGTTAATAAGGATTAGTGATTAGTATTATGATTATTTTAATTTTTAATATTTTCTCTTTACTTGGGATAAACATAGTTATAAGAAAAATGGTTGGTAGGCCTAAATTTAGAGGACTGATTTTAGACCTAAAGATTTGATTGGTGGGTTTGAAATATTGATTGGATGAGATTACGAGAGAAAAAAAACAACCAATCAGAAAGTTAAGTCTGTTTTTAGGCCTACCTAAGTAGGTCTATTTAGCATTACTCGTGAGGGAAAATGATTGGTAGACCTAATTTTGTAGGCTTAAATGTTCACCTAAAAATGTGATTGGTAGATGTGAAAATGTGACTGGATTAGGAAAGAGAAAAAAAACAACCAATCAGATAAGTAGATCTACTTTTAGGCCCATGTAATTATGTCTGTTCAGCATTACTCGTTTGTGAGAATGGAGGAACGAAGCAGAACACGTCACGTGTCACAAAACTTATTTTCACCTACGTCTTTTAAACTTAAATATCTCTCAGACATTAAGTCGAAAATTCATAGAAATTGCACCATAAGAATCATCATTTTTTTCTCTTCGATTTGCCATCTCACAACGTATACTTCCGCTGACTTTTTTATTTATTTTACAAATTGTACAAAATTAGTAACACATGTATCGTTAGCTGGTATCACATGTGTTACTAGCATATATCACATGTGTTACTAGCTTGTAACACTTGTATTAACAGCTTCTAACACATGTGTTACTCGTTTTCAAAACCCACAAAAAAATGAAGGAAAAAAAAAGTTCGTCGAAAATATACCTTATCACATCTTTAATCGAAGAGAATAAAACGTTAATTTTTATAGTGCAAGTTATGTGATGTTTTAACTTATCGTTTGGAAGATATTCAATTTTTAAAAGCGTAGGAAAATAATAATTCTAATGATATATGACACATTCCTATTGATTCATTCATTCTCACATAGTTGTATTTATTTAAACCTTACCCATACTTTTAAATATTAAGAAAATTTTTAGTTTTTTGATAGATCGAATCAGAAGAGTATAAAAAGGTAATATGCAGAATATTATAGATATAACTCGTAACAAGTCGATCTGATGAGTAAGAAAATCAGAGTCGAACAAATGTATTCAACAGAGTTATGACAGGCTTCGGAAGCAAACGCCTACTTGGCGTGGCGGCATCAGAAATAATTCCCCAGAAATTGGGCTCATGATCTACAACAAGAAAGGAGCTGATCCCATATTTACATAGCTCTGTAAGTTGTTTACAAGGGGATCAACGCATCTATCTATGGTTACCCATCTATAATCAGTAATACAATACCCCTCTTAAATAAATAAACAAAACACATATTGTACAATGTATTTATTATGTGAACATGTGTCTGTGTGGGTGTAGATTTTCAACAACAGATATGTCAACTGAATCTTTGACACCACCTCTCATATACTGCCTTTTCCCTTCAGGTATCAGCAGCGAAAGAAAAAGGATGATAACAATGATGAATTCAGTGTTTCTTTGTGTTCTCGGTAATACATGGGGACTCATGATCTCCTGCAGTTTAAACACTGTACCAAAGTGAGAAACCTATTGCAATTACCTAATTCATCAAACCAGCTCATCATGAGTTCTCTGTATAGCATAAATATGATAATACATTCAAAGGATTCCTTTCTCTCTCAAATGGAAGATATTCTAGATTTTTAGCAAGTTGAGTGGTTTGGCTAAGTGTTAAAATGGCTTCGGATCAGAACAGATAATTTCTACGACGGGCTGGAATCCCGTCAAACATTTTTGGGTCCCTTTGCGCTTAATATTGTAACTAATTAATGTGTTCAATGTGATTAGGAAAACTAAGACATTATAATACACATGTTTTCTCTAATAACACTATTCAACACACTGTCAATTTTTAACCAAGTTCCCTAATAGGTAAAACATAGCCTCAATCACCCCAACTCTGCGTAAATGGATCCAAATTCGACCTATATTAAATATGGGAGACACGACCCACACACCTTTAACAGCAAAAACATGCAAAAAAACGAAAAAATAACACTTTGTCAATATTCCAGAAGTCTGCTGGCCCTCATATTCAGTAGCCTGAACTCCTTAATTATAAAAATCCACAACTAAGAATGCTAATCTATTTATACTGTCAATATTATCAAATCCTAATGTATAAAGATAATACTAATAAAATAAGTTACCAATACAACTTATCCGTCAAAATATTAATATGCATGTGTCTAACAAAGCAATGAAAACCGTAGATCAGATCTGGAAGGGAAGAACATAGTGCATTAAAATGTACCTCAACGTAATGAGGATCACTGTCGGCGATCATGCACATCATCACGTCCCAGAAGCTTTTGATTTCAGGCTCCGGGAACCACTAATTCTACGAAGTTGAGGATTTTCTATGGAATACAAGAGAAGACTACCATCTTTGGTCCCAGCTAATACACATTCCTCTTGGGTAACAGTCAGTGAAGTTATGATCTTCCCAGCCCCGCTATACCTTCCTACAATCTCAAGTGACTTCATAGAACGTACAACAATCTGTCCTTGATCTCCTGCACTAACCAAGAACTCACCACAGCTGCTCAGCTCAATACAGTTCAATCGCCCATTGGATTCACAAGAACTAAGGTGTTTTCCATTTATGGTATAGAGGTGTAAATTGAGATCATCATCGGCATAAACTACAATTCTTCCATGTTGAGACGCAACCAATTTTGTTATAGGACAGCCAGATGGATGTTGAAGAGATCTTAGATATCTCCCTTTTTGTAGGGTATGAAAAACACAAGTTCCATCTTTTGATCCACTTATAACCACATCAAGCTCTACACTTGCATACAAGCATGTGATTATATCATCATGTCCACATAATATATGGAAAGGAGTGTCTGCAACAACACAGTCTTTATGATTATACTCTACCGGTATGTGCCGTCTTCTCTTTTCTGGGGTTCTAGTACACAAAATCTCCCAAATCATAACTGTTGTATCATAACTACCAGTAGCAAGAATGCTCCCATCTGACGTAACTGTAAATATGTTTAAAAGAATGAGAACAAAAAGATTGTTAATGAGCACTAGCAGGCATTGGTATTGTCCCAAAAAGAATACTGGACAATATTAGTACACTATATACAATAATTACACACACAATTCAGCATTGACTCTTGTCTCTTGGGATGCTTGGTTTTTTCCTGAGGTATAACATATTACTTTCTCCCTATATCATGAATAAACATGAACAGCTCCAAAAAAAAGATATCAACTTTTATTTACATGGTCAGAGAGGCTACAGAGGTACACAAAGGTATATAGCTTTCTAGAGGTGGTAATAGGCTAGAGAGGTACACAAAAGATAGAGGTGTGTTTTTGGTGCAGGCCAAAACAGGTTGGGCCGACCAGTGATTCAATCTATATTTTTTTAAGAGCAACAATTTCAATTTAAACATATTTTAAATATTCAATATGATGACAAAAAT
Organism: Pseudognaphalium luteoalbum; assembly: GCA_963422505.1. Lineage (NCBI taxonomy): Eukaryota > Viridiplantae > Streptophyta > Magnoliopsida > Asterales > Asteraceae > Pseudognaphalium > Pseudognaphalium luteoalbum. Next base: position 395,551 of record OY730193.1, read on the forward strand.
TATAAGTAAAAAAATTATTCGATTTTGATTTTTCATAGAGCAATCAAAGCACAAATACTTAAATCTACTTTTGTTGACTGTTAAACCGTTCGACCCGTTTCCCTTCTATATATTATCAAAATTCCGTATTGAACCGTTAGTAATGAAATATAACCAGAATTGATCCATTTTCAAATAAAAATGTTAAAATTTCCTCCGAAATTATCTCTATGAACGTGTGATAATTTTTAAAAATGCAACAGTCATGGAGATGCCCAGATACAGATATCAAAAAATCAGTTTACTAGAGGAAAATATATACCGTAAACACAGCTAACCACATCTTTATGCTGTCGGACACTCTGCACCAATCTTCCATCATTCAAGGCTATGAGCTGAAAACTATTTTCCCAGTTTCCACATGAAACCAGAAAATTTCCAGATGGCGTCTGCATTGTAGTAAAACATTGTGCTCCGAGTTCAATATTTTCAGCCAAAGGACTACCAATTCGGCGAGGAGAAAGCACATCGGCACCGATAGCGAAGTAGGGATCCTGCAAACTTGATGATCAATAACATTGTATTGATTCACAGGAGGGAATACCTTAATATTTGACAAAGGAAACGTTAATCCAAATACTTATGAATGGGCCCAAATTGATATATATTTAATCTCTAAAGGGTCAAACAGGAAAAAATGATTACTAAAAAGGAAATAGATCAAATGGGTTGAAAGTCGCATAAAGTGTTGTTTTCATGCATAAAACCTCCATGATCATATTCATCAAAACAACTAGACTATTGTTGAAATAATAATAATATTTGTTATCATATTTCAAACACCAAATATTACTAATAAAGTAAAAAAAAATCTTCACAAAAGGTGTTTCAGGTCAACATAACCACCTGCTCTGTCTAGACCCATATAAAAAATAGCTTGATTTAACATGAACCTGTTTTGAGTTTTGCCCGTTACCCAACCCACCCGCCAAGCCCCTTTTCCAACCTCTACTTGATATAGAGACCAAGTATCAAACCTGTGAGCTAGAAAAAGTGAAGTTCCCACCAGATTGCAATTGGGTGGTCAACCACAACTTAACTGACATGGTGAGTCCCTGATTCACAAGGACAACATTCGAATCGGAAATACCGACATATAACACAGTTGAAGGTAGTGTACTTGTACTAGAAACAATTGAAGTTAAATTTATAGAAGAAGGAGCAAATCGTAAAGGATGGGCGATCGGAACAGGTGGGCCGCGCCGGGGGTGTTTCTTCCGGAATAGTTGAATTGGCGTCTGACCAAAATTAGCAATCTGGTCTTCAATGGCAGACCTTTGCAATTCATCTTCCATCGTCTCCAAATCAACAGCTCCTTCATAAGTTAAATAGTAGAAAATATTTGCTGCCTGTACAAAAGGTTTCCACAAGATCACTAAAATAGATATGAACCTAACATATAATGGATTGCTCAAATAATGTTTTAGAATTGTAACCTCCACTGCTGGTTTTCCACGTTGCTTGTAACCGAACACCAAATCAATCCAGTGATGAAGATTTGAACTAACATATTCACTTTCTAGGGCTTCTCTGTTAATACTTATGAATTCTTCAGGAGACCCCTGGGCCAGAATACATATATACATAAATAAACTAAGCACAGATTTAACATGCTCTTACATAAACAGTCAATAAAAAATAAAAACTTATTTGCCTACTTTTAGTTTTTAAGATCAGTGTAGTAAAACAATATAATCAAAACGGAAATGCAGCACGACTTTAGGTGAAAATAACACCAGCTGCAATGGAATTTATCTTTGATTTATATTCGCAAAGGTTTTATTATGATCACCCCAAAGAATATACTCCCAGGTAAAAGAATATAGAATAACTAAAGAGAGAAGTTCAGCATCCCATGATGGCATTATATGAAGGAGGGCCTTCATCGGTGGGGTTTGTTTAGCAAGCAAATGGACCAGACAACCGTCTTTACGGTGCAGTCCGTCATACACGTTCAGTATCATAACAAACGGCAGGAAAGCAAAAATGCATAATAAAGCGCTAGATGATATAATGGTCAATATATTCTGTAAATAGCATTTCAAATGTTGGAATACATGCTTATCACTAATTTTTTTATGACTAGCTTTTATACCCGTGTATTACATGGACACACATGAGAATCAAATCATAAGATAATTTAATCGAGTAAAAACTAGAAAAATATTACCATTACCCTATGTTAACATAGATCCTGGCCGTGCCTTTACATGTATAGTTGTTAACAAAACTAAAAAAGAAATAATAATTTGTTCGAGATAACATTTAAGTTATTTTATACTCCCTCCGTCCCATTACAAATGTCCACTATTGACTTTTAAAAGTCATTTGTTTTCAACTTTGACCTTAGATATTTTTATTTGTGTTATATAATACTTGATGCAAAATATATGAATGAATTGGGTTTTAAATGTATTTTCAATGATATAATTTTTATCATGTATTATATAACACAAACAAAAATATTTAAGGTTAAAGTTGAAAAATGAAGACTTCCAGAAAGTCAATAGTGGACATTTGTAATGGGACAGAGGGAGTAATTGATAAGATTAATTTTTAAATGTTTATTTTTAAATTGAGAGAAATAAAAGGGCTTAATTGACAAAGTGAGATATTTAATTAAATAATGACATCATCAATGTGATTCTTACGTTATATTTTAGATTATAGGGACAAGATCATTTTATTGCCAGGATAATCATCTATGTCGCACTATGAACACACTAATACAGTGGAGCTTATTTATTGAGGTGCTTACTAGATTAAACCAAAGAGCCATTGGCCCAGCGGTATGTGAGGAGCCCATCAACCAAGAGGTGGTGGTTTCAAGTCTCCTGGGAGATATTGTGTTTGAGATTGTACATAAATAATAGGTGGGGTAGGTTCTAGGTTTCCCTTTCCTAAAAGAGAAAGAACTCTATTATTAATACCTTCATTAGTGAACAGGAAATATATACCTTTGCCCAAGGTGGGAGACCAACATCATTTAATGGTTCGCCATCTTGTTTCAATCCAAAATGGTAAGAGTTTGAGTTAACAAGAAACTCTGGCATGTAAAAGAATTCCGGAACAAGCTCCTTCACATCACTTGTATTAGAAAGACAATTCCGATATGTGCTTTCTATACTTTGAAAGAGGCGGTCTGCATGGTCAAATTTACCACCCTGAAAAAAGATAATAAATAAGAAAGAATGTTTCAAGTAGAGTTAACCCTACAAGAATCCAATTCCGAGTGAATAGCATCAGCTGAAACTGATTAAAAATCTAGGATTTGATGAGAAAAAGGTGCAGAAACAAAGAAAAAAAGTTGTTACTGTAGAAAACTAGTAACGCATATAAGCATATATGCAAGCCCTAAAATACCTGAAGTGTACGATGCAGGCCTGTAAAAGGCTCTAATCTAAGAAGATAATATAACACAATACCCATGCTTGAGTAATGAGATCCATAATAGAAACTGCAAAAACGTATGTGTGTTAAATTATTTTTCTCTGTCGAAAGCACTGGTAAAGTTAATGGAAATATTAACTTGAAAATAACCTAGGAATATCAGGGTCAGAGAAGTTTAGGTATCTATCTTCAAAAACCTGCACAAGGCATAATAGTTTTCTTAGCATAATCAAACTTGTCATCGAAAGTGATTTCAATTGTAACATTCACACATAAAAAGTTGAATAACCTCAAACCGTTTTTGATCCAGTGCTCCAACAGGCTTTGAAAGATCACGAAAAGTAGAGGACTTATTAAAATCAAGATCCTCAGATGTATAATCAGCCAGTATCCAAGGAAATACAGGATACTGAGTCAAGTCATTATAAGACCGGCCAGAAAGTGTATTGAGAGTCATTAGATATTCAAAGTTTGTAATGTCTCTTCTCCTCCAACTCTCTCTGGCAGTTTCAGCAAGCTCCAACGAAACACGTCTATCAACAAATGAAATAATTCCAGCCTTTTCGCGGTGCCCCTTTGGAAAAACAGATTCATTTCTAGTGGCAACTATCAAGCTTCCAACATCTTTGGCTTCTTTATTTGATGCAAAATTAAAGAATACCGGAGCAGATGAATCGTTGAAGTAAACCTCTATGGCAGTGTATCTCAGTAAATAGCGAGTCCAGTGAACAGCCTTTATCTATTATCACATCAAGTACAGGAAAGCTTGTACTTTAAATCAAAATAAGATAGGCCTCAAATAAATATATTGCGTAATTTCCATAATCAAGAATTTTGGGATTTTTTTCATTATAGTAGTTTTATATAAGTAGGGTTTCGGCTATTTGTTCATCATGCTTGAATTATGGACACCCTCTTATTATTCGTATTTTTTATGCGAAAGTTGTTCCGGTCCTGCCAAAATACAAATATCTACTAAATATGAAGGAAATGGACTTAAGAATTAATATACCTTGCAAATTTCCCACCTTCTATGGCGCTTGATGTTTTCAGATTGCTTTTTAAGAAGATTACCCAGAACTGCATTTATGTTATCAGAGGCTTCTCCCTCAGAAGTTAAATCTAAATTAACTGGCCATTTGATAAACTTATGCTTCTGCATCCCAAAATTGTCAGCTTTATTTGAATCAAAACTACCAGATGCTTGAATATTTCTGAAAACAGATGACCCCCCTGTGCCTTCAACCAAGAACTCGCCAAAAAAATGTAGAACCTTTTTCATGACAGCCAAACGCCCAGCTAGTTTTCTTTTTGGGGTCACAAGTACACATGGAAGAGACATGAGGACCTGAAAGTTGATCCATGTATAATGAATGCATAAACGTGCTATTTTTTTATATAATACCTCTCCGTGTAAAGAGACATACCTCACTATCTTCCGACTCTATTGAGGTGGAAGCATGATCTTTTCGTTCATGGAAATCTTTCTGAACACTGTCATCTTTTAAACCCTCTAATAGAACCTCACTGGTAGAGGCCTTCTGCTCAGTGGTCTCAGCATCGAGTTCTACAGATTCTAAGAAACTTTCATCTGTTATCCTTCGAATTCCTTTAAGCAAAAACTGCTTCATTTGCTGTGGGATGTGAGCAGCAAACCCCGATTTTGTTTCAGTTGTAGAAGGAATAGTCCCACTGGTCAGAAGAGTGGAAGGGGGATGACAAAGCTTATCATTAAAATGATAATTTTGCCTTAATTTCTGCCTACGACGCCATGTATCTTCAGTCTTGTCAAGTTTCCAGTGTGTAACAATATTGTTAGGAAAAGGATTAGCTGACCATGGACCTCTTTCATCAATCAGAGTGCGAAGCATGTGTATCCAATTTTCCTGTTACAGATCAGGTACTGAAACGTGTGAAAAGGAACTACATCCAAAGACAAGGCATAACAACGTAAACAAGGTAGCAAGGGTGGCAAAATAGGCGGATTGGATAGCGAATTTCAGTTAAGATGGGATATCTTTTGATGCGGGTCTAAACGAGTGGAGTTCCCACAAAGATCTTTTTACTTCTTTTATGAATGGAAAAAGCTAATATTACAATAGTCATCCTGCTCTTTTACTAAAACGATCTGTAAACTTTTCGGAATTCTAAATACACTTTGGGGTGAGTTTCGACCATTTGACCCAGTTCAGTTTCTAATGGTTTGCATCAAACCACAACCGACCCATTTACCTATAAATGGTTGAAAATGCCTCCTACACAAGGCAGCAAGAATGGTATATAGAGGCTGTAAGCTTACCGCAGTCACTTGTTGCTCCTCATCATAAGCAAGCTGGAAAGAAGCTCTTCTACTATCATCTGACTCAAAAATGACATTCAAGCTACCGCGTAATCCATCTTCAAAAGTTTTCCATTGGCTCAAATCAGAAGACATAATCTCATCTATCCTAACACGGAACACATCCAATTGATTTGTTCGCTCCACGGTAGCATTTCTTAAATATTTAGCCTCATCATAAACCTGAACAATATAAAAAAAAAAACGATTTAAAAAGTTTGTAGTATTCAAATTAACATTAAATAGTCAAGTCCTTAATAGCAATAGTGTATCACATCCTTGTGTTATCATATTTAAAATTTAGTTGATACGATTAAAACACGAAAATACAAACTCACAAACTATATTTTTAAAAATTGTCTGAATTGCCAACAACACCAGCTCATCTATAAGCTTAATTATAGTGGGAGGAAAAATTAGCTAAGCTACCAACTGCCTAAGGTGGCAGATGCATGTAAATGCAGAACAACAAAAAATGTGATCATGAAAGTTTGAGTATGGTAAGTAACTGATATGAGTTAAAATATAAGTAACAATAAGACGCACCGCAGCAAGCACACGATCCTTTTGTATTAGATTCTGAATAGTTCCCACTTCCTTTGAGATGTTTCCAGTATCTGATGTATCATCTCTTCCAACAACACCAGTTGCCAACATCAACTTGCCACAATTGACTGCTTCACGGATCAAGTGGGCGATCACATGAAACCTCGCACCATCATCCAACATGCCAAATTGGGATCTAACAGCAAGCAAGGCCCTACGTAGAGATCTTAATGTCACATTCACTGACACTAATATAAGTATAAATGACACAGTGAGATGGGAAGGTTAAGGGGCTGGGTTCCGGGTTCAAACGATTCGAAACAGGTCAGTTTTTAGTACAAGTCGAAGCAGATAGGGCTTAAATGACCTGCAAACTCCTTTTGCTCACTTTAAAAACAATCTTTGAAAATTGATAATAACGACTTTGGAGGTTGTATGCAAGAAACATAGATGATGGGAGACTTTCAACCTGTTCAATACGTCTAGCCCAATTGACATGCTATACTTTTAACTAATTCTTTTTTATATGACCTGTTTAAGAGGGATAGAAAACCCAAATCGACTCATTTATAATGTCACAAGATAATACAAAAGTGGGATACAGAAATACAAGGTATACCAGATAAAAAGTTGTAGTCTATTTTTGCTTTGCTCATCATCGGCGGTCAGAAGACAGGGCAGTATGGGAATGAACTGTTGGACACATCGGGATGCTCTTTCAAGAGAAGACTTGCATAGATATACAATCATAAGTCGAAAAGAAATTCTTGAGCACTTTTCAGGTCTTAGCAGCATGGCTTTATCAATTAATTTGTTAGGCTTTCCACCCAGTGCATTGCTAATTCCTCCAGACACAACAACAGCAGCCATTTCAGCAGCAGGAATATTTAGCGACTCAACCAAACCTCGTGCTCTTTGGCCAAAAGATGGTCCTATGGTAGATGATGATATCTGCAATAACCTGCTTGGCCCTTTCCCATGCATCTCGCTAATGATAACCCACGATTTGTCATAAAGATTCCACCATGAATCATCAATGCTTTCAGTTTCATTAAGGGGATGCGGTATGTGAACCTTTGGATCTCTGTGAAAATAAATAAATAAAATAAATAAGAGAGCACTTATAAACACATTTGCATGTACCAAAAGAGCATCACAGTAATCATCATTGATCAAAATCAAGAAGAACAATAAGTTTGAAGAAGTCACAAAAACAAGTCTGTATCTGTGCAAGTTATAGATGAGCACATAGAGGACATATTGTATGTTTTTCAAAGATGTTGTCACATTAATAGAAGAGACTACAATGGAGCCAAAGTTGCAGAAAAACAATTTAACATTCGGTCTACATAAAGAAAGTGCTAAAATCCCACTTCACTCGTTATGTTGAAAACCAACCTTGAGTTGTTATCCAACTACATACCTGAACTCCATCGCATCTTATTCTAGTTTGAAAGCTTATTTATCACAATCCAATTAACAGTTGTATAAGACGTAAAAAAGGATGAAAAAGAAACAGCAGATAGCCAGATAAATGATATATTAAAGAAATACGAGAGAAAAATTCTCTAATTTTCAGAAATCTACATGTTCATAAATGATAAATGATGTATATCCTATATAGGGGTTGGAGTGGTGGGTTACTTTTGTAAGTACAGAAGTTTGGTCATAGTAAATAATTGCCTTCTCTTGTTAGCCAAACTGTAAGTACAAAAGCACTAACATTTCAAGAGAACATCATCCTAGCTGTACCTTGATAAATGATCATGATTTTCTCCTTGAAGGGCTTCGTACAAAGCAGAGACAAGACCTTTATCATTTTCCAACTCAACACTTTCAGGAGAGAAATCAAAGCCACAAGCTGGAAACTAGAAAAGAATAACAAACAGACAAACTAACAAGCTTTAAAAAGAGTGTCAATTGCCTCGAGACTGCAAATAAAGTCCCAATTGCTTCAGGACACTGCCAAATCAGACCTGTCTAAGTAATAATGAATTCAACTTAAAAAAGATTTTGCATATAAAATATTGCTTAGTTATCAAACTTCTAAAAAAAAGCTACAAGCATTTCTATTTCAGTCTTCTAAAAAACATAGTCATCGCTATTGTGGACAAAACTTAAAAAGTACCACGGTGTCTCAAAAGCCTCAGCTGTATCACCTTTTTTCGGTACCTAGATCGCTCAAATACAAACAAGGCACCTTAGAACAACCCTTACCCATCTTCTTCTTTTTTATTCTTATATTATTGTTGATATTGAAGGTACTCTTATGAAATATGAGAGTGCCCCAATAGGGTACATCCTATGTGCCTGAAGAGATAACTAATGAAACGCATCTGATCATCACAGACCAGACCAAGATAAAAGAACAGTGATATGAAAGTAATACAATTAAAAGAAATTAAATGACTAGAAGTGTACATCATACCGGAAGCTTGCTATCAAGTTCAGAAATCAGCATCTCATCAATTAGCTTCAAAAGGTACAACGTGTTGTCACGACATGGTTGTGAGGAAAGAATATTTTCCCTAGAAGACAAGTCCACAAGCCGCTTCATCAAATCCTCATATATATCACGAAGGAGATACCAATACGATTTACTACCCTGTACAAAAGTGAAAAAGAAAAAAAAAGATATGTATAAAAAAGAAATCAAACTAAGACCTTTCGGTGACAAGAACAAGCTACACGGACAAGGAAGAACACACATGTTCACATTGCGTGAGAAGAAAATTCACAGTTTCTTCCAAATGTTGCCAGCCACTTTTTATTGACAGTACATAGTGACAAAGAACCACAGAAAATAAGGTCCTCAAAGAGTTCTGTTCAACTAATTCTCGGTCACTATCAACTCGTGACTTTATTTTGTAGTTTCTCAATACACCAAGTTCCATGGAAGCAACTAACCAGGCATGCCATCCATTTTCCTATCAATTAGCTTAGGTTATTAGAAAATTGGCTATAAACAAATGAGATACAATTAATTGATCCACGAACCCTTACCATAAATGCCTCAATGTTAGAGATATTTGATTCGAGCAGTTCAAGCAGATCTTCAATAACCTTTATTCTCGCATTCACATCCTCACAGCCGGACAAAAATTTTAAAATAAGAACCAATATTTGAGGTAGGAAAAACTGAGAGTTGTTTCCTCTGCTTCTTTGCATCTCAAGCTGATTACGTTTTTGTATGACCTGCAAATTAATTAAATTTTTCACCTATGATGCATCCTTTAAAGAGTAAATCGAGTAAATCAAAGATCTCTTTTGATAGAAAAGAGAAAACTGCTCTCGCACAAAGGCACAAATTTAGTAAAAAAGGTCACGCTTTTGAAGGTAATACAACTAACTTTCTAGCATAAAATATTTTTATTCATCACATAGAAAGCAGAGATCATCCCTCTTTATCTGATATGGCACACAACCATTTATATATGCCTAATAACACCAGCAGCAAATAGTTGAAGGTGTAAAAACTCCATCCATTTTACATCACCTGTTTTGGGCTAGCACCACCAAGAAGAACATCAAAAAAGGTTGCACACAGAACATCCGTCTGAGGAAATCGGAACAGCCTATCAGACATTGCAGAAAATATGGGTTGCAACCTTAGCTCGACCCTCTTTGGGCCTTCTAGGACCGATTTCGACCTTCCTAAAGCCAAATTAAAAAAATTTGACCCTTTCTTCTCAGATGGGATACCAACCAAAAGTCTTCCCAGCAATTGCAAACCAAGTAATCGAATTGGTTCGTAGTCCCTACATTGAAAAGACGATTAAAAAATTAAATAATATAATGTCAATAAAATAGAGCAAGCTATGTTTTGAACACAATTTCACCGGTTGATACCGCTTGGAGCCTGTCAAAGGAATAGCATATCTCAAATAGATACGTAAGCACCCATGTTTAAAGGGAAGAAAATAAAAGATCAGATAACTTATACATAACAAGTATTAGCAAGGGGGCATAAGACTTGTAAGATAAAAAATTTCCTGTAGAGGAATAAAGAATATAATGAACAAAACGAAGACATCAAAGATTAGGTAGTATTTTGACCCTAGCGCTGTGATAGCAGGACCAAATTGGTCTGCATGGCACAAGTAAAATTTTGGGAATAAAGAAAAAACCCGTACTAGAGAGGACCCACATTAATGCCATTATTCAGTTATTCCAGCTTAAACATTTTGTGTGAATAAGTTTGCTCTTTTGCGATGTTATCATTTTGATCATCACCCTTTAGTTATAGGACATCACAACTATGTTTTCAGATAAACATTAATACATAATATACATACTCTAGGGCTGTATGCCTGTATGTCTCTCATAAGTGCTATTACTAATTCCACAAGACCTTAAATTTGACATATGAATTGACTTAACATGCACGGAGGGTAGCCTGATATACTCATTGACTGAAAAACTCGATGACCCCAAAGAAGGATCAAATTAGCAAGCTCTTATAAATCCATTACTTCATATATTCGACCACATCCAAACCTGAACCAAACTTGAAAGGAAAAATAAGGAAACATGTCATTCCCATTAAACAATATAGAATGATATTTCATTACTAAGTATTATTCTGCTGCATCATACATAGCACATGCTCATACTTGTCTGAAGGATTGTTGCACAAATTAACAACCATAAGATGAGAAGCATAGTTCTTAAAGTGGCATGGCAACCTACGACAGTAGATCTATTATCTTATTAACAGTGACAGAATGGGCCACTAAACCTGTTGTTACATGGTATGGTTTTAAGATACAGGAAATGGAGTATGTATATATGTAGTTTAGTACATATTAAAAAACGGCCATATACAAAAGCACACTCATGCAAAAGCTGAACATTGTAGATCGATTCTGCAGATACAAATTACAACGTGTCTCTTGCACACAGTCAATTTATTTATACTGCCACACAGCATACATACCTTTGAAGTAGATTGAGAAAAAGATGACAGCCACCAACTAAATTGACTTGATCAAGAAAAGATGCAAGTAGTGATTTTTGAGAAAGAGCTCGGATAATCATATGTAATACATCCTCAATGCACGCCATGTCCTGACTTGTCTCGAAAAAGGATATAAGGGATTCAATATCTGAGACTGCAATATGCTCCCTACAAAATCAAGTCATGTTTACTAAGACATTTTATGCGGCCCAAATATCATGTTAAAATCAATAATCAGTAAGGCTTAAACCAACTTTAATAGGATAATTGGCATATTCTTTCAATAGAACAAACAGACAGGTATCGATTATTGCTGATTTACAACGGTAAATATACGCATACCTGAGACTCATCTCACCAATACTTAGCAAAAGTAGACGTATTTTTTGTATTTCTTCCCTGTTAGGCCTCTCTCCAAAATCTTTGTTTGTTATAGGTTGCAAGAGAGGTTTGCTTCCAGAAGTCGGATAAGATATCATGTTATCCCAGTAAAATTGATGAATCATATCAAGAACGCGTGGAAAGCGACATAAACTCTTGAGAAGCCTTGGATCATTATCAAATTGTTGAATGAGAAACATGTATAGTTCTCGTTGCACTTTGTACCCAGCATACACCCAGATGAAAGGGTTGAGAAATACATGCGAGATTGCATCCTTTACAAGGACTTCAGCCAAACCTGGAAAGCAATCATAACATTATTTATTACTATTAGAGATATTATAATAGATAAGCAATCATTCCACAAAGTCTTGAAGATTACAGACCACAATTTGAAATAACATTTAGCATATGTTTCAGGGCCGATAAGGTTTCCATATTAAGCTGTTGTGATGGAACCGACTGCAACAAAAAACCAAGAACTGAGAATCCAGAAAGATTGAGCATCTGTTGCTGATTAGACAGGTTCTCGTCTAAAACAGAAGCAATAAGCTCAATAATCTCAGCAGTTAAACGCTCTTTTGTTATAGGAGTAAGCAAATTGTATCCAAGTTGTTGACTGTCGTCTTCATACAAATCGATGCGAGTGAAGAGAGGGAAAAAAACAGAAACACCCCCAGCACAGTAGATAATTTGTTGCAACAAGCGGCGAGAACATAGTTGGGTCCCATTTTTGACAGTTGCCTCAAATGGACTTTTATCAAGTGCATGATCGAGCAAGGGTGAAACATTAAACAATGTCCTACGATTACTAGCCTGAAAAAGACAAGAGATATAGAACTGGTAAATTGACTAGCAGCTTTTGGTACGCCATAAGAGAAATAAAAATCATGCATATAATGATCAGAAACTTATTCAAGAAAACCTGTGCATTAAGTCCAAATACAATTTTGGAGGCAAGGCCATCCTTGGCATCAAGAACTCCACTGGGCAATGGGTTATCGGCAGAAACTGAAAATTCATTATCAAGAAACGAGTACATATAGCTCGGTCCTAGGATATTGATTCCTTGAACTTGTTCAGAAGTGATGACATCATTAAAGAGATACACTGGACCAATCTGGCCAAAAAATGGGGAAGACACTCGGCTGGAAGAGGAAGCACAATCTTCTAGCAAAGAATAATCAACTGGTGCTCCTATCATGCAACTGGTCAATGGTTCAGTGACTTTGGCATAGCTGAGAAAATAGACATTAAATAAACAAGCATAATCAAGTTACTATATAAGAGAAAAATAAGAATTTGAAATAGAAAAATGAGAAAACATATAAATGATAAACAAATGCACAAAATCATTCTAAAACCCATAATAATGAACGACGTAGACGAGAAAGGACCTGCACTTCTCTGAGGAGACAAGAACTCCATCCAGGTAACATCTTATTTGGCTCCCTCCTGAGAAAGCTCTGCCAATACTATGAGTTACGCACAGAAAATGCCATTTCTTAGTCACAAGGCTGATGGGAAATGAAACAAACTGACGCTTCTGGTAACATGACTACAAAAAATAGAACAAAAGAAAAAACAATTAAAGGGTGCTAGATCTTGGAATTCTAGATAAATAGACTGCAAGAGATAAAGAATATACAGATAATTGAAGTGTGCTAGACCATCAAAAAGAGAAACAAAATATTATCTATGCAAGATTGTAATAATATGTAGTAAATGTGCAACTTGAAAAAATCATATCCATGGATGATGTAAGCAACCATAGAAACAACATGTAGTAAAAACAAACAATATAGATTGTAGAAATATCATTCTACCTCAAAAAGTAACCTATCCTGTGCAAGGACAGCCAAGCATCCTCTTCTACTTTCTGAAAGAAAATTGAAGAGCCCCATTGTTCCACTTGTGGGAAAGCTTTCTACCCGAAGCCAACAAGTAAAAGAAAACCCCTTATAAAGAGGCCATTGCACTGGCGTATTGATTACAATTCCCTGCAAATAAATTTAAATTAAATTAATAATAATGCCAAAGCTTACAGGTTTAGAAATGTAGGCAAACTGTGAGACGAAATCTACTACAGGTAGATCCATCTGTTGCCACCAACTTACAGAATCATGTCCGTCAAAATTGAAGAAGGCTGTCGGTCCTTTTTCATTTAGCATTGATGAAATATTTGTTAACAATATTGAGCAATATTGTTGCCGAGTCCCCACTTGCTCACTTCGGAGTAATGCAAATATTTTTCGAATTTCCTTGCCCGATACACTATGTCCACCCGTGACCTGAATTAACTGGCCTATTTTCAGGACAACGCTGTCATTATCTTCATACGGAAACCAGTCAAGAAGAAAGCTAAGCATTCCCGCTCGGACACATGAAGCTCTATTTGATATGGAATCTCTAAGCAGCTGAAGGAATATGTTCAGCCCTTCATTCCGCATCGAGTCACTGCTCTGCCCAGTTTTAAGATGGAACAGTGATGATTCAGAATAATCCATGCGTAATGACAATAAATAATTATAAGTAGCTCTAAATGAAACCACATAAAAACACAACAATACACAGTGGAAGATGATTAACTGACCTTCTGCAATACATTCAGATACAGCAAGATAACGTCTTCATTCTGATGCCAAAAGAAAGAAAACAGAAATATCAGATGCGGAAACAGGGGAAAAAACAACTAAATGAGACGCAATATATGACAGTTTTTTAAAAACCTTATATCCCCATGAAATATAAGATACTAAGATATGTTTGAGCCATCAGGGTGAAACTGCCAAGCTCGAGGAGTTTTAGTTATATGGTACAGATATAAATGTAAACCTATATACGCGCCAAGGGTAAAAATGTAAGATAATACAAGCTAGACAAGGCTCAAGATCTTTAAGGATCAAGCAATTCAATAGTCGAAATTGATTCGACTTGAATTGCGATTTTAAATAATTTTCCGTGTTAATCTCGAGTGACTCGCAAGTTGGCTTGACTTAATAGCACTCCTAAATTGACATCAAAGCTGTCTATAACAAGGTTTTGCAAACATACCCTCATAATTGGACTCTTCTTTAGATCAAACTTCCCATCAACAAGCATATCGAGCAGAGAAGTTAAAAGAGCTGCATTTGGTCGACGGTGATAAAAGTCTAACAGCAAGCTTTGCATTGTCTGATAACCCTTGCCGACCAGGGCTCGAAAAGCAGCCTAAAAGGATCCAGTTGTCAAACAAGATAAAACACAACATAACTGTTCTACTAAAACTAACATCCGCACTTTGGTATGTGACAACTGACAACAAACAAAACTTATAAAAAATCAAACCATAGACTATCATAACAAGGAACATGAAAGATTGTATCTACTATTACAATCATTACCAGTTTAGCATTTCAGCAACAAGTAGTGCACTACAACTCATCAAGTGCGACATCTTTTGTTACAGAGCAATAACCAGTTGAGCTTTCAGTGACAACTACCGACTATACAACCAAAATTTGATAAATCAACATGTGCAGACAAAAGAGGTTCTCATTTAAATTCATATTGGATACAATTAACAGCACCAATACCTAAAGTTACAGAATGTTGTCTACACATATAGCTTCTAATTTGGCTATCAGACATTTGCAAGCCCGTGTTCCTACATGTTACTTTATCTCATATTTCAGCACATGATATATGATGTACAAAAAATAATATACAATAACAAAGGCTATAAAAGATGTCAAAACTTTGAGTATATAACGATCTATATATTTCTTTACAAAATTATAAATCCCAATATAAAACGTATTTGCTACAAATCATGACATCAAGAGAGTAAACTATATAATTCTTCAAATTTATTTATACATAACATCTATTTAAGAAAATTGTAAATAACTATTATATTTAAATGATGTGTGAATTCATTCTTAACAACACATATAAAACGTAATTATGGCAACCTTAACTTTTTGTACGGTCATACTTAATGTAGTTAACATCTATAGTTACCAAATAGAAATATTGAATGAGAGGGTAAGCTTGTAAAATCACATCTTCAAACGGTAATGTATTAGGAATGGACTGAAAATGCTTTATAAGGCAGATAAGAATTACGACAGAAGATTGAACATGTGAAAATTAACATTGTGTGTGCTGAACCAGCAATCCAATGCTAATGTGTAGATATTGACCATTATATTAATCTTCTAGTCATTCGCAGATAATAACCATAAAATTCATCTGATATAGCACATCACAGTCTGGATAGGCAGATTTAAGTGGATGGCAGTATGACAAAGCTACTCTACAATCATATATATATATATATATATATATATATATATAGAGAGAGAGAGAGAGAGAAAGAAACAAAACAAAACAAAACAGAAAAAGAAGCTAGTACCTTCGAGGCATCATTACCGGTAAGCAGAGAAGTTAGAGTTTGTAGAACATTCAGAACCAGCTTTTCACCCTCCTCATCTTCAGCGTTCCCATGCAATAATGATACAACATGCAGAAAACACTCACCATCACGGAACAAAGTCTGGAAGTACTGAAATATACAGAAATTGTAAGACTCATTTTAGCTGTCCCACAACACAAAATCCACACATGTGCATGCAATCTACAAAAGATGAAATGCAAGACCAACATATACCACTCGGTCTTTCACAAGCATGTCTCTCATCCCAACCAGTAGATCAACTGATAGTTTTGCAAAGTTTTTCTCTCTTTCTTTGATCTGTGTAAACGTTTCCAAGTACTTTGAACATAAATATAACTTTGCCTTTCGGTCCTCTTCAGAAGATGGAATGAACTGCAGAGCACTCCCATGCAACCAGGTCAAATACATATACAATCACGACACAGGCATATGTAAGTTTAGAAAGAACTCTTAAAATTTATATTTAACACGATAAAGATAATATAACAAAGTGTTACCTTCATCAGAGCAAAAATATAAGAAAGCATGGAACTTCTCAAACATTCTTCCCAGAAAAGATCAAACAAACAATCAATACAAGTAGAGCTATTCAAAACCAAACATTTGGCTTCTTCAGTAACAGAATAGTACTCTGCAAAGAGCTGCACACAAGCTTCCATACAATCACGCCAACGATGAACCTTCTCAGGTGAATTTAATTTTTTTGAAGGTTGTGTAGCAATCCTTTCCCTGCAGTTGCTTAGATCACTTACAGGTCTTTTGGACTCTTGAGATTGAATACAAGCAACTTTGAGCACTCGAGGGATTGCGTCAAGTGTCTTAAATGAGGAAGCGCTTTTCTCAGGTGCAAGCTGCAAAATGTGGAGTAGACACCTTGCTAGACCAGTGGCAACCTCAAGATTACATGCAAACAGCTCGAGGGATTCTAAAAGAATGGAACATTCAGGCTGCCAAAACAAAAACATCATATACATCAATAATACTTTCGGATGAACTTAAATAAAAGAAAAAAAGGAGAAACAGATCAAACTAAATACAGTTCCCTTTTCATTAATTATTTGGGCATCCTTTGGTAACAAGTGTTTCCAGTTTCCGTTATCGTTATAATGTGCACATGAATGTTAATTTCATTTTTGAAGGTCAAAACACATTTGGCAGGACTTTTTTGTTTTCAACGGGTAAGAAGAAAACTACTAAAACAATAACTAGAAATATCTTCTACAATGCTTAAAATCTCAACTTAATTGTCATACAATGGGCACCTGTTCTTATGTACACCAGTTTCATACACCATAAAAACATTAATATCAAGTTTCTGATTGATAATAGGAACAGTACTGCAAACATGTAACTAAGTGCATCTATGTTGCATGCCCTTGCCCCAAAATAATAGCTTATAATTTTATATGCCTACAACGACTAGTTTGTGGTTTTGTTTTACACAAATAAGGCGGAGTGGTACATGAATGTACAAACTAGAATGAACTAGGGAATACCGACAACTACCACAAAAGGTTAAAAACACACAACACATGAGAACAATATATTTCAGGATGATATTACTAGATTTTTTGAGAAGTTCTCAACCTAAAGTGTTTCAGTAAATATAATATTTTAGCACATCAGAGATCAACCAACAGATGGAAACTTTAGAAGAATAAGGAAGCAATGTAGGCTACCAAGTACTTTTATGAATCCACAATCTTATCCAATACTAACTTTAAAAGTTTACACCTTCTGTGGACAGAAATAACATGTACTCATTTTCTGTAGGCAAGAATACTATTTGACAGCTCAATGGGGAACCTTCACCTTATATAACATCGTTAGAACGAAACTGAGAAAGAACTCACCATGTTATGAGTAGTAGCATCCAGGGTTGCAGCAAACTCAACAACTGAAATTACGTTAGTTTGAAGGATATCAGCTTCATTACTCGGTACTTGTTTGTTAGTGGATTTTGAACGGGTATAAGGCTCATTGCTCAAAGGACGAACATCACTATAGTTAATATAAGCTTCAGGAATCACTGCTGAACCACTTCCAAAATAGAAGTGCTCTGAAAAGATAAAATCCCACACCCCTTCTGACCGGAATACATCCAGCAATGAGGGGGATAAAACAAGGATCTTCCTAAATACGAACAGCACATAATGTTGAAGCGAATACAAAAATATTCTGCAATCGGATAAAAACAAAAAAAAAAAAAAGTATATAAGAAAAACGAATGAGATATGAAGTCCATGTAAGCAATGGTAGAAGTACTCAGATTTATTTTTTTTTGGCTCTACCAACATCTAATATAATCACCTGCTGGAAAGTAATATAAAAACAATAATTGCGAGAGAACTGTTCACCTTAAATGGCTTGGAAGCTCGTTTTGATTTGAAAAGGCTTTGATGCTCGGAAAGACTGTTAAAAGAACCCTCATGATGAACTTGATTGAAAGTTCCCCATATACAGAAGAAACTTGGAAAGTACTTCGACCATATGATTGCACTTGATGTGATCTTACATCCTCTAGCGTGAGAACAAATGAATAGAGGGCTTTGCTCAAATTGACAGTATAATTACTCCAATATTGGCAAGTAGGTATATTCATAGATGAAGACGTTTCTGCTATTCCTGTATTTTGACTATATTTATTGCTTTCACTATCATCGGAGGAAGATATCTTCAAATCATTCTCTACCATCGAGTTGCTTTTTTTCTGCGTGAATTCTTGAAACACAAACGCAGGCAAACAAAAGCTATTTGCAAACTTGTGTACTCTTCCGTTTTCACAGAGAAATTGCAAATTGCTCAAATTACCAAAGCTTTCTAATGGTTAAGTGCATCAAATCATAATAAATAATCACACAACAACCTTAGCTATGTTAACACTCAACTTAAGAGTCTCACATTCACATTCACCACCCTACCCTACCCCCAAGTCCCCAACCTAGATGCTACGCATTCTTTAAGAAGGATACAACTCAATCGATGTATCCCAATATTACGTGGAACTCATACCAATTAAGAGCCATTCTCAAAGAAATGCTACACATAGATATTGTCTTGGAATCTATAATCAAAAGGCAGATATGAAAGGATACACAGCTTCCCTGAGGACCTCCAGAGAAAGAAGATGCAGTTGCAAAATCCACATTAAAGATATTCCATCTCCGCTAAAACCATCAGAACCAAAGGATTAGGCCAATAAAACATTCTAATTATCAACCAAGGAAATATCCAAACTAAATATATAATGAAAGATTGGCACAAGCATGAGTTGATACGTAAAATACAAAGACAAACATTACATTAAGTTTTCTAGTTCATAAACTGAGAAATAAATTATCTATAAAAGAGCAATCATGTCAAGTAATTTTGTCAAAAGTTTTTTAGATCATAAACGTTTAGATTTTGTAAATAGCTGAACATGTGACAATTGTTTAACTTTCAGCCAAGCTAGCCTTGTCTAGTTTTTTGTTTCCCTTTTCTTATGGTTTGGGATGTCAGCGTGTAACATCAGACTAGCATAGTAGCAAGGCTGCAAGAGGATCATCACAAATACGGGATCTAGCTTTTCTGCATAAATGATATACATCTTGCTTAAAAAAAAGGGGCAGATCAGAGGCATATGTTACCTTCCACTATCAGAAGAAGAGGATTTCTTTAACCTCGAGGAGTTAAATGATGAAACTCCAAGACAATCCAGCAACACCTCAAGTCCTCCAATGCTCCGAAAATGGTTCTGACCACGTGGGTTATCAGTTAATGCCAGCTGAAGAGTTCTTAAAGTTACATACTGAAGAGATGAATCCGTCCATTGTTCTTTCAAACTTAACCTTCTAATCACACGCAACAGCTCTGAAAACACGTCCCACATATTAGTTCCCCCAAATATGAAGCTTAACCTTAAAGAGCAAACAAGGTAGGCAGAAAGGTTTTATGTCCAAAGCCAGAGTCAGAAAATTTATGGTTAGCATATATGAATATCCTCTTAGAAACAGAATAAGCATCTATGAGTAAAATTATTAAGTTACAACCATCACACAGTGGCCGAGTTGGCAACTTCTTTAGTACTTTTCTACTTCTCTTCTATAAATAGTTATTTATGAATGACTGGAACTTATCAAAGACTGCACTCAATACTTTAGGTAGTTAGGATAACAGATCATTTCAATTCTGTCAGCAGATATTAGCATTGTGTATCTAACCATCACCTACCAAAACTTAACGTTTATCAGCACAGCACTGGCAAAAACTATATATTTCAGCAGAACAACTCAAAAATTGAACTATTTATGGCTCTCAACAATATACCAGTCAAGACAGTAAATGTGAAGATGCATACCTTACCTACTAACCAATTAAGACCACCAGCTTCCATCACTGATATGACGGCCTTCTGATGCCACAGCACTCCTTTTTCAGACAGAGGGTTCCTTGAATCGACAAAAGGTTCTGGAGTTGTGGCAATTCTTTCAACGGAAGCCTCCAAGTTGTCAATGTCTATCAGAGTTTTTCCGTATACATCTACTCGTAAATTTATAAAGCCACATACGATTGAAATCACGTGTACAAGTATCTTTTGTAAAAAACCAGCTTTTTCCATATTAGAACTCGATAACGTTTCATCAGCAGAAAGAGCGCCAGCAATAGTCTTCAATTGGACAACAGCCGCTGAAACAAATATTAATATATCAAAGGCGTGACAAGAATTAAAATTGCAGTTTAAAGCAAGCTCACCGAATAGAGGCCAGCAAAAAAACGAAGTTCTAGGAACTTCCAAGTTTGCGGATCAGAACTTACTTTTAGTTACTTTCATTGATGGAGTTGATAAGTGAACATTACTGAATGTTGAATGATTATAATAGAATCAGTACTAATATAAGTGTGTTCTTTTACTAATAGAGGTTAACCACCAACCGAACCAAAAACTAACCGTAAATTGAGGTTAACCGCAATAATAAAATAAAAATAAATAAAATAAAAAAGGTTTGTTTATGTTCAGCTTTGTGGCCAAACAGCATTTGGAGTAGTGGTCGAGGTTCCTGAAAAACTCAGTTTGGCAGAACCACAAACAGCCCAGTCCTACGGTCGGGTATATGAACAATCCAGTGTGTGGGATATTTTCAGATTGGATTGTCTACAGTTATATAGACACGCAAGTTGCTTTCTATTAGCTTTTGCAAGCAATTGCTTAAGATTGGTAGAAATATACTCCCGCAGTCTAGGGGGCGATATATAGCACAAAGCTTTTCGGATAGTTACATTTGAGAGAAGATAAAACAGATCAAGTTAAAATCTGTCAGAAGTATAAAGCTATCATAAAAGACAAGGAATCCACTAAGGACAAAGGGCAAAAGTCAGATGAATCTATAAGTTTTCAAAATTACCAAGCCATCCCTACCTCTTCAAAGCAAAGACAAACCTTTCAGACAATACTTACCACCTATCAAACATAAATCCCCGATTCAAAGAAATATAAGCACAGCCTATTAATAACCAAATAGCGTTTGCCATTCCCCCACCATTTTAAATGAATAGTGATAGCAGTAACAACTATTAGAATAATTAAGATATAGCAGTCAACCAAGAAAGTGAAATTGCAGTAAAGGTAAGGAATTAACAAAACCAACTATTATTAGACAGCCTAAATTCATTGGAATTGACCAGAAAGGCACAAAGAAATATCTCATACAACAAGTAAACCTATGGCTGAAAACCGCTCATTTGCCAATTTAGAGATTACATGACAATATGGATAATGAAACTCAAGGCTAATTTACTAAAAGAGCAGTTAATAAACTCTATTATTAGCTATTGTAGATCAAATTACCGATACTCATTTATAAGTTCCTGAATAAATCTGACATACCACCATAACAAGTCACAAACAATGACAGACAAAAAAATGTAACAAACTAATCGAATACCTTTCATTAGTGCCGTCAGCTTTTGAATACCACCATAATAGCCCAGAACTTTGCAGTTATGCATAGACCGGGTCATGATAATCAAAGCATGCAAGACAGCAAAACCTTCAGATGTGATGGACAAAGTATTTGAAGTCCCTGATATGTCTGTTGAAATTAGTAAACCATTAACGATTATTAGTTTAACCTAACGCAGAAAACTTAAAGCACACATAGATGAAAAACCTCCATGAACTTGAATAAGTTCCTGAGAGCACTCATCTATGTAAGTTATTATGCAGTAAATTCAACATATACTGAATCGATATGACTAATGATGGAAAAAAGAAAGACACAACATGTGCAAACATTCAACCAACATTTTAGAGAGAAATAGAGAGAGAGAGTAATTTTAAGGCATTCTTCCTGTGAAGTTAAAATAAACATACATATCTATACATATATTACATATATTAAATAAATATAAATGAAGGCTCCGGAATCTGCCACGTAGCTGGAATGCCACACGGCAATCTCTCATAATCTTTAGTTGATGAAATATTATATTTAAATAATCTAGAAAACCATATAAACAACCAAAATGAATGAATAACAATGATTAACATAAAAATCTAATAAGAAATAACATTTGAATTCGACGAGGATGACTATGATTCACAATTGTTATCAACTACGTAATTCTCCTACTTCAACGTCATTAAGAGCTCACACATGCTTAAGAACTACTTAAAATCCGGATTTTGAATATTATGAGTTGAAAAATTCACAAGTCATGTGTTTACTAATCTTAATTGAAGCGTTTGAAAAACTTTTGAAAGATTACGCACTGAAGAAAATCAAGATATTCACAGATGCATAAATGCATCCCAAATGCATCTTCGTGTAGATGCAATTATCGAAAATTGCAATTTTTATCAATCTATAGCTTTACAATTTTATCATAAAATCATTAGGATCTATACGATTATTCAATAATGTGAAATTGGCAACTTATATGGCATGAATATATGTGCAATTAGTTCTTAGAGTTCTTATGAATAGTTATCTCTCTCTCTCTCATATGTGTGTGTGTATGCGTGTGTGTGTGTATGGTGACATTGAGAATATCAGTTAAAAGTTTCATATGGATTGTGATGTGTTATTTATAATAATATATTACTATTGGGGAATTGAAAATGCAAATAGTCACTTACATTCAGTGAGTGTAGCTGTTATGTGTGTAAGTTCTTCTATTAAGATTACTAAGATTTCAGCAGGATGTGCAGCAGAGCAGCCGATGATAACCTCGTCAGAATTTTGATAATCCTCCCCAGATGAGGCAGCAGATAAAGCATCCTCTGAGGAACTATCCAAATCAAATGGATCCCAGTTTTTGTATATTACTAAAAACTGTTTAAGAAATATATGAAAAGCCATTTGTCTTTCAGCCTGGAAATTTAAACAAGTCATTAGGTTATGTATGACATAATTCAACACTAATTACTAACATGTTCATGGAATGAAAACGCAGTAAGTTTTTCTTGAGAGCACTCATATGCATAAACCTATATTTTTGTAACATAATAATATTGACGAGAAACGGAATCCTCGAGATGATATGAATGAATATGTATTATCTTCACTAACATGGTTGTTTTCAATGGAACCTACTCCTTGACAATCGCCTTTATAGTGACACAGATGGACAGAATATTGTATCATAAAATGAAGGTTTTCCCTGTTGCAGACGTTAATATTTATGATCATGAAACAAGAAAGGGTGAGCATCACGGGTGGGCACCCACTACCAACCAGCCCGCAACGCACATAAGGGAGGAAATTATAGTGTCCAATAGCATGTAAGGTGGTGCCCAGGCTTAAACCTGAGACCTTACTTGTGACTAGGGTATAGGGATCCTCACAGATACGAATTAAGCAATAACAAAAGACAACATAAAAAAGAAAGCATACTGTCAAACCAAAAATAGCATCAAGCCAAAAGAAACACCGCAACAATAAGGCGATTAAGATCTTGCCACGGACACTTCAATGCCGTGTTTACAGTATCAAAGTACCATGAAAGCTGAATATCAACGAGTTAACAAAGAATATGCCAAAAATACCTTATCAGAGGCATTTTGATATCTCTGCCATAGTGCCGCTAAAATTGCCTCATCACCGCTGTCACTGAAAATAATAACAAATTGGAAGCCATTGTTGACAACAATATGTTGAATCATATAAGCAAATTATTTTAGCACATGACATATTGGAAGCTGGTGTTCCCTAATGAGATTGATTAATAGGTTTTATATGTGTGGATACCAGTGTTTTCTATGAAAGAAGCCCCTCACATCCTAGTCTACAGCAGCATAGTTTCTTTTAGAAAGACACACTCGTTATTTCACCTTAATTGCTGCTCTTAAATAAATAGTACAGGTTGCTCCTGATAGTGAATGATATACTGTTTGATGTGGAAGAGCACATTCCATCAATAATCAAGTTTCTCACTCAATTATAAGTACTTAAAAACAATCCCTTGTCTCATCAGGATTGATATAACTGTCATCATCTTATCATGAATTCTAATATAACTGACACCATTCTATAATAAACCAACCTAATCATAAATTCTTGTCTACTACAGTACTACCCTAGCCACAACAAGGAGAATCCTCAGTTGTTTAAACTTGCTTACTTTCATATCTTGGTTTATAATAGTAATTTAAAGCAACCACCTCAAGGATCCCACAATACAGCATACCTAGACATTACACTGGTAATTTGCCAGAGATCTAACAACTGTTTTGAACAAACAAATACCAGATTTAGGTATTGAGACAACATACGCATGTTTCAAAGGCTGTCATGTATCAATACCAACTCAAGTCTAATCTGGAACTCCGCAATGTCCGTCACTTAATTGGACTTACAATAATACTTGAGCAGTTCTAATGTTGTCAATTAATTTATTGTGCCATCTGAGCTAGTGAAAAAAAGCAAAAACTCCAATTTAAGGAGCCAAGACCTGTACGAGATAATCTTTTCACACAATGATGCTGACTGTTATAAAAAAACCTCTAAAAACTCTCAATATGCATAAACAACAGGTGATAATTACAGTAAGTTTTGACACTGTTGTAACATTGAACTAAATGTGATGGTGTTTGGTTTACACAAGAACAGACTATACAGAGTTGATAACAATTTGCAGGTAAAATAAGAGTTGATGATGTAGATACAGCCATATCATAGGCTTCTACACGAACACCATTCTGAAAGCTAATGTAAAATCCTAACATAAGATCTGATTGCATAATTACTGCCACATCATCTGCTCCTATAAGAACGTTAATTCTTAAAGCTAATGTATAATCCTACATATGATTACAGTTTAAAATCTTCATACATCAATAAGCAAATACCTGAATTTAACTTTTGGAGTCGGAACAGGAAACCTTTGAGATGGCGACCCTACTCCATACTCACCACCATAGCCGGATGTCCTCCGAATAAGACCGGCAACACCTTTTACAATATTCATTCTTCTACCGCCAATATCATACACAATCAAGACTTATACCCATCAAACTTCAAAACAATAGAATTCGAATTAAAACAAAACAAAACAAAAACTAATTAAATTCAACATAAGTGATCAGTGCCTCTTGAAACAGCACATTTGGAGCTAACGCTTTTTTTCCTTTTTCTATAGGCAACGATGAGATTATTATGTACGCTATCAAGAAGCTACATAGAAGCACAAAGAACTACAAATTACAACGACATTAACTACTGAAGACCCGGACCAAAATGGGAAAAATAAATTATTAAATCAACTAACCTCCAATCCCAATCAATTGATTTGGAACTAAACATGTTGATACTACAAGTAGTCACAATAATATATATACGCAGTGTAAGTAATATATAAGTTAAGTAGCCAGATTAGTTTTGTATGAAGCACATTACTAAAAAGTCTCAGAAGTTAGAAGCTCGGAATAATAAACTAAGCTAAACCCATTCGGGGGTGTTTGAAAAAGCTTATTTTTGGAGGTTATGGCTAAACAATTATACTAATAGAGATATAGATAATAATGTTTATAATTTGCGAAATATGTATATATATCGATCGGAATACCTAATTCGACGAAACTTGGATGCCTTGCGATTGCGGATCATCGCGAAACCATCGAGAAACTGAAATTGTTGGGTATAATACTTCTTCTTTTTCTGGTAAAAGGCAAAAATACAGATCTAGGGTCTCTTGTTATGTAGTTTTGATGTTAGTTAAGTCACCGCGATCATGAATACGTAATATATATAATATAATATAATACAAATAAAGGGGATTGGGAATTTGGGATCCAGGAGCGTGGAGGTTGAAGATGATCGATATTAAAGTTTTATCACCTATTAGTATTTTTTTTCTTCTTATAATTAAGATCAAATAAATTAAATTAAATAAGTTACCAACTAATAAATCAAATTATCTCCTTTTAATTACTTCCTCAAAGTCACAGATAGAGGGGGGGGAAACTCTTTGTTTACCACATTATTTTCTAATTTCTTTGTAAAAATGTTGTGAGTGTACCATTACCTCAAATCAATTTTTTTATAACCATACATTATTTAACTTATCTTTTATATATATATATATATATATATATATATATATATATATATATATATATATATATATATATATAAAACAAAATACCATGTAGAAGTTTAAGCCCTTAATTAGGCTCCTTAATTGATGATCAATGGTGTAGATTAATTTAAAAAATGTACACTTTCACCCAATTATCATCTAATATTAATTATTTAATATTACTTATTCTTATTTTATTTATTTGTCTTAATTGAATGAGAACCCGTCCATCCATATTTAAATTATTAAAAGATCCCCAAATCTTTGCCAACTAAAAAAATGTCTCCACTTATTTATTATAACCCTAGCTGCCGTCGACACAATGTTTTACGATATGCTTTTTCACGTTTCAACCAATTGATAATCTACGGTTAGTCACGGTTTTATTATGGATAATTGTTTTTTAATAACCAAGTTTATCAAATGTTTGATTGGTTCGGTTTAAGATTTTCGTTTTGAAGATGTACAACCGGTTCGATTTTACGATTGATGTTTATTGTTAGTTTCAATTTTGTATGTTTAAGATTTGTGATTCTAATATAGGTTTTGATTGCATACTTCATCTCATATTTTATCTTTGTTTTTATTTATTTATATAAAAGTATAAAATTAAGAGAATTTTGTGTTTGTGTAACCTTTTCAAGTATAAGAACAATCAAATTACTTCAAATTAGTTGACGTTGTAACCAATTTTCTTTGCTAATATCATTCTCTTTTTATGATCGATTCTTTCGGTTTAATCAATCATTTGAGCAGCAGCAATTAATCACCAAAGATATGTTTTGGTTAAATAACGTGTATTTTGGATAGGACCAATTGTTTTAGTCCAATTTGTATGAATTAAATATATGTTACAATTTAAGGTTGTGTAGTTTGTTACTTTCATATATAATCTCAAATCTCAATTTGGATAAATGAGTAGGAAATGTAGTTTGTGACATTTAACTTCGTTTTCTTTAGCTTGTGTTGATGTTTAAAACCTTTGTACGCAATTGGTAAAATAGTTGCCTTTAAACTCTTCTCATCTTAATGAGAGGGAGTACATCTGTTTATATTGGGGTTTAAATAAATTTGTTATTTTATAATTCTTATAACGTAGTTTATTCGTTTTCTTTAATACATCTAATATTTCGTATAGTTACATTTACAAACTCACATGTTATAGCTCGCGTTGTCGCGGTTTATTCACCTAGTATATGTTTTAAACACAGATTTAAAATGAAAAACTTTATTAAATTCTAAACATTATATTCATAAAAAATAATATTTATGTGAATACAATAAAATATTACATTAGCTAAAATAACACGCGAAAATAAAAATAAATTTTTAAAAAAGTAGTCTAGTCCTCATCTTTGTTTTGCTGCAAACACGGACTAAAATCCAAATCATACTTTTTTTTATTTTGTTCCAGTTGACGATTAGTTAATCTATATTATATAAGAAAGGGCATTTGAGGCTGATGTCATGAATCTAACTTGGCCCAATCTGAGAAAGAAACAATGGTGACGTGGATATGGTTATATTCAAGAAATTTTCTAAGAATTTTGAGTTTTTTTTATTTAGTTAAGGACTTAAATTAACAGCTGTAAATGTATTGATTGTGGTGCATGTTATTTCCTAAGCAAACTATACAAAGCATGCTTTTGTCAGGAATCTTTTCAATATCCCATGCCCAATAACCGGGCTTCAATAACCAGGCTCCTGTAATACGAATTGTTCACTACTTCACTCCTTTACATAAGAGGTTGTTGATTGTTCATTTACCATCAGTTATCAAAACAATCTAAAATTTTTAACCATCTTTCTCACCTCCTTCTTCTTTCTTTATTGTCTCTCAGCTTTTGAAGATGTTCATCACGTTAAATTTCTTGAAATTCGATTTCTAACTTCTATCTATAATTCTTTCTTCTTATGTTTTCTTCAAATCCATTTTGGTTGATATTTTCAATGGTTTTAATGTACATGTCGATTTAACACTTTCTTGGAGTTTATTAGGGTTCTTCGTGTAAGTCCCTAGTATGTGGATCGATAACGAGGTTATCTTCGGTATTAAGGCGCGGAATTCCTCAATACTTGGTTCACAATAAGTGAACAATTTGTTTCGTAAGATAATAGCGAATTGATTTATCAACCAGGTTTTGTATCGATTAATTAACGTTAATCGATCAATACCTAACCTTATGATTGCTTAGAATAGCGTTTTTGTTCTCTGGAAAACGAATGGCCAAAAGTCTACTTCAGATTAAACCTAATTGAGTATTTATAGGTTTAATCAAACTCGATTCGCAGGTCGATGGACTCTGCGAGTTGAGTTCAACTCGCAGCCCACGACCAAGCCCATTTCGACTCGGTTCGCAGCTCTGCGAGCCCAGATCTCATCTCGCAGGACTAAGTTCTGCGACTTGAGATCTTATCTCACAGACTTTAGTTTGTAACATCGTATTCGATATTCGTCTAACACTTTATCATACTAATATATTTAACGAATATTAATATCAAACTAATATCATTTACAAATCCAAATCAATTGTACAAACTTGATTACAATAATCACTAGTACTATTACAAGCTAGATCTGTTGTCACACATACATGTCCCAACAGACTCCCCCTTGACAATAGCTCTAGCATTTATGCTATTATGTCTTCAAGTTGTCTTTGATTTTTACTTATAAATCTTACTACCAGCATAAATCTTCAATTTTATACAAGTCTTAACCATCATTTGATAATCACGTGCTAAGTCACCCCATGCTACTGTCGTCAAGATTCTATTTTCATTCAATTTTATCAAATCTTTCTTCGACATGTTCATTAGGTGTCGATGGTCATAAACTCTGAAGATTTCTCTTTCACCACCTTCAACCTCATCATCAGATTGAACCATTACAGCTTCTCCAGTCTCTGAATCCACATGCCAACTCTTCATATTTTCCAAAATATCTTGTGGCATTGTCTTCAATGGAATCTGCTGTAAACACTTAACAGATGGATAAATCTTCTTTCTTCTTCTTCGTCCTGTCCTTTGGCTTAATCTTTTCAAATTTATTAGCTCTAACCTCAGTCTTGATTATGTGTTCAACATATTTTCCAACAAAATCATCACTTGGGTTATTCAAAGGTAATCGAGCCAAATCTCGAATCTCAAATCTAGGCAAAGAACTAAATACTGCAAGCTTTCGCTCAAGATATTGAACTCCGTCAAACCTCTTAACAGCAAATAGCTTCAGCTCAGAGTCAAAGTACCAACCAATAATCCCTTTTTTAGGTTCCCGTTTCCCAGTTATATCAACTTCAGAAACTCCAACCTTCTTTTTCTGTTTAGGAAGTTTTCTAAGAAAAACTGCTGGATTCTTGGTAGGAATTAAGATTTCATCTTTTTCAGAATCAGTTGAGTCATCGATTTCTTCATCTACATCGACAACTGTTGGACCTTGATTATTTTCAATAATAACTTCTGTCCTAGATGGGCTCACATGGTGTTCATCAATATTTGCATCTGGATCTACACCAATGTCTTGCTCATTCTCATAGACAGCAGTCCAATACTCAGGTAGTAAAAATTCTCCTTCTTCAAGATCAAAATCAATTTCTTCATCGATTTCATCAAGAATATCACTTCCAGAGTCACTCAATTCTAGCATTTCCATATCTACACAAATTAAATTAATAATATAAATTCTTTTATTGATTTCTCTGAATCAATCTAAAAATTTCATTATTCATTTCAATTGTGTTAATATAACCAATCTATATAACTTATAATTCTTTTATTGATTTCTCTGAATCAATCAAAGAATTCTTAAGTCTTATAAACACTTAACAAATATTAATTAACTTTAAATTCTAATGCATTGTGAATAATCACCAAGCATTTAAATTCACTGTTAATTACCTTATATAATTTCCAAGACTTAATTGAACTGTTATATCACAAGAACTTAACTTTCAACTATATCTTTAAATTATATATCATTTGTCTAGTTAAAAATCATACATATTTAACTTGTCAGTTATAAAAACTCTCAAGTCCAAAATGTCTAAGTTAAAATAAACTTTGACCGCTGATATAAATCAGAACACGCCGCTCGACTTCTCAATGAGTCGGAAGACTTTCGATCACTAATTTATTTAACTTTTCAAAATCAAATAACTTAAACAATTTCTAATATATTTAATCTTGTCATAAAAATCTCAAGCCGAATATATTACAAAAACTATTAAGTTACAATTATTCAATTACAATTATAAATTACAATTATAATTCAACTAAAATACTAAGTACAAATATCTACACAAGTCTAAGCTGTCTTACCAGCTTCACTTGTACCCGCAGCACTTGTACCAGCACCATCATCACTAACATCAACACATGCAGACTCCCCCTGAATAATAGCTTGCTTACCAGTCTTTGAAGGACCGGTCGGCTCACCATCTTTCTGAGCATCGGGATCATCATCTTTATCATCTCTTCTCTTCTTAGCTAACTCATCCTCTTTGCAAGCTTCATGATATATCATTATCTCCCCCTGAGCAGACTATCCTGAATTCACTCTCAACACCAAACGTTCTAAGTGTTCAAGCTTCAGTCGCTGGGCAGTAAAATCAGCAAGCAAAGTATCATGAGTCTTCAGCAGTGTCAAATGTGATTTACTGATATGAACCATCTGCTGAGCAAGAGAAACATTCTCAGCTAACAACCCTGGAATCCTAGAAGTACTCTGTTCCAATTCCTTAACTCTTGACTCTAAGGATGTAATCCTTTCAGCATCAGTCGTCGGAATAACAGATATTGTTGATGGTCCAGGCGGTGTCACTGAAGCAATGTATGATTCACGTGTGAGTGGTGGAATAGCTTGAGATAACGCTTCTTTGAGAAGACTAGCTGCAAATCTACTAGCTTTATTAGTCGGAAACTGAGCATCATGCACCAGTTTTGCAACTCCCTCCTCAACAGTCTTGGAGACCATTTCTGGTTCCACTGACTCAAGCAGTTTCTCAGCCTATAAAGTTAGATATAATTAAATAAGTAATTGTTACAGATAACTCTGTCTCAATCTCTAATTAAATATCTAGAATACTCGTAGTACTAAACGTTTATCACATACCTCAGATGGTACAGATACTGGTTCAGTAACCACCGGTATCATCATCTCTACCTGGGATGTATCTTGAGCAACTGTCACAGAATTAACTGTCTCAGTTTAACTCCTGATAAACAACAAGTTAAGATTATCTAACTTTAAATAAAACATACCATCCTGAATGATCAAAGTCCTGGAACGCTTACGGTGTTGAGTAATAAGAGGTATATCCTCTTCCTCAGGACCTTCATCAATAATACTGAAGTCCGGATCGACTTCCTTAGCCTTTCTCTTTTCCTTCAGTGCTGGATCTGGAATCATCCGAGATCGATATCTAATATAACCAGCATCTGGAGGTGGAAAAGGAGTACTATCATCATCATCTGAAGCCGATTAACCATCACGGCCTCCAGATGGACCAACATCAGAATCCTAAATATTAAATATATTAAACATTTATGATTAGCTAAAAGCTCTATCATACAAGTTCTATATATTTATGATTAATCTGATAAATACCTTAGAAGGTAAAACCTCACATCTATCAAGCTGTCCCTGCTCACCCTCAGGTCGAGTAACCTCTGGGTTTGCAGTCTCAGCTCCCTGATCATAATGATATTTATATTTTATAATCAGAAATAATATCTAATTAACTAAATATCTATAACATAAGCATTATATAATAAAGTGATAATAATATAACAATGAAATACCAACATTATTATATAATTATAAAATTACCTCAGATTGTTCAACATAACTATCAATATCCCGTAACAAGGGATCTGTATCATCGTCAATCTGTATCAAAACCTCATGTAGAACCTCAGCAGCTAGCTCAGGTACAACTTGTTGACCTTGATGTTCAACCTGATGTAAAACATCCTCAATGAGCTCCTGTGACTCTGTTGCTGGTTGAGGTTGAGATTGAGCTTGTGAAGGTTGAGGTTGAGCTTGACCGTGAGCTCCAGCATCCATCCAACCATTGTTTGGTGGAGCAACATAATCAGCATCAAGAAGATGCCCAAAAAGATCAGTAGCCTCAGGCTTAATCTCATCTTTACGCTTGGATAGCAAAAAACAAGCGTTGTAACCTCGCAGTCCGATTGTCTCAACTTGAAAATCAGCTGCATAAACTGGCAAGTTTGGAACTTGAGATCGAATCAGGAGCATGCAGAATCTAGGATAAAGAAAAAAACAAAGTCCTAGCAGCTCCGGTGATCTGTCCTCTGAAGGACTGAAAGATATACGAAGAAAAACTGTATGGTTTATTGTAAACCAGTGACAGTACAGCTGACATCAACTCAGGACTAAGTTCATCTAATCCTGACTTCTTGTTTCCAAAAATAGATACTATAACAGTAAAAAGTAATCTCCACTGTCCTAGTACAAAAGCCTTGACAAACTGGCGTCCTCTCCTAGGACCCGAATAACCAGTACGTCCTAAAGCTCCTTCTATAAAATCAGCTGAAAAAGCAGGTGGACCAGCTTCTTGAGCAGAAGTGCCTAGCTGCAGTAGCTGTCGTAGATCATCTGCAGTAAAAGAGATAGGATGCTGATTTACCATCGTACGTATTGTAGGCGGGTTAACAGCACCATCATATACAATATTCGTCCAAAACTGCGTAAGAAGGTCTTTGTTCAGTGGAGGTGACTCAGTGATAGCAAATCGAATTCTCGAACGTGCTAAATATGTCAAGATCTGCTCAAAGCGCTCAGCACCACGCTCATTGACATCTAGATTCACCAAGATGTTGTGACCCTTCTCAAATGATCTGTTAGCCATATCTGTAATGTAAAATTACACAAATAGCAAAAATGTTAAGTTAACGAGCATTAGATAATTTACACTTTAACGTATTATGATCAAAAAGATCATCAAACGTCTAAATATACGATTAACTAATAACATAATTCACTGAAACTTAATTGAATTAACAAGATCAATTATATTCTATAAATTATATATAAAGCTCATTAGCTAAGGATAACAATTTGAGTTATCATACCGCCGATAAATATCGAGACACGCTGCACGACTACGCTATGAGTCGGAAGACTTTCGATATGAAATAACTTAAATTGTTAAGATATTACACATATTTAAGCTTATAAACAAAAGTTTTTAAGTCTATATGTATATAAACAAGTAACTTGTTAATTATTTGTAAATAAACAAGTCTCAAATCGATAACAAGTTATAATTGAAAAATTATAAAATTGATTTAATTTTTCAACTCGGTTCGCAGAAGCCCTGTGAGTTGAAGTCGAGTCGCTTCGGTCAACCCAAGTCAAACAAGTAGAACTCGTCTCGCTTCAGTCAACAGAAGTCAAACGAGTTGAACTCGTCTCGCTTCGGTCAACTCAAGTCAAACAAGTAAAACTCGTCTCGCTTCGGTCAACAGAAGTCAAACGAGTTGAAACTCGTCTCGCAACTTATCTCGATTCTTTGGAGCGGGCTGCGAAGCGAGATAGATCTCGGTTCGCAGGACCATCTGCTCAACGAATTCAAACATCAATCACTAATCAAATGTGTTTCAAAGTAATTAATCGATTATAACATGTTTATTAACCATCGATTAAGCATTATAAACAGGTGTTAGGTTTTCTAAATCACTAATTTGTATAAAATCCGTGATAAACTAAACCGACACATTCAAAAATTTAAACCCATCGATATCTCACAAATGACACGGTGAAATCTCATGAAACTTACTTCTAAAGATGCGTAATCAAAAGTTGTAAGAGTTCCACGGATCAAAAAATCCTTCCTTGTACTAAAAATCAGAAAATCAATCGAAATGTATTTTCGATTCGTTTCGCCAAATTTCAAGTCGCAGAGGTGTGTGGGTTCGGTTCGCAGTGTAAATGGCAAGTATGGGTTGGACTCGTTGGACTTGCCCCATTTATACTATGTACTCGCTTCGCAGCACTAGTCTCGCTTCGCAGCGTTGACTAGTCAAAATCGCAAGTTTTCACAAAAACTCGATTTTAGTACTTAGTATAAAGTGAAACCTATACATACCGTACAAGTCTAAAATAAAAATTATTTTTCACTTGTATTTGTTACATTTATTCAACACGGATATAAGATAGCTAGTTTAATTTAATTCCAAAAGGTAAACAAGAAGAATAATTAAAAGTTTTATTGATTCAAAGAAATAATTACAAAAGTTAAAATAATAAAACTACTAACATTCTAACAAATTAACTGAAAAATAAACACTTAAAGTTTTAACTGCATAGGGATCATATTAGAAAGAATAAGCTGTACTTATTAAATTGTAATAAGCATAAGACAATTGTTAGTATACATACCTCATGAAATTCATATAAGCACAATAAAATCGCAATTTTAATCAGTAATAAACTTATATTTATAAAATTATATCTTATTGACCTTTATCCACATGATATAACACTTCATTGAAATATAACTTATGATTTCTTATTATTCACAAAAGTGAATGTTCGAATATCATAGACAGTTCAAGACGATTACCGATATTATGAGCCACATAAACAGATTACACACAGATTTCTGAGCAAAACTTTTATTGTTAATGTGCACAATATCTAGTGAGTTCTACTATACAACATACTGAAGAATTCAAGTACAACACATAACACTGTATATTGTATTAGCAAAGTAGAGATTACTAAATGATGTTCTTTAGAAGCATATAACATACACTTGATACGAGATACTTTGTATCTTTCATATGTAAGGTAGAGGTTACTAAATGATGCCCTTTCAAAACATGTAACTCACCTTTTGACATTATGATACTTTGTATCATTTCAATTTTTTTTTATTCTAGATCACAGTGCACGGTAGTACTATCATTCAACAATTAAGATATATGTCATACGTTATATAACAGAGCACATAAGATATTACACATGAAAGTTATACTTCTTAACTGCTCGGAAATCTTAGCATAACCTGCCTACCAATAAATCGTATGATGAAGCTGACTAGACTTAAGTTATTCTTATCACTTGTTAAGTAAAAGGACAAGTTATAATCAGTGGATATAGGTGTATAATAAGATAAATATAAGTGTAATCCTAGATAAAAATCGTTATTCTAATGCAACTTATAAGAATCTACTAACACATTGTACATAATACTTAAGGTTATTATTCTTAGACTTATTCTCCTAATGTACTATCATTTCTCAAGTTTTTACAGCCAAAACTTAAAGCTTTTTCTAAAAGAACTTCGGTTGTTCTTTTATTGGAGGCGATTCCCCGCAAGTAACAAGCAAATGAATGCCATATGCCCCCCCCTTTTTTAATAATAACTAAAAATAACTACTAACTATTACTAAAATACCCTTGGAAGACTAATCACTCTGGATTTCTCATTCCATTCAGTTGAACCAATGTCTCAAATCTTGCTCTGTCGAACGCCTTCGTATATAGGTCTGCTAAGTTATCCGCAATCGGAACCTTAACTAACCTTATCATTTTCTTTTCAGCACAATCTCTAATAAAATGATGTCGAATATCAATGTGCTTAGTTTTACTGTGCTTCACAGGATTGTTAGTGATCGACATAGTAGATTCGTTGTCAATCATCATAGGAGTATTGGTTATATTTAACCCGTAATCCCGCAGTTGCTGTTGTATCCAAAGAACTTGAGAACAACAGCTGCCAGCTGCAACATACTTAGCTTCACATGTAGAATTGGCTACTGAGCTTTGCTTCTTGCACTGCCAAGATACTAATCTACCTCCTAAGAATTGACATCCTCCAGTCGTAGATTTCCTATTTTGATTGCATCCTCCATAATCCGAATCAGTATATGCTACTAGATCTAAGTCTCCATCAATTGGATACCAAAGTCCCAGCTTCGGTTGCCCTTTGAGGTAATGGAAGATCCATTTAACAACCTGCATATGTGACTCTTTCGGATTAGCCTGATATCTTGCACATAAACAAACATCAAACATAATGTCAGGTCTAGAGGCAGTCAAATACATTAGTGATCCAATCATGGCCCTATATAAAGTAGGATCCACATCCTGATCACTTGATGTATCCGGACCTAGTTTGTGATTAACTGGAATCGGAGTATTGTAGACTTTACTGTCATCCATCTTAAATCTTTCTAATAACTCATAAACATATTTAGATTGATGAATAAAGAAGCCATCCTTCTTTTGGTCAACTTGTAACCCTAAGAAGAACTTCAACTCTCCCATTGCAGACATCTCAAACCTTTTTCTCATGACTTTCTCAAATTCTTGACACATCTTTTCATCAGAAGATCCAAAGATAATGTCATCAACGTAAACTTGTACTAATAGAAAGTCTTTATTGTTCCATTTTACAAACAGTGTACTATCAATTGCTCCTCTTGTAAATCCATTATCAAGTAGACACGTTGATAGTGTTGCATACCACATCCTCGGTGTTTGATGTAATCCATATAGAGCCTTATTCAAACGATATACTCTATCTGGATACTCATGATCAGCAAACCCTGGAGGTTGAGCAACATACACCAATTCTTCTACTTTGCCATACAAAAAGGCACTCTTAACATCCAACTGATAAACTTTTATATCATAGAATGATGCGAATGCTAAAAATACTCTAATTGCTTCTAGCCTAGCAACTGGTGCAAACACTTCATTGTAATCTATGCCTTCTTGTTGATTAAAACCTTGAACCACTAGACGTGCTTTATTGCGAGTAATGACTCCCTGGTCATCTCTCTTACACTTAAATACCCATCTAGTTCCAATTGGATATTCTCCCTTTGGTAGGTCAACCACTCCCAAACTTGTAATTTTGAGAACTGTTGCAGTTCTTCCTGCATAGCTTCAACCCATGAGCTTTCTTTGAGAGCCATTTGCACATTTTTAGGCTCAACTTGTGAGATAAAGCATGAATATAGACATTGATTAGGAATCCCTGTCTCTTTCATAGCAGTATACAAGCTTTCTAAATCTTCAAAAGTACTAGCTTTAGATTGAGTCCTAGTCTGAACAGGAGTATTAATATCACCGATGATGTTTTCAACGGGATGATTCTTACTCATTCTTGTAACCGGTATAGGATCAACTATTAACTCATCTCCTAAGTGAGTACCAATCTCTTCTAATGAAGGCATTTCTTCTGAATTTTCCGAAGAAATCTTTTAATGGTTCAAAGAAGTAAGTACATCATCAAACGTTGTTTGAAGATCCTTTTCAGAATCTTCTGTTTCTTGATACTTATCCTTTGAAAATTGTCGAGACCCACTTGAAGAAGCTTCATTTGAGTCATCTGATGTCCTGATTCCAGATTTCGGAACACTCGATGTTGAAGATGGACCATTGTCCAATTCTTCATTCAATAAGTGCTGAGAGATCTCTGAATCACTGACAAAATCACTTATGGAAACCTTAAATGACTGAAAGAGATCTGAATAGTCAAATTGCCAATCTAATCCCTTATGCACAGCAGGTACATAGCTCGTAACTTCAATGTTATAAACTATCTCCAGATGACTAGTGACCTTATTGAAAACCCTTTTATTTGGAGAATTAGGCATATAACCCAAGAAAAATCCTTCGTCGGCCTTCTCACCAAATTTAGCTAGATTCCCAGTTTTCAATATTGTACAAGCAACTCCAAAGGGTTCAAATCCTTTTAAGTTTGGTTTCTTATTGTTCAAAAGCTCATAACAAGTCTTATTATGCCTTTTAACCGTAAGAACTCTATTCAGAACATGACATGTTGTATTCACTGCTTCTGCCCAAAAGATGACCGGAAGCTTTGAATCTGCAAGCATTGTTCTAGCAGCTTCAATCAACGTTCTGTTCTTCCTTTCAGCCACACCATTCTGTTGAGGTTCATATGGTGCGCTGAATTGATGAATTATCCCTTTGCTTAAGCAATAGATATCTAACGTCGAATTCTTAAACTCTGTTCCGTTATCACTATGAATACGCTTAACTCTCGTTTTGTATACATTTTCAATTTGATCTAAAAACTCAATTAGAATACCTGGAGTTTCATCCTTAGATCCTAAGAAAAATACCCACGAGAATCTAGAGTAGTCATCTATGACAACTAGACAGTACCATTTGCCACCTATGCTTCTTTTGCTTATTGGGCCGAAGAGATCCATATGTAGCAAATCAAATGGAGAGGAGATTGAGTTTTCAGTCTTAGATCGGTGTGGTTTCTTATGCTGCTTTCCTTTCATACAAGGAACACACTTATCCTCAGACTCGAAACGTTTTTGCGGTACACCCAAAACTAAACCATTTTTGGTTATATAGTTCATTTTTCTCCAGTTTAGGTGTGCCATTCTCTTATGCCATAGTAGCGCGTCTGCTTCCGAAGCCTTGGATAATAAACATGTAGATACCATTGAAGAATTAGAAACACCCATGTTTATCGCATAGATGTCCTTCTTCCTTGGTGCCCTCATCAATATCCATTCTTCAGGAATTGTGAAGCCTGGCTTCAGGACTAAAGCCTCCTCTTCATTAAAATGAACTGGATGACCTTTATCGTAGACTTGGGAAACACTCACTAGGTTATGAGTTAGTTCTTCAACATAATTTACATCCTCTAGAGTTAAAGTTCCATTTGAAACTTTTCCTTTCCCAGTAATTACTCCTCCTTTGTCTCCTGCAAAATTTACTTTTTGCTTAAAACCTTCTCTGAAGTCCTTCAGTAGACTTCTTTCACCTGTCATGTGTCTTGAGCATCCACTGTCTACATACCACCAGCTGTCCTTGTTCACAGTCTGCTCCTACACATCACAAGTTGTACACAGTTAGTTATCAAGAGGGACCCAAGCCATTACGGTCTTGGTTTGTCCCTGGTCATCTACAAACTGAACCTCCTTAAAGTAACCATAACTATTCCCATCAGGAGTCTTGGTAACCTTCACAGGAGTTTGAGATTGTTGATGATCTGTAGTCTTAGGCCTATGAGGAGAGTGAGTAGAAAACCTCCTAGGCACAAACTTAGTTCCCTGTGCACTTGAAGTAGAACCATTCTCAAATTGACTATGGTTTCTACTTGGGGTCCTAAACCTCGAAGGTGTCTTATCTCTTGGCTTATTGAAAGTATTTTCGTTTAGAGTATAAGCCCTTTAAGGTTTAGGTGGAGAGACACTATGATTACCATCTCTTTTCAGAATGTTTATAGGTTTGCTTCCTAATCCCGGTTTGGAGCCTAACCTATCTACAATCGAACTAGAAATAGTTGGTGTCTTTTCAGTATTCACTAACTTATGTGATGCTTCCAGCTTCTTATTTGGACAACAAGAAGCTACGTGTCCTTTTTGGTGACACTTGAAGCAAGACATCTGTTTACGTGACTTACTAGCTTTTGCATCCGCTACCGGAGTTTTAGGCACTAAAGGTTCAATGACATGTTCTTTATTAACCACTTCATTAATCTTAGTATCATTAATTACTCCACCCGGTACAAAATGTACTTTGGTGTGAGGAATTTTCTTACTATCATCAGATGAATGGTTCTTAATAACACTCTTCTGTGCCTCTAACGTCTCAGGGTTAACATCCGCCATTTCAATATCTACAGGAGTTTTAGTGTAATTTGAATTGAATGGGTGAGGCATATCATTATAACCTAAACCAGACATATCCTTCACACTAAGCTGAGCACCTAACATTTTATCCATTTCAGATGTTCTGTAGCTCTCAAGCTTACGATTCTGAGCTACAAGTTTTGTTTTGCAATCAGCTAACTCCTTATCCTTATTAGCAATGGACAGATTCAAATCATTTATGTTCATATAGAGACCGTCTATGATAATTAATTTCTCATTCACAGTATCTCTAAAAGTTGTCTTGTCAGCCGCATCTGCCTTAATTTTATCTTTTAAGGCTTGTTTATCATCACTTAACCTACATATATCTAACTTAGCTAGGTCAAGTTCAGATCTAACAGCCTCACTGGATTTACTAAGTGTGCTAAGTTGAGATGACAAGGTATTATTAGTTTTAGTCAAAGTCTTATAGGAATCTGCATAAGCACTAACTTGGGACTGTAAACTGGAAACTAACTGACACAGATCAACAAGAGAAACAAGATCTAGGCATACCCGTTTTTTATCAGTTTGCAGTTTAGCCATCTTAGCTACAAAATCTACGGGATCCAAATCTTCAGTTGAACCCAAGTCTAATACATCATCAACATTAGCTTTAACAGGAGTCTCAGGCACCTTTACTTCAAAAGCTGGATCAGTGGGCATATAGGATAATGACTCAGCTTCAATCTCTTGATCGTCAATCTCAGCCATCAAAGCTTCCTCTGACTGAGTTTTCCAATCATAAGATCCATCTAGCTGTTTCACTACTAAGGCTTTGGAATGCAAAGTATTTCCCGAGCAAAATGTCCGTAACTTTTACAGTTATAACACTTGACCTTAGTTTTATCAAACCCTGATCTGTTGCCAATAACCTTTCTTCCATTTTTCTTTTAGAAATTTTTAACTCTCCTTGACAACAAAGCAAGTTGGTCCTGGAGATCTATTTCTTCAAGATAATCAGGATCTATCTGATCATAGTCTTCATCAAAAAGAATTGGATCATTGATCTTACAATCAATATAATTCTCATATGAAGCTACAAATGAAGCAAGAACAGACAATTGCTGCTCAGCATATTTCACACTCATAGGCATCTTTTGATGTTCTTGAGGTGACTTCTCAGAAGGTTTCCCTTTAGCTTCATTTCCGGATGATGTAATGAAACACAGTTCATCAGTTATCATTTCACCCTTTCCATCAGCATTACCAACAAACAAAGCAGTAGTCGAGCTGGATGAAGCAGTCGAGATAGAAGTTTTTCCATGATACAATCCTGGCTCCTGAACATGATCAGAATCAGTATCTTTCGACTTTTTAGTGAAATCATATCCTTTGAGCTTGTCAATAACCTGCTCAAGTGTCATGGTTGCATATCTGGTTTCATTGTCTGTAATCATCACACCATACGTCTCCCATTTAGAAGGTAAACCCTCAAGAAACTTGTCGGTTTTCTCTACCTCCTCAATAGTGATTTCATGGTTTTCAATCTCAGATAACAAATGGTAGAAACGAGTAACATAAGCATCAAGAGTTTCT
Organism: Pseudognaphalium luteoalbum; assembly: GCA_963422505.1. NCBI lineage: Eukaryota > Viridiplantae > Streptophyta > Magnoliopsida > Asterales > Asteraceae > Pseudognaphalium > Pseudognaphalium luteoalbum. The sequence continues at coordinate 437,389 of OY730193.1, forward strand.
CCTTTAAAAGCTTTAAACAGAGTAAACTGCTTTTTCAGAAGCTTCTTCTTGCTTGCTTGTACTTGTGGACTTCCCTCACATCTTTTCTCAAGCGCTTCCCAGAGTGCTTTAGCAGTATAAAAAGATTTTAACTGATGATTAATTTCCTTGGATAAACACATCTTGATACAAGAATGAGCTTTATTTTCATTCTCATAGTCTTTCTTTTGTTGTTCACTCATCAGATTATAGGATACCACAACAACAACATTTTGAACAGTTTGGGTGGGTGCCGTGTATCCTCCTTTGATACACATCCAGATTGAGAGATTATGGAATCTACAGTAAGATTCAAACCTATCTCTCCAACTGTAATAGTCTTCAACACGTAACAACTTAGGTGGAGTATTAGATTTTCCAACCTCGTGCTCCATCTCAATCATTTTACTAATGTCAGACATTTTTAAGAGTTTCGGGAATTAACAATCAGAAAAATCAGAAAGTTCACTTCGCAGAAACTCGATTCGCAGGTCAGGAACTCAGTTCGCAGGGTGAACTCAGTTCGCAGAGAGGAACTCAGTTCGCAGAAGAACTCGGTTCGCAGGGGGGAACTCAGTTCGCAGAAGAACTCGGTTCGCAGGGGGAACTCAGTTCGCAGAGGGGAACTCAGTTCGCAGAAGAACTCGGTTCGCAGAGGGAACTCAGTTCGCAGAATCGGCTGAAAAACCCTAAAACGAAAATTTTAGTTTTCTAATCGATTAAACCCTAAGATTTCGGTCGATTACGAAACTAAACACTTCCAGAGACTGATTTTGATCGTTTTTACGAAGATTAATCGTAACAACAACCCTAAATTTATCGTTATTATCCAAATAACCTCGAACTAACTAAGTATTTAGCCCGAAAGCTCTGATACCAATTGTAAGTCCCTAGTATGTGGATCGATAACGAGGTTATCTTCGGTATTAAGGCGCGGAATTCCTCAATACTTGGTTCACAATAAGTGAACAATTTGTTTTGCAAGATAATAGCGAATTGATTTATCAACCAGGTTTTGTATCGATCAATACCTAACCTTATGATTGCTTAGAATAGCGTTTTTGTTCTCTGGAAAACGAATGGCCAAAAGTCTACTTCAGATTAAACCTAATTGAGTATTTATAGGTTTAATCAAACTCGATTCGCAGGTCGATGGTTTTAATGTACATGTCGATTTAACACTTTCTTCAAATCCATTTCGGTTGATATTTTCAATGGTTTTAATGTACATGTCGATTTAACACTTTCTTGGAGTTTTTTAGGGTGCTTCGTGTAAGTCCCTAGTATGTGGATCGATAACGAGGTTATCTTCGGTATTAAGGCACGGAATTCCTCAATACTTGGTTCACAATAAGTGAACAATTTGTTTCGTAAGATAATAGCGAATTGATTTATCAACCAGGTTTTGTATCGATTAATTAACGTTAATCGATCAATACCTAACCTTATGATTGCTTAGAATAGCGTTTTTGTTCTCTGGAAAACGAATGGCCAAAAGTCTACTTCAGATTAAACCTAATTGAGTATGTATAGGTTTAATCAAACTCGATTCGCAGGTCGATGGACTCTGCGAGTTGAGTTCAACTCGCAGCCCACGACCAAGCCCATTTCGACTCGGTTCGCAGCTCTGCGAGCCCAGATCTCATCTCGCAGGACTAAGTTCTGCGACTTGAGATCTTATCTCACAGACTTTAGTTTGTAACATCGTATTCGATATTCGTCTAACACTTTATCATACTAATATATTTAACGAATATTAATATCAAACTAATATCATTTACAAATCCAAATCAATTGTACAAACTTGATTACAATAATCACTAGTACTATTACAAGCTAGATCTGTTGTCACACATACATGTCCCAACACTTCGGTGTGAAATGTATTAAAAAAATGGTACAATGGAAGAACAACAAGAATTTTCGACTTCGAATCAATGGAAGACAAGGTCTCATACTTTTTCCTTTCTTATGTTTTATTATATGGTTAAAGTTAGTACTCAATTACTCATTATGGATTGTTACTATGTGTGATTAATTTATGTGTGTTTTGATATTTTGGGTGTTCTTCAAATTGTTTTTTTTAATTATATTGTTATCTCCATTTTGATTTTGCATACAATAGGTGCTAATTTTAACGAAATACCTCATTAATTCCTTTTTTTAAACCCACCAGAGTTTGGGTAAGTGTTGCTCAAGTTTATTAGTTTTACTTTATATTGATATGCATATTTATTTGTTTTGTGGTATTTTAGTTTATACTTAAGATTTTTATATGTATAGGGAAAACAGAGAGCAATATATAGATGAATTAAAAGTCCCACGATGAGAGAAAATATTGCTTTGTGTGGTCTTACATTTTGCTTTAAGATTCTGATTATTTTATTAGCTTTTCATCAACTAATTTTAGTCAATGTTGTCATCAACTCTATTGTTGAAGGCTAACCCTTTATGTTTCTCTTTATTTTTCTTCTCTTTTTAGTTTCATTATGCAGTGATTAGAGCAAAACATTAAAGCAACTAAGCAACTGTGCATCCTTCATGGCAAATCTATACATTATATTTTTACTTCTGAAGTTACATTTTCAGACGTGCAAGAAGAAGAATCTAGAACTAGATTTAGAATGGTGAGCATGAACACATGGAATGAGCAAAATGACAGGTTGAGGCCTTCTGCTGAATCGGATCCTACTTGCAGCTTGGAAAGCTTATCAACATATATGAATTCACAAAGCCAACATATTAGAATGTATGAAGCAAGGTATGATATTGTAATTGTTGTCCATATTGATGGCGATGATGCAAGTAAGGTTGATTCACATGTTTAAATTTCCATGATATTGCGACAATGTTGAAATGTGTATAATAGCTTGATTGAACCTCGATATTGCGTTGTTTATTAACATTAACATAAATTGTTGTGTGTGATTACGTTAGTAATTAAGGTTGTTGCATGATGTTTGACTTTTCAGAGTCAAAAGTTTTTATTGAAGATCAGAGGTTGCTGCACATTGTTGAACAGGTGAAGTTTATAAGTAATTGGGTTGAGCCTGAAGTCTGATCTGGTTTTGTGGACTGCGCAAGGAAACAATTTGTTTCTTTAAAAAATTGTATTCAATCTATCTGTATATTGCTTTCTGTGATGTTTTTGAGATTTGTTTGATATGTATTTTCTGTAAGTTTCTTTTCTTCATGCATGGCTTTTAGATAAGTATAAGCATGCATGTTAATGTTGTATAGAGTGGGCTTCATCAATAATATTTGCCTTTTTCTAAAAAAATGTCCACGTTTTGTCAATGCAAACTCAAAAAATTTGTGCTCTTTGCTTATATAGTTATATTCTTTAATTAATTAGTTGTCACACTTTGTGTATTTTGTGAAACAATGCTTTTCAGGCAACGAACGAAAGCAAATTAACAATTCAAAGTAATTGTACCAGGTAAATATACTTTCAACTGATAATACCAACTCCAAATTAATATGTCTTATATTAATAATAATTATGTGAATATGAGAGTAAGTTAATACAAATCATAATAATATAAAATATCTCTTATTTATAATATTTATTTAATGCTCATATAATATATAGTTTTCTATAAAACCCCTGTTTTCATGAGTCAATAAATGTAAGGTCATGTATTTACAAACAAAGCACTATAAACTATAATAGTGCATAATTACTATAAAGTATAACACATATTAATACTTCGCTACACTTTTATATATGGTTGGATTTTTTTATAATTAAATCATTTGACAAACCCGTGTAAACACGGGTCCATGATCTAGTTTATAATAAGTTTCACACCAACTTTGGATGTGTAGTATTTTGTAGGGTTTGTCAAAAACTTTTTTCCAATAGCAAATTTCACATCACATAAATTTTGGTGCTCATTCTTGATCCCTTTAAGTTTTTGTCTAATTTTAATGGATGTTTTGAATGATTTTGAAGTGTGTCTATACATATGTATAATTAAAAAAAAAAGATTGATAAAAGCAGTAAGAAAAATAAAAATAAAAATAATTGGTCTGGAAAAAAAACAAGATATATTACCGTTTTAACAAGATATAAAAAAAATCTATTTTTTACAATGATCAGAATTAAAAAAATACTTTTTTATTGTCGGGGCCCCCGAATATTGCGTTCTTTCCTTCATTGCTTATCTAAAGCACCTCCCACTGACGCCAAATCGACAACCTACGTGCCAACCCCGTCAGTTTAGTGACCCACGTCACTTTGCTAAACCGACAAGGATTGGGAGTGGTCTAAGAAGCGTCAACATTTCTTCATTTGTTACCATGTTTACACTGTTTATTTGTATATTTTATATCATTAAATTTGATATTTTAAATTAATTTTTAATAAGTTTTTTATTGTTTCACCAGTATTAGTCACTAAAAATTTGAATTATACATGTGACCAATTTAGTAGCAGCAACAATAACGAACTAAAAGCTAGGAGTTCGTCCATGAATAAAATTCAATGTAAAGTAAGGGACACAAACTCATAATATATGAATCTGGTTCAATAGAGACTTATATTTATAATGTATTGATTATTTACTTGTATGGACAAAGTTATCTTAAGTGTTGATTGGTACTCACAACATAGCCGATATAACGTGTTAACTTTTATTTTTGTGTAACTATAAATAATATTCATTGACGACAAATTTATATGTTCTCCTTAGTTTTACACTTTTATGTAAGTATCTTACCACCATGATACAAATGCTTTTACTAAGACATGAACTTTCTATTAATGGTTGATAGAATCATAGAATAATAAGGGTGTAGTTGATACTTTTAGGTCATAAGTTGGGTAGTTTCAAAGATTAAATAAACATTTTTCTTTTCTAATAGTAAGATGTATTATTTATACTTACAAAAAAATATTTAGGATCTATTTTTTTATACAAACCTATTTATATTTAGCCCTGGCAAAAGATTAAATTTGTGATCGACCCTACATGGGCATATAATCTGTTAAGTGTAATCACAATTTTGGTTTGTCTTTTATTAGCATAATAATACATCAAGCTTATTGTTGTCTTATTATTACGGGAATATTTATCAAGGGAATTTAAAAGCCAATAAGGTCTAGTCTCTTTGTGAAAACCTATCTAAATATTAATTAATTATAAGTATCTATAATCTACTTTAATGCATTTTCATATTTTAGCTAAAACCTTACAAAAGCAGATATCCGAAATTACAAATTTACCCCTGATTCCTTATCAAATATTCAAATGTTACAACGTGTCAAGGGTCTTTTGGTAATTTAACATGTTATATTCCAGAACACAGTTTCCAGCTGGATACATTAAGAAAAACTAAAATAATTTGTTTGACTTTCAAACTAACAAAAAGAATATCAAAGAGATTTCATAAAACAAAAATAGCGCAAATTAATGATTAACAACTACTAATATTCTTCGATAATACGTAGAATTGCGCCTGAAGGTCATCGATGCCAGCAGAAATCGTGCCGGTGAGGTCACTGACGCCGGAGATGACTGAAGTGTGTCGTCAATTACTTGTCGGAATTGAATAGATTTGAGAGAATAATCGGTTATAGCATATATGCGACGACAAATGGTGGCGCATAACAGCACGCAAAGGACCGTTAAAGGACGTTTTATATGCAGATGTTACCAAAATACAAATTTGAGATGTAAGCTCTTGCATGAGAGATCGATAGATCTGAAACTACATGATCAAAGTGGATATTTTAAATGGTGAAAAGTGAAGCTTAGTGGAAAATCCTAAAGCTACGTACAAAATCAAAGTTGATATATTAAATGGGACGGAAGAAATACTACGTATTATATATCTATATCTATCTATATATATCTTCTATAAACCCTTGTAATGCATTTAGGGTGTAAGACTTAAAAACTTGTAAATGAAATATGAAGAATACCTATTTTACCCTTTTTATTTGACCAAACTAATATGAAAAGTTTAACCATTTATTACTTATTATTACTCAATCACAATATATACTAATAACTATTGTATCTATTTTAGCATATTAATATTCGTAGTAATTTTTAAAATTAACTAGAAAGCAATCAACGGATTGTTTGAACAATTGCAACAAAACAACGTACTGTATTCTAACCTAAGTGTAATATATAAGTGCGAGTCTAAATTGTCTGATTCCCGATAAATATAATTATATCAATTTAATTCTTCTCTAGATGTTGAACACTTCGACTTTATTTCGTAGCAATATTTTATCTTAGACCAATTGTTCTTGCGTGTAATTTTGTATTAACTTTGTTAATTGCTATTTAATTACCAAAAAAAAAAATCAACTTCATAATGCTTACCCAATATTCATAATAATAATAATAGAAATGTGATGATGCAAATATAAAAAATTGTTATAATGTTATTAGGCGTGTAAGCGAATCAAACGAACACGAATTAAACATATTCATGTTCGTTCATTGAATTTATCAATCAAACGAACATACATACGACGTTTTTTTGTTCATGTTCCTGAACGTAAACGAATGAACATGTAAATTATTGCATTCATTTGACAATATGTCAAACGAATACAAACAAACTTATAAGAGCACAAACCCACAAATTATACACCCATTATCTTTATGTTGGCGAATACTATCACATTTTTATATATATTACCGCTGCATTGCGCGGGTTACCTACTAGTTGATGTTAACAAGATACGATATGCCCTTGCGTTGCAACGGGATAGATATAATATCATTAAATTATACTTGTAACTCATATATTGTTAAAGAGACGATGATTATATGAACCTATATTGTTCACCTTATTATCAAGAAATAACTATATTTTAAATCGTGTTTGATGTATTAAAAAAAAATTATAACAATGTACTAATACATACAGTAACCATACATTCATAAAATCTTATTGTTTTGGTCAAAAATTACTATAAGAAATTAAGTGATTAAATTTAGAAAAGTGAGGTTGGGTGCTTAAAATTACTCTCAAGATAATTATGTAGAAACACGATTATCTATATTAGTATGCCAATATTTCGTATGAAAAAGATAGATTAAATATGTCGATCCTTGTTGAACAAATGTTTAATATAAAAGCTCAAGAACAGATTGAGGATAATGATGTTTTGACAATGAAAATGTAAAGAGAATGCGATTGAAGAAATATGAATGATAAATAAATAAAAACGACACAATGATGTACGAGGAAAGCCCTTGATCAAGGTTGATCGCCAGCACAAAATCTCGGGAAGGATCAAACGATCATTGCGTTTGTTAATCTTATAAAAATGAAAGTAATTGATTACAAACTAAGAGCACAAGGATGATCGGCTATGTGATTATCTGCAAAATTGACTAAGTGTTGATGAATGTGTTTGAGAGTGAATCAGAGCAAAGTATAAGTGTTTTTCAGGTGAAAAATAGTAAGTATTTGTTAACCTAATCGATCATCCATGCCTCGTTTAAATACTAAGAGCGTATAACAATATTTCCGAGATTTCAGGTATCCTCCGATGAAGGGTGAAGACTCCCAACGTCTCTTTTGACTTCATTTTACACGTGCAGCTGACTTCGTCTTCGTATAATCGTATCAAGACCTTGCCATATAATCCGGAGCATATCTCACATGACGCGTTCTCCTTGTGACCTGGTCAATACTCGAGGAAAACAAATATGTTAAACAGCACATTATCCTGAACTAATATAGGTTCAGGATCCCGAGCTATGCATAATCCAGAATAAACATAGGATCCTCACGTAACTGAATCCTTGATCCAGTATCCTGCATAATTACGTTAGATAAATATATCCCGAATAGTATAACAGACCACTAATTTCTACATGCCAAATTTATTTTTTTATTTTTTTTAAAGATCGGAAGAGAAATCCCATTCATATATCAACATAGATGACATGATGTCGTCAACCAAAATATTCTACAAGTTATAAGTATTAACTATTAGTTTACAAACCATTTGAGTGTATCCTGGGCAATATATATAAGGTATCAAAATAATATCAGAGTAATCCTGGTAAAACAACATCCAGTCACTCCTTGCCCAGTCCCAGTCATCTCAAAATCTGTAAGGAGTAAACAATGGGATTAGCACGAAGCTAAGTGAATAAACCTGTTACAAACAGTATGACTTAGCTCAACAATATTAATTAACAACAAATAACACATAGACACTACATCATCAAGAGGATCGGTGGTCCTTGTAGAGCCCTCAGCCCGCGGTGGCCCACCAAGCAACACTTACAATCACTGCAGGCCAATACAGTGATTTTACCGATAACTGATAACTACCTTTAGTCAATATGTGTTCCATTCTCAACACATGATTACAAATCTCATATTGACCAACCTGTAGTAATCAGTCCAACAATCGTTGACCTCCAATTCACCATAATGCTCAAAGGCAACACATCACAATTATATATATATATATCTCAGCAATAATAATCAACAATCAACTATGTTTATATCGTTGTAACCAATATGTCACAACCAAACCACACTGAAGTTTCAAGTCTATTCACCTGTCAACTTCTGTCCAACTGCTCAGCTGACTAAATCACTGAGTCTTCGGCGTGTCTGAAAACACAACAGAATTACAATTAGTAATTCATTCCACAATCGTACATTTTAATCAAATGTAACATTACCTTAATATCAGTAAATATATCAGTTATCAAGTACAATGTAGTATTACAGCATTCAATAGCACATATCACATTTATAATACAATATTAAGACCAACATAAATCATTAAATGTCAAAACACTAAAATTCCTGAACATCTGCTAGTACCCATCGGGTACTCACATTACCTACCGGGTAATCCATTCCACCCGCCGGGTTCCCAGGTTATCAACCGGGTGAATTAGTTTGGGTGGTAACAGAACCGAATTGAGTTTTAAAGCCTATACGAGCCGCCGGGTGACCAGTTGACCAGCCGGGTTCTACTTTTGGACGAACTACCCGCCGGGTAGTGGGTTTACCCGCCGGGTAAAACCCACCTTCCAGCGACCTGCAACCTGATCAAAACCCAGGTCCGAATTCAACCCACAAATTACTATTTCCAAGTTGCTTTAATCTGTTATGAATGTAATTCTACAGCAACTAATTCATATAACAACACATAGCAATTATTAGCACCTTATCATACAATCAAAACACCCCTTTTCTACCAATTTCCATATCAATTCTCTATAACCTAATCAAGCTATATAACTTCACAAAACTATGAAGAACACAAGGAAATCAACTTATATACATATAAAATCAGTAAACATCATCATAGATATCATTAAACAACAACAACAACTCAAGTCCCAATTCATAGTTTGCTTGAGTTCATCAATTAGGTCATTAACAAGAATCACAAGAACACTTACCCTATTTTAAAGATTATTAGGTTGATGATGACGATGATAAGTTCAAGAACTAACACAAGAATCAATCACAGCTTTTGTTGGTATAATTTGTGTCTTGTGAATTTGCTTAAGATGTGAAGTATATGAGTTTTTCTTCAATTACAAAGGAACTAATCAATTTGGTAAAGTCAGGAAATGAGAACCGACTCCACCACCTGCCCCACTTAATTACAATGTAATATTATCCTCTTCTAAGTCTATTTTCTGGAACCTAAATATCAATTGCAGTAAAACTATTTTATTTTACCGTAAAGTATAACTATTTAAAACGGTTAATAATTCACTAGTCACTATTAATCATTTAACTGAATTTCCTAAATTATAAATCAAAACACATAAGCACAATATTTAAAATATAACAAATAATAATATTATAATTTAAGAAATTACCAGATTACCCTCAAGTCACAGAAGCGGGTGTTACGAATAGGATCCTGCAAGACAAATAATAAGGATATTTCCAGGATCCTTAACTATATCTGTAATCCTGAAAACAAACTTACGAACTATCATTATCCTGAGACACGAATATAAAATGCAAATACTTTCCATACCTGTGTGTTAATATTATGATGCTAATAAGGATCCTACAAAGTTAGATAAAAATTCACCCACAACACTTATTATAATATAAATTTTAAAATTCTAAAGTATTTTGTATGTTTCATAATTAACAATTCTCAAAACATGTAGTATATTAAATTCTAACAACCTAAAAACTCAAAATTCGTAATCATTTACAATATAAAGTTTTTCAAATAAAGAAGTTATGGTCGTCTTTGAGTTTTTTAGGTGTTGAGCAAAGTTAGTAAATGAGAAGTATATTCTTTGATAAATAAATTAAATATTACATTATAAATCCAATAGTATAGTTATTTGCAAATTGAATTCAAATTAGGTTACGTTAGAGAAAAACTCAAAGTCATATTAAGATATGACATAAGTATCGTGAATATTGTATTGTATGTTATATAAAAAATGATTATGATTAACCAATAGTTAAAAAAATAAAAATTATAATATTTACTATTTGAAAGGTTTGATTCGCAAATTAAAAAGTTTTAATCTAAATTTCAAACAAATAAACTTTAGTATCATTGCTAAGTAGATAATATATATATATATATATATATATATATATATATATATATATATATATTAATATTAATATTAAAAAGAAAAAATTAAAGCCTTCAAAGTGAAGAATATGAAATTAGGAGTATATGAAGGTGCTTGAATTTGAACTTGAGTGGTGGACTTCATTTGCAAAACACTTGACAATCTTATCTAATTTTGACATATTAAATAAGGTACATATTAATTGCTTATAATCTTACAAATAATTTTAATAAAGTAGAATAAGACAAAAATTACTATTCATAGTAGTGTTGTAATTGATATTAGATGATAATAGTTGGTCGTCTCCATGCCGTGTCTCAAACTTTCAACGTATATACTTGTATATCGTCCCAAAATAAATACACATTTTTTATATTATATTACTCATATATAAAAATGAAAATGGTATTTATGAATCGCAAGTAAATTTGCAAATGTCTATATGCCTCAAGACTAAAGTGCATGAATACAGCACAAAATTTGAACACATTATTATCATTACTGGCTAATTTAATTCTTCACCATCAAGCCATTGAAGTCCAGGCAATAATTTAACCAAATACAACAGTAACCTTTCATCAACAGCAGCATTCCCCACTATATCTAGCTGCATGATATTAAGACCTCCAAAAATTGAATAAGCTTCCCAAAAGGTCACCACATTGGCGTCGGCGTCGTTAGCAAATTCTTCAAAAGCGTTATCATAAACAAGTGTGTGTGACAGTGGAGATGACCACAAATATCGCCTTGTGTCTACAGTGTGTGCACCAATCTCATTGTAGGAAATATCCAACAATCTAAGCGACTTCAAGAATCTGAGAGGATCCAACGCCGTGAAACTACCAAGTTTATTGTGACTAAGGTTTAAGCATGACAGAAGCTGCAAGGCCTCCAATCCTGTGAAGGAAGCCAGAAAGGCAGTGGATTAACTTTTAATGCATTTGGTAATGGAAATGGAAATGGAAATGTAAAATCAAGAAAGAAGCATGCTACCCTAGATTGCATAAATGAGATAGCATCTTGACATGTCTATTTTGTGGTTGTAGGTTCCATTCATATTACATGTAAAGAAACAAAGATGTAATTGTTGGTCGTGGTTCGCTTAATTTGAGAACATATACAAATAGCACACACAAAGCGGTAAATGGTGATGGTGAATGAAGGAAGACTTGTAAACTGAGAGCTATGATATCTATCATCACAAGTCATACCCAAACCTAATGGCGGAAGAATCAAAATAGATCGGAGACCAAGTAGATGTGAGATATGTCAAGCATGCATCTGAACTATAACAATTATAGGTGTTTTACCTTCAATAGAATGAAGTTGGTTGTGGCTAAGATCAAGACTTTGCACCCACAATAACTGCTCAAAGGATCCAATTCGTGATAATGACAGAGAGTTCAATCGTAAATACATTGAACCAGTTATACTGGAAGAATCTGAGTCTTTATGCTGCCAACAGTACTTCAACAAAGACTCCTTGCTAGAAGTTACCTACAATATGACAGCTATCTGAGTGCATACATGTACAAATTAAGCCTACACTTGCTAGCTAAACCTCTGTCATTAACCTTAGAGGTGCCAATATTAACTCCTTAACAGGTCAATCCGGGTTATGATTTATAACTAAACTACTAAAGGATTAAACAGGTAAGATAAAGAAAACAGCTTAAAGAACAGGAGGTGTTGAAAGTCATCCAAAGTGTTTTTGAAGCATTAGAGCTCCTAGATCGATGTACTAAATGAATTATATTATTATCAAAATGATATAACTTTTATAATCATATCATATAGGTTACTATTAGAACTATAAATTTATTGGACAAAATGTGTTTCAGTTGGCCCAATCCGGCCCACCCATTTTGCCACAAGCACAGTAGTTTAATCCTCCAAACAGATAAATATCGTTACTTTCATCCCAAAGATGATGTTACATGAAGATTATATTTACCTGTTTCAACAAAACTAAGCTGTGCTCGTCTTTGTAATATTGGTAATGTGGGGGGTCTTGCTTCATCAATTCAGTATAGAGTTGCAAAATTTCCTCGGCATTAGCGATACTTGGAGCACTCGGCGTATTGGTTGATATCATGGCATCATAGGCCATCAATAATCTTGCAAGTGTAAGCTTCCCAATTTTACTATCATATGAATAGAAAAAAATAAGATTAAAAATATAGAACAATAAGTGTAGATATAGTAGAGGTGGCAATTGCGACCCAATTACCTAACAATGGGCCAACTTGGAGTAATTTATCTTGAATGGGCAAAACAAGTAACATTTTAGGAAAATGGTTAAAAGAGTCAAAAACCCAAAGTGTTTTCAAATGTTTAAAACCTCTTTATCAAAAACTTACAATTGTTTAATTGTAACACCAAATCTTAATAATGAAAAATGTCATAAAAAGTGTTAGAGGTCAGCCCAACTCAACCTATTTAAACCTGTATTAAATAATTAATCGTTTTGGCCCGTTACCCAGCCTGTATTGCCACCTAGAATATGGAACATGGACACTCCAAATAAGTAAACAAAAGGTCAAGCATACCACTCTGCCCATGACAACAATTCTCGGTAGTGATCTATTTCATTAGCTATCATCTCAGACTTCCATTTTGAAGATGTGGGTTGGTCATCATCACTTGTTGTCAACTCAAAATATGATTTAAGCAATGCCATCCTGTTAACATTTGTGTCAACTGTACATAAACTTTCATCTGTCAATGATATCCTCCTAAATCTCTGTTCTGCAGCAGGTTGCAAATCATGGCATATGGAAACTGTAAACGCAAAAGACCAAAGTCGGCTACATGGAACACCGCTTAAAGAAGTTACACTCTGAGAATTATCCAAACTAATTTTCACTTGAACAGTCTTTGATGAGTTAAGTTCCTCGCGAGGAATGGTCACATGTGTCACCCAGGCTTGGGAAGATGTAAATCTATTCGCTGAAAGTGGACTCCAAATAATATTCTTTAATATGTCATTATCAATTTGAACACTCACCGTATGTGAGTTTACACCTTCCACAGGTTCATTAAAATAGAGAATGACAGGAAATGTCAGTTTATTAATATCAGAACCATGAGGAGGCCAGGAAGAAACCAAATTTGGCATGTCAACTTTAACAGTTTGATCTAGAAGCCAGAGGTGATAAAACCACCCACTCTGATCATCTGGGTCAGTAAAAACCGCATTCCGAACAAACTCATACTCCTCTGTTAGAAATATCTCCTTTGGAAAATATCCTTCAACCTTTTTCTCCGGAAGATGAGATAAGAGTACACTGCAGATATCGAGAAATCACATAATATATAAGACGCAATTCATATATAATATATTAAAAGTTAAAATATGATAATGTCACGATAAATATGAAGTGCCCCAGCCGACATCTTCCTAAAGAAGCCAACATCCAAGGGGTATTCACAACGCGTAAGGGATGCTTACAGACTTATTCATATTCAATGGATTGACCTGAAACAGTTTTTTGTGCAAATTATTATACACTAATTATTGTAAATTACTAGTACATCAACTTGATTACCAGTTTGACATGTTCCCTTTTATGCCTAGAGTTTTTTTGATTTACCAGTTTGACCCATTAGAGATCAAACATAACCCAAATTAACCCATCCATAAGTGGTAGAAGGTGCCACCTCTGTATTTTGTGGTAGCCTTCTGTTGGCCAAAGTTCGAATACGCGGCATACCTACGATTATGCCAAGCAGAATAATTACTGAAGTTGTCATTTATCATATCTGTTGTGAACTGTAGCTCCTTCTCATCAGATATGTTTTTCAATCCTGCTATAAATCTGAGAAGAGCATGAGAAACAAGGCTTGTTATGATTATATAATTCCCCAATCAAAATCGAATCTATTACAAAATACACATCTTCACCTCCGGTAATTCCATGCATGAAAATTGCGGGTGTCTTGCTTCTGAAATAGATTTAAAAGCCCCAATTCACGATCTGTTGAAGTATTCCCTTTGCTTACCACCCATTTTCGGTGATGCCAAGCTCCATAGGACTTGAAATTCTTTCTCAGTGCATTCTCTACCTGCATACACATTGTAAAAATAATGCTACTTTAAAGGAATTTGGTACATCATTTGAATTCTTCAATATTATATACATATACGTTACATGTTAGAACTATAACTATATATTCAGCTAATGTAATGAACCAAACATAGATGTATCCAACTTATCGCGTATTTTTATGTACTTCCAAACACACTCATGCGCAAAATGAACTTTCTTGTGTTGCTACGTTATGTATCTACCCTCCTGTAGACTTTAAACCGACGGCATTGTATCTGTTAGGGATATAACTTGGTGGCTTATATGGCCACCACGTCAGTAACAAATGATACGAAAGCTGAAAAACTACCCATTACTTTATGAGGTCACCAGATACATACAACGTCAAAAAAAAAAAAAAAAAAAAAAAGGTTTAATACACACATAGGACCGTTTGGAAGTAGTCTACGCACAATAACACAAAAGGGTAAGTTGGGGATACACTTTTGTGCAATCAGCCCAGGAACCAAAAGAGGCATCTGGTACGAAACCGGAGAAAGTAGACAGTTAATGAAATTCATATGACATGCTAGGTTAAAATATATACAAATGATACTCACGACTCGCAATTCTTCATCGATGATGGATTTAAGGTGATTCAAATCCGCGTTTTCAGCATCTGATTGACTACTGAGGTTATAGTGGAATGCAAGTTTTCGATAGTTCCAAGCGGTCATAAACTCAGGATTTGCCTCAATGAGCTTGGCGTTTATTTCTAGGGCTTCTTTCGTATAACTACACAGAGGGAGATATCAAAAGACCGATGCTTTTTTTAATTTTAATAATAAAAAAAACATGATAGAGATTATACATACATGTTATTGTGATGATTGTGAAGAAATTGAGATTGAAGGGATCGGAGGTTATCAGCTTTGAGAGCTGATGCATTTTCGTCAACTGGTGTTGCTGATCTCCTGGGTCTTCCGTGCATATTTGTCGCCCAGAATCACACACAAACACGGCTCTTGATTTCTATTCTATAATCTATAATCTATAGGATAAAAAGTGTAGATCTCGTCTATCTACTTACTCCAACTACCACATTCTGTCCCCTTGCTTTTCTACTTTACCCTTTGTGTCCGAGTAAATCACATTCCCCTCCCTTAAATATCGTTGCTTTCCGTCTCCACATCGGATTTTTTAGAGCTCAGCCGATTGACCCGATTTCGAATTTACACCTCGTCCATCGTCCAATTAAGAAAAGAGTGAAAAAGTCTTTTCCATATGTATAGAAAATAATCAAATACATTCTTGTCACCACCTCCGTTAAATTACTTTTTCATCTCTAATTCAAAATCTAACCATTGATATTTGATGATACCTATTTAATGGATAAAAGGTTTGGGCCTGGCTTAATGTATTAAACCATTTATCATGGGTTTTACTATCAAATATCACTAACTGAGTATCTAGATATATGTGAGGATAAGGATAGGATTTTAGAATAAAAGTGAATAAATATATGGAAATGGGTGATTTCTTGGGTGACGATTCCCTTTACAATAACTCGCTTTACTTATTACAGTATGAGCGGTTTTACGCCACAACTCCCATGAAAGGACCGAGTACAGAAAGCCTCATCTAGCTGACACTACATCATATTATTATTATTATATGAGATATTATTAATGTTTTTTAAGCAGTATCAGAATCGATGAGATTGTAGAAGGAAAAATTTTAGTCCCCTATCTATTGAATTGAATGCTCCTTTTATAGGAGGAGCCATATGATCTTAGTGAATCTAATCATTCTATTTGTAATCATTATTATTATTCTTTGTAGACAAAAGCACGTGATTGTTGTCTGATTCTTGAACACTTCATTGTGTACTTGTGTTCCTCATATGTCCCACTTCTTGATTTCTTTAGTTGTTGCATGTATATTACATAATAAGTCATATCTTAATGTAATATTTATGTAACTTTTAACCATGGGTCTAACATATATTTCTTTAACAATATTTAAGAAGTAGTATAACAAATATAAATACCTTTAATATATTGGTTATGCTATCAAGTCCCCCATTGACTTATGGAAAAATTTCATTTAGGCATAAGTGAATATAATAAAAAAATTGTGGGGTATTTACTTGTAGTAAGAAAGTAGTTTATGTAACTGAATTTAAAGTATATTGTTGGCATCCACATCATGTATCTATTTAATATTTGATTTGACGATTGGAAAGTAGTGGTAGTTTTATTCAAGTGTTTCATTTATTTTACTTATTTAAGAAGGGATTTGATGTCTGAATCACCTATAAAGAGCCTGTAAACTCTATTTATTTTAATAGGTTTTTTATTGTTTATGCATTGAATATGAAACCTTTCATTTTGCCTATTTAAGGTTTTTATGGCTTTCAAAAATTTCAGAGCATCTTCACCAAGTCTTTTGTGTTTTACCTTGCTTCTTTTGTCCAATAACTTGCTATGGATATCACAGAAAATGTTGGTGCTTCGTATGTTGAGGTAATAATTTATTTGTTTATTTATTTATTTTATTTTTTTGTATTATTATTATTATTATTATTATTATTATTATTATTTATTTTTATTTTTTTAGGAAACTATGGAACAAGTTGTTCATGATCTTAACAATGTTGGAGCTTATCATGATCAAAATATTTGGAGAGGTTTTTAATATAGCTCTGTCACTATGTAAGTGCAAATTTTAACGATTTTAATTCACATATTTAAAATATAAGTTGTGATTGTTGTAGATGGAGGTTTGTACAACTATCTTGTTGGAAGTAATTTCCGAGGAGTCCCTGCATTAGGAGGTCCATGTACCTATCCACCGAGTTTTGGGGGATTTGAGAATGACGTTAGACTTGAGATGAACAATAATGATTCAAATGTTAATATTGGGATGGAGCCTATTGGTCGTGAAGAAGACATAAGTCAATACTTTAGCTTAGGTATTCAACCAAGTGGTCTATGTGATGACCGTGCATCGGTTGTGCACCCTCGTAATGTTGTTGTTCAAGAGGAGTTTAATGTTCGTGCAGGTGAAAATATCATGAACCTTGCTATGTTGGATGCACAATATCGTTTGTTAACTGCTAAAAATGAGGAGCTTAGGATGACTATGAGTGAGATGATGAGGGAGAAGATTGAGGCTGAGCGTTTTGTAACCGAGCTTAAAGGTAGAGTGTTGTTTCTTGAAAGTGATAATGTGATGTACATGAACGAGATTGATCGCTTACCAACTGAGAGGAGGGAGTTACGTTCACGAGTTCGTTCGCTGGAAAACAAGGTTGCCCGGGTGCACGATGGTTCTTCAGCTCGTCGTTATTAAGCGTGTTAGCGGGTTCTTTAGCCCGTCGTTATTAAGGGTGTGTTATCAGGTGTTATGTATCCATCTTTTGTTAAGCAAATTTTCAGCTCTTTTGATGCTTAACTATAACTAAAAGGGTGTGGGTTACTAAATAAGTTGTATTAGGTGCTAGCTTATGTGTCAACGATAATCTTATGTACATTCCAGTGTTTTTATTTGTTTAAATCTAGTTTTATGTTTGATGATCGTTTGATGTATATTTTTGTACTAATTATGGACCATCAAGTCTTATTATTTTGAGGCACAAGGGTTACTTGACATCATGTAATATCTTTAAAATTTAAATGTGTTTACGAAATTTGCAACAGTTAAATTTTTGCCTGAAGGAAGTGTTTCCACATAACTATTTATTCATTTTATGGGACCTTTATTTCAAAGTAATTTATGTGATCCTTTAGAAATGAAGTAATTATCCTAGCTTATGAAGTGATATTTACGAAAGATGATTTCAATAATTTAAGATATTGTATCATGCATGATATGTATCAAAATATATAAAGTTAGTACTTTATGTTCATACTGGAAATATTTTGTTCGATGTTAGTTAAGTTATTGTATAATACAATGATGTAACTTTTATAGAAATTAGTATCGTATGGACCTTGTTTTTAACAAGTTTGTCCTCCTGATTAATCATTGTAGCGCTATCTTCAACCATGTATGGTATTATCCCTTTAATGGCGGAATATTCATTTTTGTTCACTTCGAACCTAAAAAGCAATTATTTATTTATGAATCGATAAACGATACATAGTTATTACATGCTTTTGAAATACTTGGGAAATTACATCATGACTTTAGAGGGTGCATGTCCCGAACAACTATCCCTGATGTTTAGAACTGAAACTTGCGAAGGTTACTAATGTGCCAAGTTCTTGGAATGGGTTTCCCTTTCATGTCAGCCAGCGTGTATGTTCCTGTTTGGTTTGAGCCGATAATTTGGTAAGGTCCTTCCCAATTGGGGTCTAGTTTTTTCTGTCCCATTTGCCTGCTCGCTTCATTTTTTCTAAGGACAAAATCACCAACTTTGAGGAAGTTGCGTTTGACCCTTCGGTTGTAGTATTTTTCAGTCTGTTCTTTATATTTAGCGGTGCGGAGAGCAGCCATTTCTCATCTTTCTTCTAGCAAGTCTAGGTTTAGACAAAGATTTGCATCATTAGTGAGTGGGTCAAACATGTTGATTCGGTGAGTAGGCAAACCAATTTCTGCAGGTAGGACTGCCTCGGATCCATAGACTAGACTAAAAGGCGTGCATCCGTTCCCTATCCGAGCTGTTGTTCTGTATGACCAAAGTCCATTTGGCCATTCCTCAACCCAGTTTCCTTTGGCCTTTCCTAGTCTAGTTTTCAAACCTTGTAGTATCATTCGATTGGTTACTTCAGTCTGTCCATTGGCCTGTGGATGTGCGACAGATGTGAAATTCTGCTTGATTTGAAGACCTTCACAACATTCTTTGAAAGGATTATTGGCGAATTGCTTTCCATTATCACTTATGATGACTCCTGGAATACCGAACCGACAAACAATATTGCGCCAAACGAATCGAAGTATCCTTTGACCAGTTATATTTGAAAGTGCTTCAGCTTCTACCCATTTGGTGAAATAATCGATGGCGACGATTAGGAATTTAATTCGTCCTGGAGCTTCCGGGAAAGGACCCACGATATCGATACCCCATTGATAAAATGGCCATGAGCTTGTAATGCTAGTCAATTCGCATTGTGGTTGGCGTATGGTAGGAGCATGATGCTGGCAATTATGACATGCATCTACGAGTTCTGTTGCATCTCTATACATAGTGGGCCAAAAGTATCCGAGCCTTGCTGCTTTTTGTGCAATTGTTCGTGCTCCTGCATGTGATCCACATGATCCAAAATGCGCTTCTCTTAACACATAATCTGCTTCTTCAGGGTCAACACATCGTAACCATGGGGTGAGGTAGCCTTTTCGATAAAGGATGTTTTGTTTGATAGTATACTGAGGGGATTTAATCCTTATCTTCCGTGCTTCTGTTGGGTCATTTGGTAGATCTCCTGTGGTGAGGTATTGTATAATCGGGTCCATCCAAGACTCGTTATTTTTTCCTACTAAGCTAGTTGTCTTCATGTCTATGCTTCTACATGGGACTGTTTTGACCATCACGTTCTTTGTGAGGTGAGCTGATGATGAGGCCAATTTGCTCAAGGCGTCTGCGCGTTTGTTCTTTGACCGCGGGATTTGCATGACTGAGAAGCTTTGAAAAAGTTTCTGTAATTCTTGGACCTTGACCAGATATCTCCTCATTAGTTCTTCTTTAGCTTCATAAACTCCTTTTATCTTATTTGTGATTAGAAGGGAATCAGTGAATACTTGCAAGTGTTGGATTTCCATCTGAACGGCTAGTTCTAAACCAGCTATCAATGCTTCATATTCAGCTTCATTGTTTGAGGTTTTGAAGTTGAAGCGTAAAGCATAGGTTATCTCTTGTCCGTTTGGGTCTGTCAATATAAGTCCTGCTCCGGATCCCTCCGTGCTTGATGCACCGTCAGTGAATAAGGTCCATTCGGTTGTTGTGGAATGATTAGAGCTGTCTTTTGCATGTCTGAATGTTTCCGTGTTATCAATTCTAGGGGATTCTGCGAGGAAATCTGCAAGTATTTGTCCCTTTAGAGCGGAACGTGGCTTGTAGATAATTTCGTGCTCTCCTAGTTCAATTGCCCATTTTGCAAGACGTCCTGAGTTCTCAGGTTTCAAGAGAATTTGACAGATTGGCTGGTCAGTTAAGATACATATTGTATGTGCTTGAAAATAGCGACGAAGTCAGCGCGCTGCATGTACTAGTGCAAGTGCTAGTTTCTCTAGGTTCGGATAGTTGATTTCAGGACCTTGTAGAGCTCGACTAACAAAGTATATTGGTTTTTCCACTAACCCTCTCTTAGCTAGTAAAACAGCGCTAATTGCTTCGTTTGCAGCAGCAAGGTAAAAGGTTAGGGTTTCTCCTGGCTTTGGTGTTGTAAGAGTAGGTAGAGATTGAAGGTGATTCTTAAGTTCTTGAAAAGATGTCTCTGCCTCAACGCTCCACTTAAAGTCTTTTTTATGCAAACAACCCTTAAGGGTTTTGAAAAATGCCAATGATTTTTTAGTTGATTTTGATAAAAAAACGTCCCAGTGCTGCCAGCTTTCCGTTCAAAGCTTGAACCTCTCGTATAGATCTTGGGGAGGCAAGGTCAAGTATGGCCTGTACCTTTTCAAGGTTAACATTGATTCCTTCATTCGTGATCATGTATCCAAGGAACTGGCCATTTTCTACCCCAAATGAGCATTTCTTTGGATTGAGCTTCATGTTTGTCCTCCGCAGCGTTTTGAATGTTTCAATAATATCTGAGATGAAGCAACCCTCGTCCCTGCTTTTTATCACCATATCATCTACATAGATCTCAATGTTTCGACCAAGTTGGTTAGCAAAAGTTTGGTCCATTAATCGTTGATAGGTGGCTCCCGCATTTTTGAGTCCGAATGACATTTTCTCATAACAGAAAGTGCCATGTTCCGTGTGGAATGAAGTCTTTTCTTCGTCTTCTTTGGCCATTCTTATTTGATGATATCCTTTATATGCATCAAGAAAGCATTTTAATTTATATCCTTCTAAAGATTCAATTTTTTGGTCTATTTTGGGAAAAGGATAACTGTCTTTTGGGCATGCTTTGTTTAGACTTGTGAAATCTATGCACATGCGCCACGTGTTGTCTGGTTTGCGTATCATCACTGGATTGGCCACCCATCGAGGAAAGAAGACTGCTCTGACGATTCGTGCTTCTACTAGTTTTGAAACTTCTTTTGTTATAGCTTCATTCCGATCTTTGGCTAGGATCCGTTTCTTCTGCCAAATAGGGAAAGTACGTGGGTGAATGTTTAGCTTATGTTCGGCGAGCTCACGAGGTATGCCAGTCATATCGGCGGGTGTCCAGGCAAAAACATCGTTGTTTGAATGCAAGAGCTCGATCAACTGTTTTTTTAGAGTTTCTAGAAGATGTCTTCCAATTGTAACCTTTTGTTCCAGATATGCCTCATTAACAATAACTTTTTCTTTATTATCTGTTTCGTGGATTGTTTCCTCTTCCTCCAATGGGCGATCTCTTTTACGAGAAATTTGATTGCAAATCTTTGACGTGGTTATTTCACCCTTTACTGTGGCTAATCCCTGTAGGGTTGGGAATTTCATAAGAGCGTGCACGGTGGATGCTACCGCACCGAGTTGTCTCATTCCAGGACGACCTAGGATGACATTATAGGGTGAAGGAGCTCCCACGATCATAAAGTCAGCGGTTATTGTCTTGCCAAAATTACCACGATAGTCATAGATGGTGATTGGTAAAGAAATAATTCCGATGGGCCAAGACTTTTTTCCAGCAAATCCGACGAGTGGGGTGGTTGGTGGTCTCATTTTTTTATTTTCCTCTGTTGTTAGCTGTTCGAAACAATGTTTGTACATGATTTCCGTCGAACTTCCGCTATCAATATAGACTCAGTGTATTTTTGTGCATCCGATGACTGCCGTGATGATAAGAGGACTATCTCCAGTGCAGTGGTCGGGTATTGGATCTTCTTCAGAGAAGGTGATGTTTGGGCGTGAGTTTCGTGATTCTGTTACTGTTGTACGATCAAGCTGAATCATGTGTATCTCATTTTTTGGTTTGCTTCCGGCTGCTTCTTTTTTGTTCCATTCGACTTGGGATCTGTTTTCATTTCTGGATCCATAGGAAGTAGCTATTGGAGTGTTGTTATATGTTTTTGCACCTTTTGCCAAGTGACTTAAACGTCCATTACGAACACATGCTTCAATTTCTTTTGGCAGGTCAACGCAGTCATTGGTTTCATGACCATGGTCATCATGGAATTCACAGAACTTGGTTCGATCTCTTTTGTTTGTTGGCGTAAACATTTTTGGTAGTGGGTGGAGTAGTGATTTACCTTCGGTCGTGGCAAGAATCTTTGCTGGCGATTTGATGAGAGCGGTGAAAGGGGCTTGTGGTGTTCTAGGGGTGTCATTGTATCGGTTTGTTGGTCGTGGAATGAATTTGTCTTTCTGTCTCCTGGGGAGGTCCTTATAAGTGTTGTGTTGCTTCGTGTCACGATTTCCCTGACGTGGCTCCCGGAGTCGATTTTCATTATTTGCGTCTTCGGCTCTGATGAAGTTATTGGTTTGGGTGAATAAATCTTCCAAGGACGTTGGTGGCTTTGCTATTAGGTCTTTGAATAATCGACCCGGACGTAGGCCACTGATGAAGGCTCCAGATACCATCATATCTGAGCGATCAGCCATGTGTAAGGTTTCTTTGCTGAATTGGGCCACATAATCCTTTAAGGATTCATTTGGTCGTTGTCGTATACCAAGTATCCCCGCTTGAGTTTTTTGAAACCGCCGTTGTTGCAAGAAATTAGCCCTGAATTTGTCTCGCAATTGGTAAAAACTATCAATGCTCCCTGGCGTAAGGTTATCGTACCAGAATCTTGCGGCCCCGCTCAGTGTAATGTGGAAGAATCGACACCATACTGGCTCTGGAAGTTTGTGTACGTCCATGGTACCCATAAAAACCGTGAGATGATCATCTGGATCAGACATGCCGTCATATGTTTTTAGGTTGGTGGGGACTTTTAGTCCATCTGGCATGTCGTAATCTCGGATTCGTTTAGTGAATGGGGATGCCACTAGGTCCCGCACATCCCTATTGAGCTCTCTGAACACGAAAGGTTGGTGATAGAAGTCCGTCTGTTGTGGTGTTTTCCCCTTTATGTTATTCGTAACGGGCGGTATGCCATTTATATTGACATGGTTGCGGTCGGCATCATCGCTTTCTAGGGAAGCGTTGTCTTTAGTTTTGTGGTGTATCTCCTCTGAATCAGAGTTCCATGGCTCTACGATTGGCGGGTTTGCATTGGTGGGTAAAGTGTTTTGTGACGTGTCTTTTCGTATGTGAGTAAAAGCAGTGTACATGGCATTTACTCGATCAAAGTTTTGGACTATAAAGTGCATCACAGGATCACTTGAGTCTAGACCTGATGTGGTGTTTATGGGTTATTCCGTTGTGGGAGTTATAGGTATGGGGTTAGGTGTATTATCTTGGTTAGTTGCTCCATCCTCTTTTTCAACAGGTATACGAAATGAGGAATTATCATTCATAGTTGTTGTAATCCTCTCTCCTTATTATTTTTTTTAGCAGAGGGGCTCAAGCTAAAACCAAATAATATTCGGTCCCACGGATGACGCCAATTGATGATACCTGATTTAATGGATAAAAGGTTTGGGCCTGGGTTAATGTACTAAACCATTTATCATGGGTTTTACTATCAAATATCACTAACTGAGTATCTAGATATATGTGAGGATAAGGATGGGGTTTTAGAATAAAAGTGAATAAATATATGGAAATGGGTGATTTCTCGGGTGGCGATTCCCTTTACAGTAACCCGCTTTACTTATTACAGTATGAGCGGTTTTACGCCACAACTCCCATGAAGGGACCAAGTACAGAAAGCCTCATCTAGCTGACACTGCATATTATTATTATTATATGCGATATTATTAATGCTTTTTAAGCAGTATCAGAATCGATGAGATTGTAGAAGGAAAAATTTTAGTCCCCTATCTATTGAATTGGATGCTCCTTTTATAGGAGGAGCCATATGATCTTAGTGAATCTAATCATTCTATTTGTAATCATTATTATTATTCTTTGTAGACAAAAGCACGTGATTGTTGTCTGATTCTTGAACACTTCATTGTGTACTTGTGTTCCTCATATGTCCCACTTCTTGATTTCTTTAGTTGTTGCATGTATATTACATAATAAGTCATATCTTAATTTAATATTTATGTAACTTTTAACCATGGGTCTAACATATATTTCTTTAACAATATTTAAGAAGTAGTATAACAAATATAAATACCTTTAATATATTGGTTATGCTATCAATATTCTAATTTGAAAACACCACTCACCTCATAAATCATCAATTCACCACCACCACCACCACCTGTGTAAAATAGATCTGATGACATGCTATGATGACATGCTATGGCTGAAGATGTTGTCCTTACGTCACAGGCGACGTATCCAACGACATGAATAATAATCTCTTTGCATATAATAACAGTTTATTATAATAATGCGCCT
Organism: Pseudognaphalium luteoalbum; assembly: GCA_963422505.1. Lineage (NCBI taxonomy): Eukaryota > Viridiplantae > Streptophyta > Magnoliopsida > Asterales > Asteraceae > Pseudognaphalium > Pseudognaphalium luteoalbum. The sequence continues at coordinate 462,544 of OY730193.1, forward strand.
TGTGACTTGCGTCGGACAAAGCTTTATATTTGTTCGGAATTTGTGACAAATCATTCCATCTTCTTCAAGTCTTGGACGGGGGATTCATATGTCTTCCTGATTCAAGTCCTTAATTACCAATTGATTTGTTCTCTAATGTTTAAAATAAGCTGGTTTCTACCCGCGTGTTGCGGCGGAACGAAAAAGAATTATAATTTTAGATGAAAATATTATGAGCGCGTGTTGAATATAAGAAATAACATATCAAAATATATATACTTAAATACAGGTTACGTCAATCATATAGTAAAATTGATAGATTGAACATCATCTTATATTATATTTAATAATAATGTGGATGATCAAATGGGAAGATCTTATTTGAGGAGAAGAAGTAAAAAAATTCCATTTTTACTGCATTTTAAGACAAAAATTTTGTCATTTACGACAACTATTGTATTTTAACAATATAAAATTTTAATAACAATGCATTATATATAAACTTCACTGCATTTTAACCCTTACAATTTTATACTAAAATGCAATAAAACAAAACTTCTCTTCATTTCCCTCATATAAGGCTTCCTTTCGACCACAATTTTGTAATAACAATGCATTATATATATATAAGGCTCCCTCATATAATAATAACACGAAGAAATGATAAGTTGAAAAAATAAAAAAAAACAATCATGGGATAAAAGATCATGTCCAAGCCAAGTTTTGATAATTTTTTGTTAGGAGTATGTTTTAACTAAAAAATAAACCCTTTTTTAAAAAATCAAGTCATGAATATGATATTCATACGAAACCAAGTCTTTTTATAATTCTTATCATCCTAGAAATTTATTTACAAACAACACTTCAAAAAAATTCAAATACATATGCTACTAAAAATCAAGGGAAAAAAAAGATGAAGACTATTCCACAACACCCACACCGATAATCTCTAACCATTCTCCTTTCTTGAACAATGGATAACCAATCTTGCTCTATACATATTATCTAGTATCACACACAATGGTCTATAACTCTATATCGTCATAGTAAATACTTTTTACCAACCTCTTTATAAAAAACTTAGTGATAAAGTTAACTTAAATACTTTTTACCAACCTTTTTATACAGTAATTTTTGTAAGCTTTACCATTTTTTAAAAACGAAATGCAAATATTTTTCACTATTGATAATTTTAATCATTCACATGTTTTTCTTCCACGGTCTATTATCTATCTTTAACTTTTCACCTTCACCTTCATTTAATATTACCGTCAACCATGAATAACCATCATAAACAAACACATAAAATACTTGATTTTCCTTTATTCGCCCTACATACTTTGAGATGAGATGAAACCTCTATGATTAGTAAACAAAGTTAATGAAACAAAAATCCAATGTATTGAAGAAATTAGAACCTAAAATAAACAGGTCTCAAAAGATATTTTTTATTTGATTTATAGCTTTATTTTCAGGTTTTCATATAAATCTTCACTACTTCATGTTTCACCACCAAATAACCAACCACTACCTTAAACCCAATAATGCACCACCACAAACACCACATAAACAATAAATCAAACACAAAAATAAGTACCAATCACATCAAAAAATAACCAAATCAAAATCTAAACCAACCAAATGTACAAACAAAACCCACACTTCATCAAACTAAATCAAAGTTAGAAAATACCTATTAAATGGCAATAGTGCATTATTTTTGTTCGTAGAAGAAATCTGGAAAGAGAAAAACAACATCATGTTGTTCTTCATCTTATTGTCAAAATAAAACACAAAAAAAAAAAAAAATCAAGATTACAAAAGAAATAAAATGAAGAAGAGGCATGTTTACATCACCTTTAAAACCCAAAATTTAAATTTACATCCTTTTTTTTAGCATTTACCATTAGAACTAAGTAAAAAATCAAAAAACAAAAGAAGTGTGACACTTTGTAAAAACCCAAACTAAAAGTGAAGAAAAAAACATTAAAACATGAAGAAATTAAAAAGTGAAAGAAGCAAAAATATGTGAAAAAAAGAGTTTATAAATAAAGAATGGTGGAGACGACAACCATGATGGTTTGGGTTTGTGATGTTGATGGAAGCCGACAATGTTAGTTGGATAATTTTTTTTTTCAGTGTGAGAGAGAAAGAGGAGAATATGAAAGACAACTATGCTCCATTCATTTTTACTCATCTACTCCGTATTATATTATAATAACAAAACAAAAAGAAGACAAGATGTGTCAAATTTTCATTGGCCTGGTACTATTCATGTAATAGTAACCATTTACCACTCCTGGTAAATGTTAGAGCTCTCAATTATTTTCGATTGCCTACTGTTTGTATAATGAATAGACTATTTGTGTACGGGTGAAAAAGTAATTATTAATTAAATTATTTTGTATATATATCAACTTTATATTATATAAAACTAACATCAAATCAACTAGGTTTAATATTTACTTATATTAATATTGGTATCTTTGGATTGGATGGGCCAGTTTATGCTTGGGTGGACCACATTATCTAACGGGCTGTATTTTACTCACCCTTCCCTTCTGTGAAATGAATTTGGTGAGCCCATCTACACCAATGACAAAGGGGAAATTAACCAAAAAGTTCATTTTTTCGTTGATATATTTCATTGTACCCAAAAAAAAAACTTGCGGTTTTACCCCATCCGGGCGCAGGTCGCATCATGCGACCTGCGACCCGCACACATGCGACCTGCGATCAAAGTTTTGTCCGAGTAAAAGACATCGTTCTCGAACCGTGTCCGATCAAAATATCCGGTCGCAAGTCGCATGGTGGGACCTGCGACCTGCGCCCGAACCATATGTATTCGAGTAAAATAAAACCCCTCGGCCCCCATTCATTTTCGTAGCCGACCCACACCCTCACCCACCCCCTGCGACTCAAACCCCCACCCACGAATCGGCCAACAACCCGTCACCCTACCACCCCCTGCGACCACTCGATCGGCCAACAATCACCACCCTACCCACCGTAAACCACCACCTACGCCAAACACCGCCACCCAACCGCGCAATTTCCACCGCCGCCACCGAACCCGCGCATCTCCACCGACGCCAACCACCATCGTTGTACAATGTAATTCAAAATTGAAGGTTGTTTGACTCCAAACATGGCTCCTCAGCAGGTATATCATCTTTTATACTCGATTTAAATGTTTTACTTTTGAAATTTCGTTTAGGCATTTGATCGAGCACTTGGTGTGCGTGCGAATTTTACATATTTAGGTAGGAATTGCTTTGTTTTGGTGATATTATACATTGTTGATGCGTTTGTTAGCTTTGGTTAATGGATTATTTCGTTTATGCGAGATTTATATTTTTTTTTTATGAATTTTCTTTGGGGCATTTCATCGAGCACTTGGTGTGCGTACAATAGATAGATATATAGGCTGTTTTTTTGGCGATTTTTAGTTGGTATTATTTTGTTACGGATGTGTTTGATAGCTTATACGTAACGGTCAACTAGCTTATACGTATATATGTGTATGTATTTGTTGAATCACAGATCGCTGAACTCAAGTGGTCACTGATCACAAGGATTAAGGGGGAGATTATGTAGGAGATTGTTGAAGTCACTGATCATGCTATCTGTTCACAGTCTCTGATCTTCTCAATAATGTTCCATGAAGAAAATGATTCAAGTCAAGCTCCTGTTGCTGAAGGTCTCTAAGTCGCTGATCATATGATAAACCAGTAGATGAAGATCTCATCAAGATAAAAGACTCAACTATGTGTGTCGCTTATACTCATCTATCAGCGAGAGTCTCCAAGTCTTCTTGAGTTCTCTCTTCAGCTGAATAAAAGAAGTCACTGAAGATTAGCTGTTCAAGTCATTCTTTAGAGCATGTTAGCTCGCATCGAGAATGAGGAGAATTGTTGTTTCTATCGGTGACTGCAGCATTAAATGCCGCATTAAATAAGAAGTTGACATTCGGCGTTATTACGGCGCAGCACGTGTTCCTCGAAACATGAAAAGAGTAATGTGGAAGCATTTGATTGGTTTATGGTACAATGTGATATTTCCCAAGACAGAATGTCGTGCCATGATATATCACATCTCAACTACCTCTCCAATCAAGCAGCGACACGTGTCCTTCAGATCCGGAAATTAAGGATTTCAGCGTCTATAAAAAGCGTAGTATGTTGTACTTCTTTTTGTGTCGATTACTTGTATTGTCACTTGTTTGTCAGTGACTAGTTTGTCTAAGATACAAGTAACACCAGCAAGTGAACTAGTTATCGTGTTTGTCCACTACTAGTTTACTTCAGCGAGTGAGCAAGTTAGCGTGTTTGTCCACTACTGCTCATCTCCTTTGTAATAGCTACATTGTTTGATTTGGATTAGCTTTGGCTAATCTATTCCGCAATCAACAAGAGATAAATTTTATCAATAAAAGAATTTATCTTTCAGCTAGAATTGCATCAGCAACTGAACTGCTTATCATCTATATATTTGTGTTCATTTTGCTGTTATCTTAATACGGTTAAAAACTTGCTAAACAACCTAACACATTATAAAAGAAAAAGTTTTTAATTGTATTCAACCCCCCCTTCTACAATTAACTCACTGTTAACGATTCACAATCACTAACATAATTGTGATTAGGGACTCACAATTGGTATCAGAGCAGAGTTGGTTTAAAATATAATTTAACCAGATCTGCAATGGAATCCGTTAAATACAGTTGTGTTGATTCTGAGTACCAGAAGGGAAATGGCTCCACTACAAAACCTCCAGCTTTTGACCCATCAAGAATTGAAACCTGGATGTCCAGGATGATGATGTTCTTAGACCTTGTTGATGATCGTCTTTGTTCTATAATAACTGACGGTCCTCACACCCCCACTGTCAATATTCCTGCTGTTGCAGCCACTGTAACCACTCCTGCATTACCAGAAATGGTTATGCCAAAAAGGGAGGAACAATGGACAGATGAGGACAGGCGCATGGTCAGGCTGGATAAACAAGCTAAAATATACATAAGCATGTCACTTCCTGATGAAGTATTTGAGTCCATTAGATTGTGTAGTACAGCGAAACACATGTGGGACACTCTGAGAAATATATATATTGGAACCCCCGACATTATTCGCTGTAGAGAAGTAAATCTGACTCGTCAGTATGAACTGTTTGCCATGGAACCCAATGAGTCACTGGCCTCCACCTATACTAAATATCAAGCTTTAATAAATAAAATGGAAAAGGCTAATATAGGAAAGGACCAAAGATTTGTTGTCGAAAAATTTCTAGAACTGTTGCCTAGAAAAGTTTGGGGAACCATTGCAACATGTACTCGACAACGTAATGATTATACTTCTCTCAATCTAACTCAAGTTTATGGTATATTGTTAAATTGGGAACAATCTGAGAAACAGGCTGATCAAAGTGAGCACATTCGTGCTGCACTAGGCAGTCAAAAGATTTCTAATGCCCTTGTAGCTGAGCTAGAAGAGATTGATCAAAAGCAGAAAGTTAAGATCACCAAGTTGAGTTCAAAGTCACTGATTGCAGATGAGGAAGGTTGTGCTGCTGACAGTCAGTCTGAAGTCAGCTATGAAGAAGGACTAGAGAAGCTGGAAAGAGATATGGCCATGATGGTTGCAAATTTCAGAAAGAACACAAGGTTCAACAAATTTGCTGGTGCACCATCAAGTGACATCCCAAAGTCAAAAGGCGACTACTACAAATGTGGCAAACCTGGTCACTTTGTAGCTGATTGTAGATCCAAAGCTGTCAATCCTCTCCCTGAGCAAAGGCCCAGCTTCAGAAATGACAAGTACAACAAGTACAAGTCAAAGTACAAGAAGCTGAAAGCTCTGTCCAAAGCTGGCAAGAAGAAGGGAAAAGGGTTCGTCGTTGAAGAAGGATCCTTCAGCGACTCTGACTCAACCTCATCATCTGATGAAGAAGAAGCTATGATTTGTTTAGATCGGGATTACTGCCTGATGGCTGATGATGCTAACTTCCATGAAGACATCAAGGAAGTAGCTAAGAAATGTTCAGCATCCGGCTGGGATCCAGAGACTCTCTACAAGGTACATTGCTTTAAATCAGCTTCAGTGACTGAAAAGGAGAATATCTTTGAGACTTTGATAGTTGATTTATCAAATGCTCATGATATTCAGAAAAGGCAAGAATGCATGATCAATGACTTAACATCAAAACTTAAACTTCAAGAAGAAAATTTGTTGAAAATGAAAGACCTAAAACTTGAACTTGATGCACAAATACATGCAAATCAAATGTGCATTCAAGAGAAAGTAAATTTTGAAACCAAATTTTCTCAACTAAATGAAGTTATAAAGTCATGGTGCAAATCTGCATTAAACGTAAATCAGTGTGTCAATAATCAAATTCCAAAACAAGTGAAAGCTATTTTGGGAGGTGATTATGATACAGCTGCTTCTCTGGCTGATGCAACAAGCATTGATCAAATATTCAAGCCTGATCAACCCTTTTCAAACTTCGTTTTTGAGCCAATGTCAGTCTTCAGTGAGACTAAACCAAATCACTTTGTTAAAAGCTCGCTGGTCACTGACAATTGTGATATAGCTGCAAGTATTGATGAACTGAAAGACTTGAGCATAAATAAGTCAACAACTAATCCAGTTTCCATCAGTTTTACTGCTATTAATCAAAAGTTATTCAGCAACCTCACCTCTGACACCCCAGTGACTGATGATCTTGTCATCAGTGACTTGGAGTCAAAGAAACAAACTGAGATAGTAAGTCTGAACTCTTTTAAATCTAAATCAAATCAGCATACTAAGCAAAAGAAGTCTAAAGCCACAAATAAAAAATGCTATAAGTGTGGAAATAGACAACATGTGTCAACAGATTGTTCATCAGTACAAGCTTGTGTCCAACCAACCACCAGCAGTGAGTCAAATATCTTGCTGGTCAGTGGAAGCCTAGTTCAAGGCTTGTCCACTATGAACCCATCTCAGGATGGGTTCATAAATTGACCTAACATTTTACTCCTGATGTAGGGCATTCTTAGAGAGACAATCTGGTATCTGGATAGTGGGTGTTCCAGACATATGACCGGATGTAAGTCCTTGCTCAGCGACTACCAGGATGAAAGAGGTCCTGATGTAGTTTTTGGTGATAACAACATTGGTAAGACCGGAGGGTATGGGGTCTTGACCAATGGAAATGTCATGTTTAAAAGGGTGGCATATGTTGAAGGTCTGAAGCATAATCTATTAAGCATCAGTCAGTTCTGCGATGCCAAAAATAAGGTGCTATTTGATCATGAAGCTGGAGTTGTTTACAACAAGAATGGAAGTGCTGTCCTGGCTGCTCAAAGAAAAGGCAATACATATGTAGTCAATATGGACTCAGCACAATCAGGAACATGCTTTTATTCCAGAACCGTTTCAGAAGAAAAATGGTTATGGCATAAGCGTCTTTCTCACCTGAACTTCAAGGCCATTAGCAAGCTCAGCAAGAATGACTTGGTAAATGGTCTTCCAAAGCTTACTTATGACAAAGACAAGCTTTGTTCAGCGTGTGAGAAGGGAAAGCATCACAGCTCTTCTTTCAAAAGCAAACAAACATCTTCAGTGACAAAATGTTTTCAACTGATGCATATGGATCTGTTTGGTCCAGTGAGTTCTCCCAGTCTTGGTGGTAAAAGGTATTGCTTGGTACTTGTGGATGAATATTCCAGATATACTTGGGTATTCTTCCTCAAAGCCAAAAGCGATGCAACACAGGAAATCATATCCTTTATCAAAAAGATGGAAAACTTAAATGATTGTTCAGTTAAACATTTAAGAAGTGATAATGGCACTGAATTTAGAAATATTGACCTTGAAAGTTTCTGTGATTCAAAAGGTATTTCTCAAAACTTCTCTGCACCAAGAACACCTCAACAAAATGGTGTTGCAGAGAGGAGAAATAGAACCTTGATTGAATCAGCAAGGTCAATGCTCATAGATGCTGGTCTTAAGACCCATTTCTGGGCTGAAGCAGTTAACACTGCCTGCTACACTCAGAATAGGTCTCTGATTGTCAAGAGACATGATAAGACAGCCTATGAGGTGTTAAGGGGGAGAAAACCTGACATAAGTTTTCTTCATGTTTTTGGCAGTACCAGCTATGTCTTAAACAAAAGAGATCACTTAGGAAAGTTTGATTCCAAAGCTGATGAAGGTATATTTGTTGGTTACTCAATCATTTCAAAAGCTTTCAGAGTTTATAATAAAAGAAGGGAATGTATTGAAGAATCAATGGATGTTACCTTTGATGAATCTTATGATGAATCACTCACTGATCCAAAAGACTATGAAAATCTTATTTTTAATACAATCAGTGATGACAAACATGAGGTTCATCCATCAGATTCTGAAAGGGAAGATGATGTCCCTGAAGGTACTTCTGGCGCTACTTTAGCTAAGAATGATTCAGGAACTTCATCTTTGCCTATTAATATCCCATCATCATCATCTCATCATCTGCATCAAAATAATAACACTCACTGTCCAAATCAAAGCTTAAATATTAATCATGCTTCTAATGCTGATGTATCTGGTGGGTCATCTCTGAATAATCAAGTCACTGCTGAACCACAGCGAGTGACTAAATGGACTAGACATATTGATAATCAATTGATTATTGGTGATCCAAAATCCAAGGTCCAGACCAGATCAGCATCTGCTAACTTTTGTTTGTTTGTAAGCTTTGTGTCACTGATTGAGCCCAAGAAAATTGATGAGGCACTCACTGATCATCACTGGATAGCTGCCATGCAAGATGAGCTATCTCAGTTTGAAAGGAATAAATTGTGGAAGTTAGTACCTCAAGTAGCTGGGAAATCTGTGATTGGAACAAGATGGGTGTTCAGAAACAAGATGGATGCTGATGGTGTTGTAATAAGGAATAAGGCTAGACTGGTTGCACAAGGTTACTGTCAGCAAGAAGGAATTGATTACGATGAAACCTTTGCACCAGTTGCTAGGCTTGAAGTAATCAGGTTGTTCTTAGCATATGCAGCTCATAAGAAGTTCAAGGTATATCAAATGGATGTGAAAAGTGCCTTCTTGAATGGAAAGCTGCAGGAAGAAGTGTATGTAAAGCAACCACCTGGATTCACTGATCCCAAGCATCCAGGTTATGTCTATAAGCTGGAGAAAGCTTTATATGGACTAAAACAAGCTCCTAGAGCTTGGTATGACACTCTATCTACCTTCTTAACTAACTGTGGGTATGTCAGAGGTAAAATTGACAGCACACTCTTTATTAAAAAGGATAAGAGAGATGTTATATTGGTCCAAATTTATGTTGATGCTATTATTTTTGGGTCTACTAACAATGACTTGTGCAAGGAATTCAGTGATCTCATGACTAAAAGTTATGAAATGAGCATGATGGGTGAACTAACATTTTTCCTTGGTCTGCAAATAAAGCAAACCAAGACTGGCATTTTTATAAATCAAGGAAAATATGTTAAAGATTTATTAAAGAAATTTGAATTCACCAACTGCTCATCTCTTGCTACACCAATGTCATCTGCAGTAAAATTACATGCTGATCCTGATGGTAAATCTGTAAACATCACTGCTTACAGAGGAATGATCGGATCACTGCTGTATTTAACTGCTAGTAGATCAGATATTATGTTTGCTACTTGTCTATGTGCTAGATATCAAGCTGATCCAAAGGAATCCCACTTGCTCGCTGTCAAAAGAATATTCAGATATCTGAAGGGTACACCAAATCTTGGTCTCTGGTACCCATCTGGTTCAGATTTCTCACTAAAGAGATATTCAGATTCTGATCATGCTGGATGCAAAATGGACAGAAAGAGTACCTCTGGTAGCTGTCAGTTTCTTGGAGAAAAGCTTGTAAGCTGGTCAAGCAAGAAACAAAATTCTGTCTCAACTTCTACTGCTGAGGCTGAATATGTCGTTGCTGGAGCTTGCACTGCTTAAATTCTGTGGATGAGAAATCAGCTCGCTGACTATGGCTTTGACTTTGGCAATGTTACAATTTATTGTGACAGTCAAAGTGCTATTGCCATAGCAAATAATCCTGTGATGCACTCAAGGACAAAGCATATTGATGTCAGATATCACTTCATCAGGGACCACGCCATGAAAGGTGACATTGAATTGCATTTCATTCCAACTGACTACCAACTCGCTGACATATTTACAAAACCTTTAGATGAGAAAAGATTCACCTTTCTCATCAGCGAGTTGGGAATGTTAAACTTAAATGATTAAAACCTGATTGTTTAATAAAAGGTAATTACAGAATATATGGTTTATAATTTTTAACTTGCTGACCTATTATTCTCACTGATGTAATCAGCAAGAACAATAAGTTAGCATAGTTATGAACAATAAATTATATACTTTGTAACTGTACATGAAAATTCTTTATATCACATAAATAAAATATATCTTATGCTTCACAAACTTGACTAGCTGATTAGATTAGTATTCTAAGTTGTAATCTGATCAGCGACATCAAATATGAAACATAATATCTATTTTATTTTAAGATATAACTTATTTTCATCTCGCTGAAACATAATGCATCAGCGAAAGTTTGTTATTATTTAATATAGCATTTATTTCGACATATATTCCTTACAATTAATACATTTTGTATTTAATTTTTAACGATTTATATTCCTAATAAATGCCTTATTAAAATATCTCATGAACTCGAAAAGGTACACTTTTTCTGACACCTCGTATACCTTTCCGGCGCACCATTCCCATCACCATTTAATGTTACCACTTATCACCATCATCACCCTACTCCCCTACCACCAACTACCATTTTTTTTTGACCACGTACATACTCGTTTTGACCACACAATTTTTACATCAGTAACCGTATATAAGCAGCGAAACCCTTACCTTTTCATTCTTTACGCTTTCTAATTTTTCAAACTTCATCTTCTTCATTTTCTCTACAAATATCTCAAATTTTAAATCTTCTACTTTTTCTTTTTCAAAAATGGCAAGAACTAAATTTTTCAACAACGCTTACACACCGACCCCAGAGATTAAAGCTCTTCGAGCCTCTGCGGTCAGTGAGACGCTTGTTATTACAGTTCCCAAATCTAACTATTTGGGAAATGTAACTTGCCCTAAACCTGAGTATGCGGAGGTGATAAATTTTCTTAAAAATCACTTTATCCTCCCTGCTCTTACCTTGTCTCCTGGGGAAATGAACCCAGAATGGCTCAGTGAGTTATGGTATACCTGCACTCACTCTGTCGTCTCTGGTGTTTCACAACTCCAGGGTTTTATAGACAATGGTACTCAAACCATCACCATAACTGCCAACACCATCCGCTCCATTTTACAACTGCCGACCTATGAGTTGTACGAGTCGCTGCCAGAGAGCGACGTTGCCAAACAAGGCCTCGTCGATCTTACTGAGTTTGAGTGTAAATACTCAGTCGATGGCAGTGGCAACCGTAAGTACTCTACGGTCCACAAAACAAAAATGGATGGTGTTTGGAATGCTATTTTCACAAACTTTATCCAATCTTTGGGTACAAAATCAGGGAGCTATGATCAATTCAGCTCCCTGGAGGCCCAGATCAGCTGGTCACTGGTCAACTCTCTACGAGTTGACTATGCAAGTGTGATCTTTAACGAACTGATCACCAAAGTCGTTGAGCCTGCCAGGGCCAAATATGTACCCTACCCTAGGTTTCTCTCACTGATCTTCAGGGATCAGTTTGCTGCCTATGATAGGGTATCTTTTCAAGGTTTTGAGCCGACCCTGGTAGGATCTCAAATTTTCGCTAAACCAGCGACTGCGGTGTTACCCGCTTTTATGAAACACCCGGGGATCCTTGCACCCCAGCCTGTAACTTCTGTACAAATGTCAGTTGCTGCCCCCCCATCGACCACGTCACTGACCACACCCCCAGTGACTACTGTTGGTCAACCACCAGTCAAGAAACCACCTACTGTTCCCAAGAAAAAATCCAAATTAGGGTCCCTGACATTAAAGGATCAGGGACATAGCAAAAAGAAGACATCTACGGATGCCAGTGGTGAATCAGTGACTGTACGTTCAGTTGCTGAGGGCACCACTGCTAAACACTCAACTTTACCTGCTTCACTGGACTCCTGAAAGTCCAGTGACTCTAAAAAGGGACAACTACAGACAGCTGCAGTGGATCAAACCACTGTCAGCAGTGATTCGGGTGCACCCCACACCCTCAGATTGAGTCAACCCAGCCACTTGTCATCCTCACAAAAGGGTGACATTTTATTCAAAGGGCTAGTGACATCAGTGGGTGATAACACACTCGTAGTTGATGTCACACCACTGGCTACAGACCCGGGCCATCTCTCATCTATCACTGCACCGGCTGTCAATGTCTCACCACTGACCCATGGTGAGATACAGGTCGCTACCTCTATTTCCAATGAACCACCAGCTAAATCACAAGATGATGATGAGGAAATCATGTCCATGGACACCTCAGAGGACACCCAATCCATTCCTCCACCCACATCCAACTCTCCTATCAGAGAGCTTACCCCCACCTCTTTCTCCAGTGACAACATCCAAGTTGCTGCTGATCAGACCACACCCCCTGATCATGTAGCCCAATCTACACCTACCCCCATTATTATTACCCAAACTACTCCCAAAAACACCTCCACCCACTCCACATCAGATCAGCTACTGATGGAGTACATTGCCCAATCCCAAACCCAAATTAAGATGCTCACTGAAGACCGTGAGGCACTTATTGGCAATGTCTCTATCCTACAGAAAGCTGTTACTGCTCTCACTGATGTCTACAACTCCATTGAACCATGGAGCACATCTGTTAGTGAGAGAGTACAAACAGTAGCTGATGCTAGTGCTGCCATAAACCATGCAGTCACTAAACTAGCCTCCACCTCCACCACCAACTTTACAACTCATGCCACTGCCATTGCCCAGCTCACCACCAACCAAAATGATTTAGCCATTTCTGTATCTAACTACCTGTATAACACTGACAAAGTTATTAAGGTACTTCCACAGGTTGTCTCACAGCTTACAAAGACAAGAGCTGAGGTCGCTGCCCTGCGAGAGGAAAATGCTGCTTTCACTGATCAGATACTCAGGGCAGTTGATCAGTTTGAGCGAACCAGTCAGGGGGAGAGTGAAGAAGAGGACTTTGTCTCTGATCCTGAGATACCCCGAAAGATGACTGATCCGCTATCAAATAAAGCTCACAGGGACATTGTGCTCAACACTTATGCACTTCGTCCAATCGCTGAGCAACCGGAATTGGAAGCCCTTGCAATTGCTGAACTGTATTGGGTGGATATGGAGATAGCCACTGATGTGGTGGATATAGCTGAGAGCTTTCCTGAGTTCAGTGCTGAAGAGCTCAGGAACTACAATGGGCTGGTGCAGCAATGGGCAGTGGATGAAGCTGCTAGGTTAGAGGGTACCTCAATGAGCTATGAATTGGCTCGCTGGGAATGGATGAATAGGGAGGTGGTAGATGATGTATCTGATGATGAGGAAGATGATACCATCATGCATGATGCTGATGATAATGATGATGACAACAATGATGATGGCCAGGGAGGTGGTCATGGAAATGGTCTGTAAATATGGAGGATCAGCAACCCATATCATCTGTCATGAAAAGAAAAAGGACCAGTGACACCTCTCCTGCATCTACTCCTCCATCAAAGAAACAACAGGTCAGTGACCCTCAATCACATATTGTCATATCTGAGGTAGCTGTACCTTCATCTCCACCAGCAACCCAAAACCTACCCTCACCCACAGCAACTACAACTACAACAACCCAAACAACCCAAATAACCACACCTACCCCAGCAACAATAATATCAATCTCCACAGCAACTCCCTCCAACACCACCACTTCAGATACCTCCCCTACAGCATGCCTTTCCTCTGACTCAACCTCAGATACCCCCTGTCCTGATGAAACAAAAGAACAGAGAGTTGCCAGAAAAATAAAGGCAAGACAGGACAGGGAGCAGGAGATGATAATGCAAATAACCTTTCAGGCTGAGTTAAGAGAGGAACAAGAAAGGAAAAGGTTGCTGAAAGAGCAATCAGATGCTGACAGAGCATACCTACTGGAATTGAGCTCTAAAGATGCCAATGAAAGGGCCAGACTTCTTAAACAAAAGAAAGATCAAGAAGAGTCTGATCCTGCAATTGCCAGGGTACTTGCTGATATAGAAGAGAGTGAGCTAGAGCAATATAAACTGAAAACATCAGCTAGCAAGAGCTCTAAAAAGAAAGGGGGAGCTTTCAGAACAGCAGTAGATAGGAAATGGGATGAAATAGATAGAAAAAGGTTTGCTGCCCGAATGACAGGGAGATCAAACCCTGCACCTATTACCAAGGTAAAATTGAAGAAGTCCAAGAATCAATCTCAACCTCAGCTGCTTATTCAAAAAGGTTCAGAGACTCAAGCCATGCTACTTGATCAAGTATGCAAGCTGCACAGAGAAGAATGGAATGAGATCAGGCTTGCTATCAGCCACTCTACAAGTGCAGCTAAAGCTGATGTCCTGAAAGAGATTGATAGGCTATATAAAAAGATGGTGTCACTGCAACTTCTCAGACCAGAAGATACTGTCACATTTGGTGAAGAGATTGTTCAGCCACCAAGCCCAAGGTATAGGTCAGGCACAAGCAGCATCTATCGAATCCCCAACACTTCAAGGTTAAATCTATCTATCCCTGCTGGTGTGCCAAAGCTTGAAGGACATGAAGTCACTGAGGGGGAAAAGGGTCTGGTATATAGGGACCTAAATGGTGCCCTTAGGTTTCAGAGAGAAGCTGAACTTGAGAAGGTTGATCAAGAACAACTCATACACCTAATCAGGTCAGCTAGCATGCTTCCTACAAATTCAAAGATCAGAAAAGCTATTCTCGATGAAGCCTTGGCAAGAAAATTCAGATACCTGCCCTCCAAAGACAAGTATGAACTTGAAGCTGAGCTTGGCATAGTGAAAGAGGAGGAGATGTGGAGAGATAAATAAATTAGATATTTTGTAATAGTTAGCTTCTGTAAATATTTATTCAATGATATAAATGAGGCTTGACACAGAAAATCTACAAGTACAAGTCACTGGGCGACCTACCTACTGTCAGAGACTTAAATCTTTTCAACAACAAAATTTACAAGTACAAGTCTCTGTGCAACCAACTTATCATCAGAGACTAAAACTTTCCTGCAACAAGTCTGTCTAAGGGAGCTTTGACTTAAACCATTTAGGGGGAGATTGTTGAGTCACAGATCGCTGAACTCAAGTGGTCACTGATCACAAGGATTAAGGGGGAGATTATGTAGGAGATTGTTGAAGTCACTGATCATGCTATCTGTTCACAGTCTCTGATCTTCTCAATAATGTTCCATGAAGAAAATGATTCAAGTCAAGCTCCCGTTGCTGAAGGTCTCTAAGTCGCTGATCATATGATAAACCAGTAGATGAAGATCTCATCAAGATAAAAGACTCAACTATGTGTGTCGCTTATACTCATCTATCAGCGAGAGTCTCCAAGTCTTCTTGAGTTCTCTCTTCTGCTGAATAAAAGAAGTCACTGAAGATTAGCTGTTCAAGTCATTCTTTAGAGCATGTTAGCTCGCATCGAGAATGAGGAGAATTGTTGTTTCTATCAGTGACTGCAGCATTAAATGCCGCATTAAATAAGAAGTTGACATTCGGCGTTATTACGGCACAACACGTGTTCCTCGAAACTTGAAAAGAGTAATGTGAAAGCATTTGATTGGTTTATGGTACAATGTGATATTTCCCAAGACAGAATGTCGTGCCATGATATATCACATCTCAACTACCTCTCCAATCAAGCAGCGACACGTGTCCTTCAGATCCGGAAATTAAGGATTTCAGCGTCTATAAAAAGCGTAGTATGTTGTACTTCTTTTTGTGTCGATTACTTGTATTGTCACTTGTTTGTCAGTGACTAGTTTGTCTAAGATACAAGTAACACCAGCAAGTGAACTAGTTAGCGTGTTTGTCCACTACTAGTTTACTTCAGCGAGTGAGCAAGTTAGCGTGTTTGTCCAATACTGCTCATCTCCTTTGTAATAGCTACATTGTTTGATTTGGATTAGCTTTGGCTAATCTATTCCGCAATCAACAAGAGATAAATTTTATCAATAAAAGAATTTATCTTTCAGCTAGAATTGCATCAGCAACTGAACTGCTTATCATCTATATATTTGTGTTCATTTTGCTGTTATCTTAATACGGTTAAAAACTTGCTAAACAAGCTAACACATTATAAAAGAAAAAGTTTTTAATTGTATTCAACCCCCCCTTCTACAATTAACTCACTGTTAACGATTCACAATCACTAACATAATTGTGATTAGGGACTCACAGTATTACTATACATGTATATGATGGGATCGCGTATATGATTGTCATCATTTTGATCGTTATATATATATATATATATATATATATATATATATATATATATATTAGTATATATATATTTTGATCGTTATATTATTGATAGTTTGAAAAGAAGGTTGGATGTATATTATTATTAGTGTATATATATATATATATATGATTATTATATATATACGTTATATATTTTGATCGTTATATATATATATATTATTAGTATATATATATTTTGATCGTTATATATTTTGTATATATATATATGTTTGATAGCTTATCGTTATATATTTTGTATTAGTATATATATAAATATTTTGTATATATTAGTATATATATATGTTTGATAGCTTATCGTTATATATTTTGATCGTTATATATATATGATTGTCATCAATTTGTTGAAGATTTTGATAGTTTGAAAAGAAGGTCGGATGTATATTATTATTAGTGTATATATATATATGATTATTATATATATATATACGTTATATATTTTGATCGTTATATATTTTGTATATATATATTTATGATTATTATATATATATATATATATGATTATATATATATATGTGTGTGTGTGTGTGTGTGTATGATTATGATTATAAGTATATGTATACATATATGTATCTGATTAAGTGTTAGAGGAACTTGTATATGTATATGTGTGTATGTATTACTATATATGTATGTATATCATGATAAGTATATATATTATTATTAGTATATATATGTATATGACCATTAGTATAATATACATATTACACTATGTATGTATAATATGTTCCGTAATATGTATGTATATATGTATAATATATGTGTAATATGTGTGTAAGTGGATATATGTGTTCCCTTTTATTTTAGACTAATATTGATTGGTTGATGATTTTTCGACAGTTTACTCATGCGAAGTTGACATTGAAGAGCCAGCTGAGTGTCATTATTGATTTTACGCGTGTGTCCCGATAACCGAGCAAGAAAAGATATTTCGAGAACATTGTTTAGGTCATTGGTTGGATTTGAAGACAATAGATAATGACCCCGACTATGTACATCATATGCTTCAATTGCGTTGCACTCGACCTAATCTGGAGCATCCTCGGTAGGAGGATGATGAGTTGTGGTTTAAGATCACCCAGGAACATTATATACGATTTGGTAGGAGGGAGTTTTGTCTAGTGACTAGACTTTGGTTCGGTCACAACGTTGATATTGCGCATCACATTAGCTCGGATGTTCTTAAGAGGAGCCCTGCATTTAAAGAACGTGTATTTCCGGAGTTAGATAAGGTGAAAGTAAAAAATCTTCAGGAAAAGGTTGGGATCGAAACACATTCGTAGGGTCGAGTAAACTTAGCGATGAGGATTGTGTTCGATTGTGTATGCTACTTTTGATAAACATTGGTTTTATGGGAAAGCAGCTGACGTATGTTGTCGAGGATTATTATATGCATCTAGTTGAGGATTTTGGTGTGTTTGATAGGTAACATTTAGTCAATTTTGTTCTTCGATTAGAAAACTTTCAATGTGGCCAATTTTTGACATATAGTAATATATCTCTTCATTTTTTTTGTTTGTCAGGTACCCGTGGGGTAATCTTGTGTGGAGTCGAACTTATGCGCAGCTGAATAAGGGGTTGGAGAACCGGGTGGCTAAGGATGGGATGAAATACACATTGAGTGGTTTCGGATGGGCATTTAAGGTAGCTCCATGTTAATTATTATTGTTTAACGTAGTTTTCTATATAATATACTATTATGCTAATTCGAAGTGTGCTTATATTTTATTAGAGTTGGATTTGGGATGCTTTTTCCCATCAATTAAAAGATGTTGTAGTCAAGAAGTCAAAGCAAGTTCCCCGGGGTGTCCATTTGGAGCGCAAAGTTAGGATTGGCGAATCTCAAAAATTTGACACATACTTAGAAGTGCCGGTAAGCGACTTACTTTGGTATATTTCCTTTTGTGTTATCTACTTTGAAGTTATTTATAAACTTATGTTGATACACTGTTGCTATTGCTGAAAATGTGATGACTTGTAAGCTAAAACATTAGCTGGTTTATTACTTTTATAAAAAGGACATTTCCAATTTTTGTGTATATATTTTTTTTAATTGTAGGATTGTACCACTCCTGACATGCTTCCGAAGATGACGTTGAGGCCGACTAAAACTGAGAAGGAGTGCGATTGGTGGAAGGATAGTTACAAATTCTTTCACGAGCAGAAACATGTCGATGATGTCGAGAGGCCTTCTAAGAAGCCAAGAAATATTCCAAAAGATAATGCTCGGCCATCTCCTGCCCCCGTATCTCATGACCACGCGCTTGATGATATTGTTTTTTCAGCGCCTCATGACGATCAGGATACTCGTCATACATCGAGTACAGGTCGTTGTCGCACCTCTCAGTCGGCATCACGGATGGAGGAGCCCTCCTTACGAGTTCGGGTCGACGCGCAGGATCAGATCATTTCCACGTTAAAAGAACAGGTGGAGAGCTTACTTAAGCGGGTGGACGCGCAAGATGTCATTATTGCAAAGTTACAGGGTCAGGTATGGTGTTGTTATTATCGCTTACCCTACTAACATATATATAAATATATATACATATATATATAAATATATATACATATATATATAAATATATATACATATATATATATATCTATATATCAGTTGTTTATTTATATTATTTGATTTTCAGGATGACGTGGTTTACGACGAGGGTTATGTATCCGACACTTATATTGCCACCGCGGGCAAGGTGTGGAGGACAAAGGAGAATCAGGAGTGGACTATAAGTATTTGATGGGGTTCGCAGATGGCACTCGTGCACCTTACCCTCCCTGGTGGACTTGTGATAAAGTAAGTAAACCATAACTTTAACTATCTTTAATTATTTTACTTAATATATGTGTTTGTATTATATACATATATAACGCAATATATTATTTTAAATAGATGTGTGTGTGTGTGTATATATATATATTTGATATTAGTATATGTATGTGGATGCAGGTACTTTTCCCCCTTCACATTCCAGGACGACAACATTGGATCCTAGTGGTGTTTGATCTTCTCCTTTTTGACTGCTACGGATATGATAGCCTTCCAGGTCTTTGCGCACCTGATGAGCGTAATAAATTAGTCGAGGAGATACGTCGATACATACTACCTTATATGGATGCCATTAGTTTTTGGAGGCATTGGGTCCACAAGAAGCCCTTTGATCACTGTCAGTTGCGTTTACACATGAAGAAGGATGCGCCCGTGCAGACTAGTGGGCTAGGCGACTGTGGAGTATGGGTGTGCAGGAATATGGAGACGATTGCCAATGACGAAGATTATGCGATCAGTGGGGATACCACTACCGTTGCTATGGATTATAGGACGCGGATGGTAGAGACTTTCTTTAGGGCCCGTTTTGATTGGCAGGCACTCGATCCTTGATGATTATTGCTTTTTGGTGTATTAGAATTTATTAGTTCATTTTGACGTACTAGGCTTTATTACCCCTTTTGGTGTATATGAACTGTTGACTTTATGTATTACGTCTTGCCACTTGCGAATTTATGTATTACGACTTTATGTATGGCGGATAAGATTTTCTGACATTTTTGTGATTTCCAAGATATTCAAGATAAGATTTTATCTAGATAAGTCGATGATAAGATTATGCAAGATTTTCACTGGATTTTTTTGTACTTTTTGGATAATGATACGGATAGAGTTATATGTATATAATAAACACATTTCTTCAGTAGTTTCATAACAACATGCCTTAAAAACACTCTCTCAACTCACAGTCTTTCATCTTCAGGTAAAATTTTCCACCCACTTAATTAGTATTGCATTTTGTAATGAATAAGTTTAAACTTTTTATCTGTTATGGGGGTCGTTTTGAATATGTTAACAACATGCCAATGTATTTGCCAATAGAATGCAATAGAGTCCCGTTAAAACTTCCAGTGGCACCAGAAAGGCCTATGACGTGCAAAGTTTTGTTGAAAAACATTTTAAAAAAATTAGGTCTACCACTTGATTCACCGGTTTGTCTAAAATATAAGCTCGGTCAATATGTTGTTGATATAAATGATGATATTGATGATTTTGGGGATTTCCTGTGCCATGCAATTAACAATGCTCCGATAGAAATTTATATTGTTGATTTGGTAAGAAATGTTTCGGGTACGGGTAGCAATCAACGTAGTAGCAGTAGTTCTGCTTGTCAACCACAATTTCAACAACATACTAATGAAAATTACCAGCAACCTCAATATCAGTCGATGATGCAACAACCC
Organism: Pseudognaphalium luteoalbum; assembly: GCA_963422505.1. Lineage (NCBI taxonomy): Eukaryota > Viridiplantae > Streptophyta > Magnoliopsida > Asterales > Asteraceae > Pseudognaphalium > Pseudognaphalium luteoalbum. Next base: position 483,264 of record OY730193.1, read on the forward strand.
TTTCAACCACCTCAATATCATTCATTTCAACAACCCTTTCAACCACCTCAATATCATTCATTTCAACAGCCCTTTCAACAATTTCCGTTTCCTTATCAACAACAATATCAATTTCATTATCATGCTCCTCCACAAAATACAGTCTTTCATCCATCACAACAACCCATGAACCCTTCATTTAGTGTAGTTGAAGAGACCCAAGATGATTCTAAATTTGATTCGGATGTTCATTATGATCATTCTAATTCAAAATACTATGTGGAGGAGCCAGAGCCCGATCCACATCCTCATGATTATGATCATTATGGTGAGGAAAATGTCAATCCACCAAAGGCTCATGACCAACCGTTTGGTAATCACATTGTTACCGATGATGAGGATGAGGAGGAGGATGATCCTGATCCAAGAGATATATACGACAAACCAATAACAGTAAAAGCAGCCGAACATGATATATTATGGAATATACCTACGCCGTTAGGAGAGGAAGAAGAAGAAGTTCCAGAACGACCAGCTACCATGTATAGGACATCTTGTAGGATTCGAGAGGGCCAAACATTTCAAATTAAAGAGGAGTTTCTCCTTCAATTGCATACCAAGTGTCTCGAAGAAGGTTTTCAGATTAAGCCAAAGAAGTCAGACAAAAAAAGGTACACAGCAAAATGTATTTTGCCTAATTGTGATCGGAAGATAAGTGCAGCGTGTATCCAATATTGTGACAACTTCCAAGTAAGGAAGTTACACGACGTACACACGTGTTCTCGTACTCAAATCTTGTCAAATAGCCATCATGCAACCAAGAAAGTTCTTGGTAACCTATTAAAAGAGGCGATGAATTTGGAAGGACGTGTATACAGAGGAAAAGAGATCAAAGCTGATATGACTCAACGCTTTAAAATCAGCCTTACATACAACCAAGCATGGAAAGCAAAGTGTTATGCTATAGAGCTGTTGAGAGGTAGTCCCGCTGAATCGTTTAACAAGCTTCCCATTTACCTGCACAACCTAAAACTACATAATCCGGGGAGCACTACGAATCTACGTACAGACGATGAGGGTAAATTTGTAATGTGTTACATGTCCATCGGTGCAGCTGTAAGTAACTATTATTACTATACATTTTACGTTCAAATATGTACATTCTTATAGAATTCATATATATTTTTGTGAAAATGTATGATCGTTTAAGCTCTAGACTTTTTAGGTCTAATCTAGGATATAATGATAACAAAGACAACAATAATTTGCAGCAGAATAATAAGAACATCAATGTTATCACAACAAGTCCCAATTTTATTTGATCAGAATAAAACGGTTATACAAATATAACAGGATCAAGAAACCTTGATCTTGAGGCTAACCAAAAACTCTAGACGTCTACATCTTTTCTGTGCACACTTTATTCTATACGCCTATATCTCTTTATATACTAGAGATATTAGGGTTTACAAGAAGACCTAATTGTAGTAGGAAACTAATTTAAAATAAAACGTTTATCTTTAGTCCCTCATCTTTAATTATTTTGTATCATCAAATCAATAATTCCCAACAATCTTCCCCTATTTGATGATGACAAAATATCGATCTTCTTGCACAAACTTCCCCTTAACTGTTGATTTCTTTTAAACCGTGTCATGCATAATAATAAGCTGCAAATCTTGATCTTTAATTCTTCTTCCCCTTTTGTCATAATCCAATAGGAATCTTCTTGAAGATAAGCAACTTAAAGATTTACAACCACATGCTATATAGTACACCACTAATCCAACCTTCTAATGTCTCAAATTACCCTCCATGACGCATCCTCAGAATAATGAATTTGGACAATAGAAAATTATACTAGCAGTAGTAATATATAACTAGCAGTAATAATGAAACACTTATCCCCAAATAATGCATGAACATCTCCTGATGGTTAAACACTATGTCGATAAGCTTCCCCTCAAATCAATATGTTAACCATCTCTCAAATCTCGAACTTTGTAGGCTCTTTGTAATGATCACCGATGAAGAAAATAAAGTATAACAAACTTAATAAAGAAATTAAATCTTTCAAACTTGTACCTTATATCTTGTACTATCTACGACGTCGAACTTATAATCCTATGTATAAGTAGACCGCAATCTCTTTGATAAAAATCCTTATTTTTCATAATAAGTCACCGAGCACACCAAACTCTTCCAAGTGATAGCAAATGTGAGCATTGAGCATCATAAGTTTAATCTCACACGTTTGCTAGATTTGTCAAGTCTTCATCGTCACCATACAAATCAAACAAGTTATCTTCAAAGCTCTTCATCCACCACTTTGAGATATGATAAGATACAAACCTGTAAAACTCAATTACAATATCAAATAAATTATAATCAATCTTCTTCGTAATCACACCTTCAAATAATCTTCAAGAACGAGCCATAAAATCAATAAAAATAAATTGTTCTGAAAACAATTCCATTCGAGATCCAAACTAGTGATTGCACCAACAGTTGTAACCAATTAGTACGAACAGTGAAAACTATTTTGTACTAACAGTGGTAATCTCCTTTCCACTAACAGTGCCAATCTTCAAAATTCACTAACAGTGGCAATCTTTAAATATCCACTAACAGTGGTAAGCTTTCAAAATCCACTAACAGTGGTAAGGATGTGCTCACAGTGGTACGCTTGTTCTAACAGTGGTAAGATTATACTAGCCGTGGAAAGTTTGTACTAACAGCGGGAAGAACCTCCTAGCAGTGGCAACGTTTGTACAAACAGTGGCTGAGCAGTGGCTAGCACATCTAACGAGCAGTGGTAGGCAACTTCAGAATTACATATCTCCCTGATTACGAATCTGATCATGCTCAAAAATTTTTACGAAGTCCATCAATGTTTCATTAACCACATATCCAAAAATCAAGTCGATCCAACAGTTAACGAATCTACAGTAATTATTTGACTTCAGCTGCACAAAAGAAACCATAAACTTACTGCAGCAGATTCGAATTTCAATATCTCTTTGTATATACATCCGATCATGATGAAATTTTTACACACTGTAGAAATATATGTCTTCTATAACATATCCAAAAATCATAAACTTTTGTTGGATAACGAAGACACAGTAACCGTTTTACTTCTGCCGTTCTGAAAAACCCTAAACTTTCAGCAACCAATTTCGACAATTAATATCTCTCAATCAACAGCTCAGATCAAAAATTCCTCTGGTCAGAATGTGCGCCTGTATGTTAGGAAGCTACAGTTCAAATTTCATGACGATCTAACGGTTAACGAAGGAGATCCGAATTGTTTACCATGACTATGCAGAAAGTGACGAATTATGAGTTTTTCTTGCAATCTTCTAGGGTTTCTTCTATATGGCTTCTCTTGCTTGTAAAACTTGTAGATCCTAGATAACAAGCCACCTTGCTCTGATACCAATTGTGAAAATGTATGATCGTTTAAGCTCTAGACTTTTTAGGTCTAATCTAGGATATAATGATAACAAAGACAACAATAATTTGCAGCAGAATAATAAGAACATCAATGTTATCACAACAAGCCCCAATTTTATTTGATCAGAATAAAACGGTTATACAAATATAACAGGATCAAGAAACCTTGATCTTGAGGCTAACCAAAAACTCTAGACGTCTACATCTTTTCTGTGCACACTTTATTCTATACGCCTATATCTCTTTATATACTAGAGATATTAGGGTTTACAAGAAGACCTAATTGTAGTAGGAAACTAATTTAAAATAAAACGTTTATCTTTAGTCCCTCATCTTTAATTATTTTGTATCATCAAATCAATAATTCCCAACAATTTTTATCTGCCCTTTGCAGATACGTTCATTTGTCAACCATACACGCCCAATAATAATCGTAGATGGTGCACATTTGAAGGGTGGGTACTTGGGTACTAACTTAATTGTTGTGGCGATGGACGGTAATAATGGCATCTTGCCATTAGCTTATGGAATTGGGGCGGGAGAGACGTCCAAGGTGTGGACCTGGTTCTTGGGAAACTTACGTGGCGCACTTGAATCTGCTGGTGGGATTGACAACTTAACATTCATCTCTGATAGGGCTCCCGCAATTGCAGTCGGAATTTCTGATGTATTTCCAGAGGCATTTCATGCCCTCTGTTGTCGTCATTTATTGATGAACCTGAGAAGCAATTCTTCAAAAGTCAAGCACTTTGAATGGCATTATTGGAAAATGTGTAAGGCTTACAGAAAATTGAATTTCGATGAACATTTTGATGTCATTTCTAGACATTTACCAACTTCATCCACGGTTCTTACAGACGTGGGGAAAGAAAGATGGTCAAGGCATCATTCAACAAAAACACGATATGCCTACCTCACAACTAACAGTGCAGAGTCCATTAATGCCATGACCAAGCATGCCAGGAAACTACCAGTCACAATGTTATTGGAGTTTTTTAGATCTTCAGTACAACAATGGTATTTCAAACATCGAAACACTGCCGCGACTGTCAAAACACCACTCACACCATATGCCGAACAAAAGATTGGTAAGAGGGTTAGCAAATCGCTTAGCTGGACGGTCAACCCATCCACAAACATGATATGTGAGGTGGTGGATCGAAGAAAGAATGGTACAGTCAACTTGGAAGCAAGAACATGCACTTGCAAGCAATGGCAATTGTCTGGTTTACCTTGCGGACATGTAGCGGCAGTAACTCGTTACTTTAAAATGGACAATGTGACCTGCTTTGCGGAGAGGTATTTCACCACGGAAACATATCGGGCAGCCTATAGTGAAGCTATAAATCCAACGCCTCATCCTTCAGAATGGGACGATCCAGGTAATCTGCAGATTTGCTTACCGCCTATATTGGTGAAGAGGCAATCTGGTCGCCCACCAGGCCGTGCTCGTATTCCTTCAAAGGGAGAGGAGAAACGGGAATACAAAAATCAATGTAGTCGTTGCAAGGAACACGGTCATAGTCGAGTTAATTGTACAGCTCCGTACGATAGAACAGATAAGCCAAGCCGATCAAGAACCACCGCAAGATCCAACTCAAGGTCAAAATCTAGATCAAAATCAAGAACGAAGAAAGTAAGTTGTTACTTTAATTCATGAAAAAACAAATATTTACATTGTATTGTTAAGTTCCTATTTTTAATGCACTCGTCATTATTTTGACTTGCAGAAAACATCCACAAAAGTAACGTCAAGCAAATTCGAGGAGGAAGGAGAACCGTCCCAGGCAACTCAGACTTTTTCAAGTGTCCATTTGAGTCAGCCTTGAGCCACACTTGAAATTGTTGTGATGACAAAAACTATGTTATGTACTTGTTAAGAATGTTATGTACGTTTGCATTATCGTGGTTTATTGTATTCAATAACTTTGCTTGAACGTTACTAAAAATATCATTACATAAGGATTAAAAATAATACAACGTACATAATTGGCAAACTATCCAATTTATTAAAAGAAAAATACGAATTACAAGATTTAACCAATAAGTAATCGAATAAACGCCTTGCACTTGAATAGCCGGTAATAATTTTAGATATTGGTAACGGCATTAAAGTATCCGAATTCGAGAAATGTGACAGATCAGCGTGTGTAACATACACCTCAATTTCTCTATGTATTTTTGCATAGTCGGTAATCTGCTTGAGTTGCTCGACATCATCTGTTATCAATTGTAAACCATTATCTAGGTCTTCATCATGCTCTTTAAAGTAAAAATACCACCTCTCCGGAGGCCAGTAACCTAGCTCGTTCAAAGCCGTTTCCAAAAGTTTAGTTGAAAATTCATCGGCCTCAACACAATCAATAAACGTCAACAAACCTTGAACATACATTCTTTTTGCGCCCTGAAAATGTCCAGCGTGACGGAAAGCAACACTAAACATCCAAGGAACTTCGGCGTATATTTTCTCAGTTGATGGTTCTTCATTTGGAGAACGGAAATACCAAAAATGATCATTCTCAACCATTTTCCAAAGATTAATGACAAAGAAATGTGAAAAGGTTTATCATGTGAAAATCTTGGTAATTCTATCTTACAGTTACACTATTTATATATAAACATGTATGGAAATCAGGAAATTCGCGGAAAATCCTATCCAAAAAGATAAGATATTTTATCTCAAAAATATAATAAGATATCTTATCCGGAAAACCCAGAAAATCGCATCCATATTATCTTTTCGAAAAAGATAAGATATTTATCTCAAAGGTCTTGAAAAAAAAAGTAAAGAAAACAAAAAAGGAAAAAAGGAATAAATAAAACATATAAAAAAATGTAAAAAAAAAATAAGTACTCAAAAAAAAATGTAACAAAAAAGTAAAAAAAACATTAGTAGGTCTCGGTGAACGGGTCGCAAAATTAAGTTAAAAAATTAGTAAAGTACTCAAAAAAGTAAATAAAACATATAATAAAAAATAAGATAAAAACTACGTAAAAAAAAAAAATTCCGCCCGGGTCGGTGAACGGGTCGCATGATCTCGATGTCGTTGGTCGGTGAACGGGTCGCAGGTCTCGGTGAACGGGTCGCAGGTCGCACACTGCGACCTGCGCCCGACTTGGTCTGCTTGGCTCGGTGACCTTGTCTTTTACTCGGTTACTAGCATTGGTCGCAGGTCTCTGTTTACGGGTCGCAGGTCGCATGATGCGACCTGCGCCCGGGTAGGGTAAAACGGCAAGTTTTTTTTGGGATGGGCAAAACGAAAAATTAGTTCGAAAAATATGGTATTTTCATTAATTTCCCATGACAAAGCCGGTAGGATGCAATTGGGGTTTAAGTGTATTATTATTATTACTGTAGATGTAGATTATAGAATAAGATAAGAGTGTATTCTCCCAAATCGAGGTTCATAGGACCTTCATAAGAATAACTTCCATGAGGATTGATTCCTCAATCATTTTATTACAACAACTATTATACCATAACAATCACGATGTAATATTGAATTATATATAAGAAAAATATAGTTATAACATCATCAATTTTTATCAAATTTAATTAATCAATTAGATCCCTCTAGTTTAGCTAAATTAAGATTAGGACCCTTATGTTAATTAAACAATCGAACACCCCGTGTATATATACGGGTTTAAGATCTAGTATAATATAATGTACACACAAAATTGTTATGTTTAGTCAACTTGTATGTAGTTTATTCGAATTCAAATGATAAATGTAGTTTATTCGAATACCCTACATACATTTAGTCGACTAGTCGTGGGGGACCCATATCTCAATTTATGTGACCCGTTGCACAACTAAAGTATGCAACCAAAAGTGCTATTTCTTGTACGAAAATTACATTTCATATTATGAATAAATTTGTAGCAACTGCAATCCGGACCCTATCTTCTACATGCCTCCACCCCTACATCCATCACAAGTTCGACACCACACAAAACAGTAAAGTAAATCAGTATATATGGTATATATATATATATGTTTTTTATCTATTTAATTTATTAATGAATACCTTATACGAGTTTTACTTATATCTGTTACATTATACTATATACTTTATATATATATATATATATATATATAGTTAGTGAGAGATTCAAATGAGAACCACTTTAAAGTTGAGAACCACAACGAATATATGTTTGTTCACATGTGATTAACTTCAATCATATAATCATATGTGAACATCGATTTATGTTAGATCGAGAAAGAAAAAAATTCATAAATTTACATCCTTTTATATATATATATATAAACAATAATTGTAATTATCAACAACGATAGTCAATGAAATGATGATTTGCATGACTTTCGTTACATATTTGTACACTTGTAAGTAGGGGTGTTTCATCGGTGCGGTCTACGGTTTACGGTTTGAATTCGGTTCGGTTTCTTCGGTTTGGAAATTTTTGGGAAGCAAACAGTAAACCGAACCGTAAACCGAATTCGATGTATTAAACCGAATCGTAAACCGAATTGAAATACGGTTCGGTTTCGATTTGAAACCGGTTTTAAACTGAAAACCGAATTGTTGTTTCTTGTGCTTAAATTTTGCAGTTTCCATTATTGTACAGAATTTTAAAATGACAATTCACTTGCAGAATTTAGAATGTTAAGTCCCAAAGTCCACAATACAATAGTAAGTTATAAGCTGTAGAATTATAACATTAAACTAACACAGTTAAACAAAATATATCTACGGGTTAAATGTATTTACGTCAAACAAAGTAACTAAATAATGTACTAGTTGGCCTTTTAATTTAATTAATGTATAGGTTGGGTTTGAATGTATGTAACATACTAAATATAATATAAAAATTATTATTATTACTAATTATACATATATTTAAAAATAATATAAAAATATAGTATGTTTGAATTGGGTTAATACACACGGAGGGGATTAAAGGTATTCCAAAATGTTCGCTTGGGGTACTAAAGTTTATGATTTGACAAAACTATGAGTTAACTATACGTATTGTGTTTATGGGTAACTAAAGTTTATTAATATGTTTACAAGGATAACTAAAGTTTATTAAAATGTTTACAAGGATAATTAAAGTTTATAAAATTGTTCGAATTGATGAATCTTTATTAGTTCATTTTTCACTTGGAGGAGGTTTTAAAAGTTGAGTTATATTTTTGTCAAATCATAAACTTTAGTACCCCAAGCGAACATTTTGGGATACTTTAATCCCCTCCGTGTGTATTAACCCGTTTGAATTCGGTGTCCGGTTTAACCGTTTAAAATCTTTTGAAACCATTAACCGAACCGTAAACCGTTTAATGAATTCGGTTTCGGTTAAAACCGAATCGAAAACCGAATTTTAATTCGGTTCGGTTTCTCGGTTTAAACGGTTTCAAACCGTATATTGCCCACCCCTACTTGTTAGTATAGATATTAAATAGATGAAAAGATAGTTAAAGTCAAAATCGTCTTTCAGGGGTTAACAAAAGACGGAAATTGGCTTGGCTCATTTGATTTTTGACCTTTAATTTTCCCCGTCACATACAAACTTCATCATCATCATTTATCAAATGGATGTGCAAATTAGGCGTCATATGTTATCAACTAATTACTCATCTTAATTTAAAATTATTTTATACCACATATTATCTTAATCTTGATTACATAAAAAACATTTTTATCATTGTCTTGAAATTGAACTCAATAATGTTTATTGACTAATTTGCCTTTTAAAACTCATCAATGATTTCAATTTTTACAAATCAACCATTGATTTATAATATCTATATCTATAATATCTATATCTATAACAACACCTCGTTTTAAACTTTTACATCATGTATAAAATGTTTAACATATTACCTTTGTAAATCTTATACTAAATATAAAAACATGAATAATTTATTAGATCGTGTCATTTAAAATTTAAAATCAATTTTTTTACAAATGCGTGTATCAATTCGTCGCCGCTGCTATTTGTGGATACACTGCTAGTGTTGCATGAATGATCACGTGACATCGTACATACGTATATTTAAAAATATCAATTATTTTTTATTTTTGTTTTGTACTTTAAGCATCTTCGATCAGCAACGATTTTTTAAAAACTTTTTATTCAAAAGCACTACTAGAAAAATCATTTGAAAAGACTTTTGGGTCTCTTAGAAAAATTTGTTTGAATAAAGCTTGAGATGTATCAAATTACATACAATAAATCCCTCACTTTTATGTTTTAACCTTTTCTCATTAAAGACAAAAAAAATTTTCCAGAAGCCTTTATAAAAAACTTCCACTGTAAATGGTCTCATTATGGTATTCATGGTCCTTTCCTTTCACATTTCATGTTCGATTTAGAATGAATGAATTTTAACTTTTTATTCTCTATTTGTTACTTATATTTTTCCATCGGGTCAACAAGTTAAAAATATTTACTATAACTTTGATAACCTTTCTATTTTCCCTATCACATTGAATTAACTTATAGCTCTCTCTCGTTATATATCATTCATAGCAAACAACGCAACTCAATAAACACTTAGAATATAATCACAAATAATAAAAGTTCATTTATTCCCATCTCGTATATCATTACCACTACTAGAATTGAAGTCAAGTTTAGTTTTATCTGGTTAAAGTTGAGTTATATGTATATGTAGGGATTTGTTAAAGAGGTTGAGAGAAAAAAATGTGTGCTATGAGAGTTGAATTGTGATTCTCTTATGTCACGTGTGATAAGTCTTCAGTAATTTAACAATGTTGAGGGTGACTCTGGCATTGTGATATACCATTGAGAGAGTTATGTGAGGTTCCAAAAGTGTAGTGAAGAATGTTCATTCTTGTAATATCCGAGCTCGCTCCTGAGTTTTTTACCAGAAGAAAAGAAAAGAAGTGGAAATAAAATGGTAGAAAAGAATTGAAGAGAAGATATACTTTTTATACATTTTGTGTTCCCGAGTTGGAAAGAAAAGAAAAGAAAATTTAGAGTTATATTGTGTTCCCGAGTTGGAAAGAAATGGGAGGAAGTGACACTTTTATAAGTGATTGAGTCTTCCTTCCTTCCTCTTCTTCTCAATTTTGTAGAGAAGATTAGGAAAAAAGATATTGGATAATCATCCTTCCACTTCTTTTCTTCTCCATCCCTATACAAAACTCAGAAACGCATACCTATTTTATTTTCTTTCCAGTTCTCTTTTTTTCTCTAAAAAATAGACTTTGGAGCAAGCTCTTTATGAATATTTAAACGGTGCAAAGATCTCGTGCAATTAGGTGTAATTCATTATTTTGGTCATCAATCATAAGACCATCAATATGTGATAGTGTGGATAGTAGCTATTGTGAAATTAAATAGGCATACGTCAATGAATATTTATACTTGTAAATTATGAGCTAGATAAAATAAAAGGAGATATGTAATAAAAACCATAAAGAAAAGAAAGTATCAACGGATGAAAGTAAGTACAAGTATAAAAATGATAATAGGCATTTATTTATGTGTGTTCAATTACAACTTACAAGCTTGTGCCTGAAAGAAGAATTCAAATATCAAGTTGCGCATACATTTAAGACTCGTTCGGATTTGGGGGAATAAGTCTTGCGTACATGGCTCTCAAGATTGACAATTTCCAATTCTATATTTGGCTGCACAATTACATTACATTATTACATACTTACATAAAAAATGTATTGTATTCATCTATTAAAAGTACATCACATCAACTCATATAAATGTAAATTATGTACGGAGTATGATATATTACAATAATAATACTCCATATAATATGTAACTTTTCGGCGGTGTTTGAATTTTATTTCGGCTCACTATACAACTTGTTTTTGCCCTAGTGATGTATGAAATATATTAAATTATACTTCATCCGTCCCATTACAAATATTCACTATTGACTTTTTGAAGTCTTTATTTTTCAACTTTAACCTTAATTTTTTTTTTGTATTATATAATATTTGATGAAAATTATATCATTGAAAATACATTTAAAACCAAATTCATTCATATATTTTGCATCAAATATTATATAACACAAACAAAAATATTCATGATCAAAGTAGTAAAATAAAAACTTTCAAAAGTCAACAGTGGACATTTGTAATGGGATAGAAGGATACTATTTTCTGTTGGGTATTGATTTCTAAAAAGATTATACACATATTGACATCACAAATTTAATTAATCAAATGTCATACAACACTATCTATTCTTTATTTTGGCGTGCAAATCAATTTTGATTGTGTACATAGAAACATTTTAATCTAAAGTTCAAATGAGTACAAATTTTTTGAGTGAAAATAGAGGAACCAATATAAATGTGTGATATGTCACTAATCTCATTTTCCTCACATTTTTAAAAATTAAATATCTTTCAAATGATAAATTGAAAAATCATAAAAATTACACCTTAATAATCGGTGAATAAATTCTCTTCTATTAGAGATGTGACAAGGTATACTTTCGACAAACTTTTTTTCCCTCGTTTTTTGGTGTGTTTGAAAACGAGTAGCACATGTGGTACCGGCTAGTAACACATGTGGTACTAATTTTGTATTATTTGTAAAACCCAAAAATAAAAAAGTCGTTGAAAGTATACCTTGTCACATCTATAATCGAAGAGAATTAAACGCTGATTATTATGGTTCAATTTTTATAATTTTTTGACTTACTGTTTGTGAGATATTTGATATTTTATATCAAGAGAGAAAATGAGTATTATGACACATTATGCATCCATATTGGTTCTTCTATTCTCACCAAAAATTCTATTCTCATTTGAACTTAACCACCCAACCTCTGAATTTAACTTTCCCCGACCAACTTAATGTACCACCACCTAAGCACTAAATTAATTTTTAAACATAGCTCTTAGGGCTAGATTTAGCAAAATCCTTATATTTATTATTAACTTATTATTAATTTATTTCATTTCATACTACTGTTATAAGATACGCATGAACTTCAGGTAAGTTATGATTAACGTCAACAAGTATGTTTTTTGAACAAACTTTTGTAACTATTGTATTATTCGATATAGCGTCGTAACCAAGTCAAACAAAAGATTTTTTTTTTTCCCACCCTAGAAGGAGAAACAACCTGTCCCAGACAGCATTTTTATTTAGGGTTCCAATCCAATTGTCACACTCTCATATAATAATTATTATACGCGTATTCACCTTTTTCCACCCACAAAACTCCTCCTCCTACCTATATAAGTATAATACCATTCCACCCCCAATTCACCACTCAATTCAAACCCTAATTTTATATGTCTCACAGATCCATCGTTCCCCATTCTTCTTCCATCGCTTTTCACCATCTCCTTATCTCCAGTAATTTAAAACCTAATTGGTCTTCTTAACTCACTTCCAATTTATCAATTAATTTAATTTAATTCCTTTTTAAAAGGAAAAAAAAAAAAAACAACAAAAATGGGTGCAAAAGGTTTTGTTGAAGGTGGTATTGCATCCATTGTTGCAGGCTGCTCAACTCACCCCTTGGATCTCATTAAAGTCCGCATGCAATTACAAGGCGAATCACCCAACCCTAACCTCCGCCCTGCTTTTGCTTACAACGGCGCCGCCATCATGCCTCCTCCTGCACCGGCAGCGGTCGTCAGATCCGGACCGGTTTCCGTGGGTGTCAAGATTTTTCAAACCGAAGGTGTTGCCGCGTTGTTCTCCGGCATTTCTGCTACCGTCCTCCGGCAGACGTTGTACTCGACGACCAGAATGGGACTGTACGAGATATTCCGTGAAAAATGGACTGATCCGACGACCGGAACGTTTTCTCTGACCCGCAAGATCACCGCTGGATTACTGGCCGGGGGGATTGGCGCCGCCGTCGGAAACCCGGCGGACGTGGCGATGGTGAGAATGCAAGCCGACGGTAGGCTTCCGGTGAGTCAACGCCGGAACTACAAGGGTGTTGGTGACGCAATCACTTCAATGGTGAAAAGGGAAGGAGTTGGTAGCCTGTGGCGCGGTTCGTCGCTGACGGTGAACCGCGCGATGATCGTGACGGCATCGCAGTTAGCGTCGTACGATCAGTTGAAGGAGATGATAGTCAGCAAAGGCGTGATGAGCGATGGGCTGGGCTTGCACGTGACTGCGAGTTTCGCGGCGGGATTCGTGGCGTCGGTTGCATCGAATCCGGTGGACGTGATAAAGACACGTGTGATGAATATGCGGGTGGTGGAAGGTGTAGAGCCGCCGTACAAGGGGGCGGTTGATTGCGCGGTGAAGACTGTGAAGGCGGAAGGTCCCATGGCTCTCTACAAGGGTTTCGTACCCACGATTTCAAGGCAGGGACCTTTTACTGTCGTCCTGTTTGTCACACTTGAACAAGTCCGCAAGTTGCTGCAACATTTCTAAAACTTAACAACTTCCATTTCCATTTCTACTAATTGATGATGATGAAAAATGTATGGTTTGGCAAAGCAAAGTATTGGAAGAATGGTTACAAAATTATTTTAATATACATCAAAATGTCTATCGGATTGCTTGATTTGATTATTGATTAGTAGCGGTGTATGTATTTCCCAAAACAATCGTTATTGTTTTAACTTTTAACATAGGTGAAATTGTTGACGGAACGTTCCAACATTTGACTTTTTTACGCGCAGAAGTTGGAACAACATAGCAATCACACCCATAAAAGAATGGCAATTGTATTTTGTACTTGCAAATGAAAAACACTAATTCGGAGTAATTACAGAAATAACACCTACAATGTCATCCCGGCGGCATAACTTAACTGACAATATATGAAAACTCCCACTAACCATCTTTAGCATTCAGATTTTCGTTGAGGTTTGCAAGTGGCAGCAACTTCAGCCCTACACAATCATGGGTTCCTTACAGAGGCCACTTAAAACCCTCATGCTATATACCTCAAACTAACACTCTTCCAAGTACTGATTCATCTGAACTCTAGACAAAGGTCTCATTCTGGAGCACATATATATTATATATTCTTGGTGACTTTCAATGTCATCTTCTTGTATTTTGATCTTCTAAACTCAGTCCCTTGTTATCCGTTTGGATCTGGAGTTATTGGTTATCTGCCTTATTTTCAGATGATCCTAGAGGTGGAGATGAACTGTCTACGAAAGTAAGGTTTTCAGAGTCTTCAAGCGATTGATTATCGTGCTTTTGGGATGGGTCACTTTTATTATCTACGGTCTCCAGCTCATTTGTCATTTGGGTGCGTTTTTCTTTTAAGAAGTTGAGCCTGTTTGTTATTTTGGACAGTGCCGAGTTTGTATTAGCTGCCTGGCATATGATCACAGGTTAGATCATAATTCTGACAAAAAAAAAAAACAAACCCTAATTCATCCATCTACTTATGAATGAGTCAATTCGGGGTACGTTTTATCACCAATGCGTGCAGTTTGATTTTTGAAAAGAAAATGGCGAAAAAAAGAAGGCACCAAATGGGTCGGTAGCCTCCCAAAGTATATTTTGGATACATAAAAGTGATAAAAAGTGTATCATAATTGGCAGACTAATTCTATGGTAAAGATATAAATTTTAACAAAACGTGTATAAGGTACACCGAACCTGACCATACCAATTTCAATCCGCATAACAGAAACCCTTTTTGACCATGTTGAGAGATACTATAATCTCAATTACTCAATAACTCGCTAAGACCAGACCATTATCTTAGAGCGTGTCAGTATGTAGCTTCATTTTATAAGATCGAGTAGAAAATTTAAACTAGTACTATATGTGTACCTCACCCCTTGAGTTAGATCTTTTAACGGTGGTTGAAGACTTGCTCATGCTGGATTCCCCTTTGCGTGTTGTATCAGACCGATGGTTTAGATGCTTTATACTAGAAAAAGATTGGAAAGGATGTTTCTCCGGGTAATCCTTTTTATCCTGTCACAAACAAAAAAAATACTCACTCGGGTTGATGGAGATGATCCTTTAAGATAACACATTCACTTAGACACCTACGATGTTACCAGACAATTAACTTAGACACCCAAAAAGTTACTAGACTTCTAAACTCATCTATTCTGATTAGAGGTGTCAATTTTTTACGCATTCACTTATGAATGGTTGGCTTTTGGTATGTGTTTGAGTAGCTAAAAGCAAGACGATCCAACCTAATTGTTTAACTATTTCATTTCATCATTTTGATTGTATATCATCTGGTGAGAGATGAAATGATGTTGTATTTATGGGTCCGCATATTGCATATACCAACATGTGAAGTAGAAAATAAAGGTAGATGATGAAAGCAAATAAATTACATGTATCAAGGGCACCGCCAGGATTATAAACCATGCTGCTAGTACTATACCTTACTCTTACGTGTAGTTGAAGCTTCACGATCCATCTCTTTATCTTTCCTGTACCCAAAGAACACGGAAAGTATACACGGTAAAATTTACAAGACAATACAAGCTTTAAAAGGAGATATTTATTAAATACTTTACTCATAGGTAACTATAATCACTCATCTACAGGAAATATTTTCGAAAAAACAAATACGAATACTTTGATATTCATGTATTGATATAGCATCAATACGGGAACAAAGTGCCATTTTATATGCATACAATATCGATAACATGAAGATATCATAAGAAAGGGCCTCAAGAGTGAGAGGAAGAGGGATGCTTACACTTTTCCGTGATTTAGCTGTATCTCAAGATCATCAAGTTTTTGTTGTAAACTAATGACTTCAGCCTCTGCTTGGGCAATATCTTCAAGATCTGATTTGGTCTTTAGAACATCTAGAAGTTAATAATTTATATACACCAACACCCAAAAGCAAGACAGCGCCAATGGAACACAATAACTAGAGGTACCAAGATTGGGGAGGGAGTACAGTTAATGGGTCACTTTTTGTTACATATCGAAACAGGTCAGGGTCGGTCTGGGTTAACCCCAAAGATTTTCTTGTACGTTTTTTCATTAATAACTAATGACTTGGTTAGAACCACAGATACATCTTTGTATCTGTAAATATTCAAATCTCTGAAAGGCCAATGTATAAGACTATAAATTGTTGTACTCATTAAAAGAAGACTTCAGGTGACCCTCAATCTGTTCTACACATTTGACCTGTTCCCCACTTTTTTTCTACCCTTAAATAAGCTTATATTGTTTGAAACGGATGTAAAATAAGGAAAACTTTATCTATGGTTATCAAGTCATGTGGTAAGGCTTCTCCCAACGCCTAAGGTCGGTTGTCGTCGGTTTCCAACCGACGAAGTGACGGGGATGGCACGGGTCCGTCACTTCGTCTCGTCGGTTCGTCTCGTCGCCAAACCGAAGCTCGTCACTTTTTTTTGTTTTGTTTTTGTGTGTGTAATATTAAAGGTAAATTAGTAAATGCGGGACCCAAAAGTTAAAGTGACGGAGCAGGGATGGGAGTGGTCAGTCGGTTTCAGTAAGTTTTCTGAAAAAGTTGACGTGGCGCTTACGTGGCTCTGTCAGTTTCAGTCAGTTCGTTTTTGGGTTGGGAGTGGCCTAATAGGAAGTCACCAACCTAGACAGTTTTTATGACACTTTCAAATCAAATAGAACCAGTCGACCCATTCATAAGTAAATAGGTTTAAATTTCCATCTCAACTAGAAACATACCTTTTCATCAATGGAGCCCGGTAAGGGTAAGACCTTCTTTGACATCATGAGTCCAGCCTCCAGTACTTTCCTCAATTCTCTCTCCCTCTGCAACTGTTCCTTTAATGTTGCCACCTGCATGCAGATTTAATTTCATTCAATGCAAAGTTCATTCATAAGGACTGATACACTTCATAAGTAACAACACATTACATGTAGTAAATTAGCTAAAGGACAGAAGGGAGAGGATACATCCTAGAGGTGGCAAATTGGGCAGGTCTGACAGGTTGGGTAATGGGTCAAAGCTATTCCAGTCAGAGTGGGTAATTTTAATACATGGGGCAAACTGGGGTTTGTTTGGCACTTGGCAAGCTTTTGTTTCTTTTCTAATATTTTATTAAGAACTAAAGAATATTACTTAAAATTACGAGTACCATATCATTCAAATACTAAGATACCACTTGAAATAAAGAAGTCTAAGAGGTTTTTACCAAACTAATGCACTTCAGGTCACTTTCAGCCCATTGACCAGTTATTTAAATTTTATCAATTTAACCGTCAGCGGTAAATATAGCCTGATTAAACCCAGTTCTAGGTGAATGGGATGAATTGCCACCTCTAATGCAATCTATTATGTGGAGTATACCTCATGCTCAATAGCTAGATGGCGGTCCCCTAAAGCATCCTTTTTGCTCAACAATTCCTCTTTCAGGATAGAATTGTGTCTTGTCTGTAGTCAGAATGAGATTATGTTTCTGGAATTAGCCTTCAGTAACGATTAATATTAACTAAAGAGATGCATACAGATATGATTATATTACCTCCGCTTCAATTTTCTTCATCAGATCAGCTTTAAGGTTCTCAAGCCTGAAAATTTCATCCCTAAAAACATTGGGATAAAATCAATAATTAGAGATATTAGAAGAGAATAAAATTTAAATGGTTTATGGCCTAGGTATGGTTATACTTGTCTGTATGAAGTTCCTTCAGAGTTCATTGTGGAAAGGCTTTTTGACACACGCAAGAAATGATTATTGTCTTCAATCCTTCAAGTTCATCATGCTTCTACCCTTAAATAAGCTTATATTGTTTGAAACGGATGTAAAATAAGGAAATCTTTATCTATGGTTATCAAGTCATGTGGTAATAGGAAGTCACCAACCTAGACAGTTTTTAAGACTAATATTCTATCATATATAACATTAACACAATTTGCTAGAGTTTTCGGTTTATATATGCTTGGCAGCTCCCACTATGTCATGGTTATATCTCATTATGTAAAATATGATGGGTTTATGTGTTTCGGGAATATATTAAAGCTTACACTTTTTGCTATTGTATGTACTCAAGTTTTAGAAGTTCTATTATATGTACTAAACTTTCTAATACGTCTAATGTATGTAACTATGTATTTATGTCGATTCCCAACATAATAGAAAGTTTCTTCGTACATACATTAGAAAATATAATACACACACTGGTCATTTTTGAAAAGTTTCAAACACAGCAGATCTTAAAAAGCTTAGATACATACTACATTAAAAAGTGTAAACTTTAATACACTCTCGAAACATTTTCCCAATTATGATTCACCTGCATACCTCTGAAACAACCATTTTATTTTAATTTTTTTCAAGGTGCCAAAATTAAAGTAATACTATATCATACCAATTGGTAAGCCCCTCATATTTTTTATTTACCAAACAATTATTTCCAGTTTCAAGAAAAAAAATCACATAACGTGAAGCACCACTATTCATCACAACGCATATGGTTAATCTACAAAATGTATACCTTTTTCTAACTGGCATGAAGATTAAAGTGACTATTCATTAAGTATGATGCTAACATCGAAAATACGCGTGGCAACAATTTATGCAGGTGACATACCTTTCTTCAGCTACCACGTCGATGTTGTCAATGGGCATTTTCTTCTTTGCCTGCACTCAAGGAAATAAAAAATATAAATAATACAGTACATAAGAAAAACCTTAACAGTAATTCCTAAATTAATGGAAATGCAGAGCCATATCACGTGTATGATACTAGTCTATAGCGTTAAAACCACATAAATACAATTTATGTACTCAGATAACCAACAACTACTAGAAAAATAAGTGAAGTAATCTAACTTTTCTGTCACGTCGATGGCTGTCTTGATCGTCCTCACTACTATTTGATGCATGTTCAGAATCACGAGAACCCTCAGATGTATAATCACCATCCTCAGAGTCATCATCTTCATAGGCATCATCATCGCTAAGCTCTTCACTCTCACTTCCACTCTCATCAGAGTCGGAATATAGATCAGATAACATGTCCCCTTCCTACAAACAACAATAATATCGTTCAGTTATTTCAAAAAAGAAAAAAGAAAAAAAGATTATGACAATGTGTGTAAAAGCCGAAGTAAGTGATATACCATGCTGCAATACATTTATGGATTGCTTTATATTCATATTAGAATGTTTGATTCATATAATATACAGTTCCTGACTTACCAGATATGCGAAAGCAAGTGAGATAGATGGTAATAAATCACAAATGTGCTTATAGAGCACATCATACACATAACAATCCAAGAAACTTTCTATGACAAAGTAGACAGTTGAACTTGTTGAAACACACGAGAACACAACATATGACCTACATATATGCATATATACGAACAGATACAAGTGCAATAAGATTTAAATTAGCAAATAATTTGTTTAGCCTACCCCGAATATATTGTCATATTCCTCTAGCAGGGTGATGATGATGGCTTGAGCATGGTTGGCTGCTGCAGCTGCTTGCATAAGTTGAGCAGATCCATCACCACCCATATTGAACTCATTTTCAAGTTCAACTTCACCAGCCAAAAGGGGTCGAAGAAGTAGTGGTGACATACAAGCAGCAACAGCTGGAACACTCATGCGGTTCACATCCTTGTTCTCAGCAACAGCTTCCATTGTCATCAAGATTCTGTACACATCAGATGAATCTAACTGAGAGCACAAGCATATTAAAAGAAACTTGATGAAAAACAACAATAAAAATCCAAAAGGTTAGATTGTAGCTATGAGCGGAAGAAGATAATCAATTCATCACATAAAATTCAGGTCATGTTATCACTTACCTTTGCAATAGACGGCGATTTGGTTCGGGAAAGGTATCACATATAGCTGCACGCATACTATTGACTCTTGAGCCCCGATCAGTTCCTAACCATAAGTTGTGGATTACTATAAGAAAGGATAGAATAATAAAACACAAGCTAAAAATGTCCATGTTATATTGCTTCTGTAAACTCCAATGATCAGTCACATGCACTCGTCACTGATAAATTTTCTTTCAGAGAGTAATATCATAAGCACATTTGATTTTGTAGAAACAACATAACAAACGTACGATATGCTTGTAGCAAAGCTTTGCAGCAAGATGCTGGAACTGGAGATGATGGTAACTCCCGTAGAACATACTGAAACAGTAATGTAAACATATAAGATACCAACGGTAGAACTAAACCAGTTGTCAAAAAGAAGTAAAAACTACGTGACATGTACCTTGATACAGTCTCCGATAACATGTCCATCCTCATTTTCAGTAAACTCTGCTTTTCCTGTACATCAGATCATATAAATATTCCCCTGAATAAGAACTTTCGAAGATACCTAGGCTTCCCAAACTATGATTATCATCAGCCATCAAAATTTTGCCAGATTCATAAATCGAGTAATGCTATATAGGCCAAATTACATAGACCTAAATGTAGGCCTACTTATCTCATTGGTAGTTTTTTTCTCTCTCTCTTAATCTCATCCAATCAATTGTTTGAATCCACCAATCATATTTTAGGTCTATATTTAGGCCTACAACTTTATGTCCACCAATTATTTTCCTTATAAATCTTATGCCTTTAAGGGAAACATATATATGTCTTCTTGTTCATCACTCCATTAGTAGTAGGTAATAAATTGCTTTTCATATTTATACTTTTCTACTGTACTTGATCAAACACACACATAGACATGTATGCATGTGCTTTGTGTGTGTCTGTGTATGTATTAAAAATAGCAGTGAAGAGTGTCTTTTCTGTTTGCCATCAGGGTCCAAAGTTACCCACCCTGTTCATATTCTCGAATCCTGCGCTCAACAAGTTCTACATCTGCAGCTTGCCGCAAGATCCCTTCTACTTTAACTCCTGAAACATTATTGTCATCTGGTCAGTTACTTAAGTGTATAATTTATGAAAGATGTGTACAATAATAGTAAAAAAGAAAAAAAATAATTCCTTGGATCTAATTCAAAAAACTAGAAAGATGGAGGGTCGGGAAAATGTATAAGACAAAGAACAGATTCCGTAAATAAAGAATTGTCAGAATCTTACCATAATCTTCTACGTATCTCAGGGCTTTCTCCAAGAATGATGGAGTCCCATCTATATCTTCCAATGCAAGTAAGACTGGTCGACCAAGTACAGTAGATTTCGGGGACGAACGGTCTTTAGCTGCTAGAAGAAAACAGACAAGCCTTCTCTTAATGAAAAAGAATATGTCATACATACACACCAAAATAATGAAGGGAAGTTCAAACACAGGAAAACGTTTAGTGCTTTACTTTGACATATAACCATGATAAGGAGAAGCTTACATTGTTCATGTGAACCATCAGCATTCTCACCCTTCTCATTCTTCGATATTCCAGTTTGTCCCAACCCAGTCACAGCAGTAGGCGCATTCTCCAAAGCTTCCTCCAATGCAGTCTTCCACTCATATAAATCCTCTGAAGTTTCAGCCTGTAATAATAACAGTCAGTGAGCCGCAAGTTCCTTCAATACAAAACTAAGGATACAGGCTATGATGAAAGTACTATAAGGATGGAGATTCACTTAATAAAATATCCGATTTCCATCTGTCACATCGCACAAACTGAAAAGAAAAGAAAAAGAAAAAGAAAAATAAAAATAAAAAAACATTAACTAGTGGTAATTTTGAACTTCTAACTGTCAACTGTACAGAACATTACCTAGTGGCAATCTTAAAATTTTCATTCACAAATTCTTATGTCTACTTATCTACATAAAACTATCCAGAACATTATCATGTGTTCCATATCTTTCATCTACTCCTCTTGTAGTCTCATTCAGTACAGGTTATAAAACTTAAAATAATCTAATGAAGTGACACCAGAGAGATAAAGGATTCTGACCAAGAGATTGAAATAAGGAGTTTTATGGTAAACAGAGGAAAGCACCTTAAGAGTAAATGATCTCCCATCGCGACCATCAGGGAATAGCACTGTCAGTAGCTTCTTATCTGCTTTCACAACCACGCTGAAATTCACATAACATTATCACTACTAGGCAGAAAATTCATTATATTTTAGAACACCAACCATGCAAAGACAGCTAATGTAATGTAGGATGAGATCTAGAAAGCAAGCCAAACCTGCCTGAGCTGTTGAGGTCTATGCCACCAAGGGTCAGATTTGCCTCACCCCCCTTTTCAGAACTAGCATTCTGTTTGATGAAAAAATATAAAAATTTGAACCATTTACCTTCAATGGTTTAAAAAATAAATGAGAGCTACTGCTGAGTACTTTTCCATGCATATTCCCGTTCTTAATGCAACAAGTAAAGCAGCAAAGATGGCTCGAATTAACACTGTAGTAATAACTATAACACGAAACACGGCTAGGAACTCCTAAAGAACGCTTGTGAACTATAAGTGCATACAAGTGCTGAATCCTATTCAAGAAAGATGCAGGTGTTTGCCCATCAAATGTGAATTGAATTTCTGAAAGGAACTTCACCTAGATGCTCGAATGATACAACCATACAAACATCAGAAGAGTTAAAGTTACGTATGGTGAGTGACACATATCATAGTCTATACATCTGCCTTATAAATTGTGATCATATCATCTGTTCCTTTAGAGTTCAAGGACGTGTACAGAAAAAATATATAAAGTATATTAACAAGGCTTTTTTTCCATTAAAATGAAAGCAAGACATCACTACAGATAATGATACTTACTGGATCACTTCGGAAAAAGACCAACGAGGTTTCTGTAAGAATAAACCATCTTTTCTTCCATGAGGTCCAGCCAATCCCTACATAAGTGTAAGTTAGAGACTTACACATGACAAGATAATACGGAAATGTGCATGTCATAATCAAACATGTGCTTAGAAAATCAAAAGCAATATCTGCACTCCAAGAGATACAAAATCAAAACCATGGCGAACTTTACTTTAGGGTTGTTACGCCCGTGTTCTATTAAACACATGGCAAAGGTAATCAACAGCACATTAAAAAAAAGTAAATTAGAACATCCGCATTGCTTATAAACATTTAAATATAAAGATAATTTCCATAAAAGAAAGATACCAGTCAAAAACTGTTTCACAAATAATTAAGAGAACTCGCCTTTTGATGATAAAAACAGTGGACCACTCTTGTAAACCTGCAAATCATATAGATGCCTGAAGTTTTATTGCTAAGAACGGATTTCTATGTAAAAAAAACTTTTACGCAATAATTCTCAAATGAACAGAACCAAATAGAAATAAACGATGCAATTAATTATTGGAAACGTAAATAGTTAAGATAAACAAAAGGGAAAAAACCTTGTTGCCAGTACGAGAAGTTTGGCGCTCCAAGGATTGAGTTGCACTTGAAGGAGGTGCTAAGTTTCCACTGCCGCCATCTCCCTAACACAAAGCATATAACAAAACTTTCAACGAATTCCTTAGGTTACATCATTCGAAACACACAATTCCTGCTGCTGCTACTTTCTACATAACCTATATAGGCTGGATAAGTGAATCATAATCGATAATTAGTCGTATGATGAGGTTTGTAGTCAAACCTGAGAATGAGGAGGAGCATCAGCGGTGTTTTTGGAATCAGCATTGTCTTTTCTGGAAGTAGAATTGCTTTTTGTTAGATCAGCATTGCTGTTTCTCTGATCAGGATTGGTGTTTTTCGTATCAGCAGTGTTGTTCTTTGATGCAGAATTGTTAAATTTCAAATCACCAGTGTTTTTAGGATCAGAAGTGCTGTTTTTTGAATTAGGCATTATATAACTCGCTTGCGTGCGATTACATCACCGCTGAATTATTCATACAAAATCATGAAACAACCTGCAATCAGTACTATGATTTAATCCACATTTCAGCCTGAAATGATACTGGTAATAAAACTAAGAAATCCTTTCACTCATTCAATAATCTAATATAAGAATAATAGAATCAATTCGAATATCATTCAAATATAAAAAATGGGTAACATGCAGTTCTATAATCAGGAGTCAGGACAACGATTAGCCAAATCAATTTACAGGTTCAAAACATTAACTTAACCTACATTCATCCTATCCTAAACGAATATAAATAAATGAATAACATGCATTACGCTAATCAGATTCACGATTAGCCAAATCGATCGTCATACAAAAGCGTATAGATAAAAGAGCTGCTTACGTTGGACGAGAGAAATTGAGACGGGAAGGGGGGGGAAATGAGGAAGTTTTGTTGTAACGGAAATCACCGAGGATCATGGAAAAACAAACGTACGTACGTTAGTCACTTACTACACTGCTGCCTTTTTTTTTGGGTGGGGGGCTCTTACTTATTCTTACCCTACCCGACCCGACCCGACCCGACCCGACCCACATTAATCGCAAACATCTTTGGCAAGAACAAGAACTAGCCCCCACCTTCACCTTCTACCTCAAGGCTACGACTCTAAACGACGCACTCAAACTTGCATCAACTCGATCTTGTAGGTTGACCCACAAATATGCCTAATTTCAACATCATATATATCATCGTTCTTCAAATTTAAATTAAATGATTTATGGATACCTGAGCAATGCAACAACATGTCATACATGAAAAGAGGGTGAATAGTACAAAATATAAAATACCCTACAACATATATATGATGAAAATTTATAAAACGTATCAAGTGATGTAACCTTTTAATAATGTAACATAAAATACGAATAACAAAATGACACTCTATATATATGGTTATTCGGCCAATTCTTTAGATGTTCTTTCGGTGGTTTTATTTTTAGTTGCTGCATCTAGCCAGAATGTGAGCCTACTTAGCCACGTTAGTTCAATAATTTATTGTGTTCTAGTATTAAATTGGATCAGAATCATTACATACCTATCTTGATTTTTGGTTTGACAATGACAAAGACAATGGATGTAAGAAAATTCATGATTATTTTAGTTTTGAGTGAGTGAATAATAATTCTCAATGTGTATTGAAATATATAATAAAAAAAATAAGACGTCGAGTAATAGCAAACCTTGAGACTTACTTTTTGAATACTTTTTTTTCTAACGATAGTTTTTCCAACTTCAAAGTTATAGTATAATGAGCATTCTTAAACAATCGGAACCCCTTAAAAATCAGTGACTCTATGTGTTGGTCTATACTGCTCTTGCTGATATCCACCGTATAATTACGATATCATGCCAATGGAAATAGAATATACTAGAATTATATTGGTTGAAACACAAACAATACAAACCTCGATTAATATGTTACCAGAAACTATATAATTTTGTTGAATTTAATTATCATATAATTTTCATGCGAGAGATTTTAAATTACGAGTATATACGTACGTACCCCCATGATCAGTAACGATATTTGAGTATGGCCTCGATCGATCTGTATGTATATAAAAATCCAAGACTTGAAGTTCCTTAATTACAAGTGATCAGAATCCAATGACTAAATGTTTTCTTCAAGTTCATCACCCCTAACATGTACATGTTCGTATTTATTATTGCATTTAAATTATTTAAATATACATTTAATTGATACAAGAAACATATATATCATGGTTTTCCATAATTCCAAAACCATTATCAATAAGTCCAAAACCTTTGATTATAGTTATAACTTAGCATATAATCCATATATATTATACCAAATACAAAATTAACACGAATTATAGTACAATGCTCATTCATGTGTCTTAATGTGCAATTAATTCGAGCGCATTTAGAGCATCTCCAATGTTTACACATAAATTTATCACTAAGATAGTGCAAAAATGAAATCATAATTGAATATGCTTGCACTAAATTAAATTTACTCCAATGTATACATTGTATTTTTACTCTAAATGTACTTTAAAACAATTAAAAGACATAATAATGCAATAAACATAAAAAACAAGTGAAACAAAATACTAGTATAACAATATTGAATTCATTTTAATGGTATTGATAAGAAACATACATCAATTTAATATGAATAATTAATTTTAATTATTTATATTAAATAACATGTGAATAGTGTTTAGTGTGAAGTTTAGTGTTGCACTATATTTAGTGCAGTACGTTTGACAAGTATTTAGTGTTACACTATACTAGTGTGATGGTTTAGTGCTAACATTTGAGAGGTTTTTATGTACATTTTACACTATTATAGTGCAAAATGTACATTTGATAATAACATTGGAGATACTCTTAGTTACAGAAAAAGTTATCCATTTTTCTTTTTTCTTTTCCTCTAAAGAATGAAAAATGTTTATATCTAGAAAAGTGGAAAATCTATAAATAGTGTTTAGTTGCAAAGGGTTGAGTTTTCCTTTTCATGAAGAGTAGAGATGGAAAATTTAGAAAACCATCAAAAGTAGTTTTCAACTTTGTAGTTTTAAAAGAAAACTCGAATTTGAACACGTGTTCTAATTTTCTTGTTTTCTTAGAGAATTTTTATGGATAAGTTGAGAGTTTTCTATAACTAAACGCACTTTTAATTCACTCTATTTCCATCTTCTATTATATATATGCTTAATTTAATTTATCGTCGTACGTCTGTCTAATATTCAGTCATAAAATATACTCCCTATTAGAGTAGAGTTAAGAAGGAAAATTAAAAATGAAAACTTCACCCTCAATCACAACATTGTAGAGTTATTAACATTTACTTTACTATATTTACCAAAGTAAATGTGAATAGGTTAGGAATAGTATTTTTCATAATATTTTTATATTTTATTTTACCAATTAAAAAAATATTCACTTTCTTATTTTATACTTTTTCCTTTATCTAGTAAATACTATTTTGCTATACTAATCAAAGCTTTCAATTTTAGATTTTATAGTCTTTCCATTATAAAGTAAATACATAACCAATTATTAGGAATAATGTTTTTAATATTATTTTTATAACACCCCTCATTTTACTAAACCATTATGATAATGATTTTGACTCGGAAGCGTATATTAAAACATATATCTTATAAAATGTACATAAATTTCTTTTCAAAACTTGATACCCAATATTACAACAACAATAATACCACACGAGGTGTTATATAATTTCATCATTTCCTTTTTAACAATATATCAGAGTTGACGTTAAGTGGTAAAACATTCCATTCAGTCCAACTTCTTGCCCACCCGATACGAAATCCTTAACCTGCAAGAAGTATTCATGTGGGGGATTAGCTCAAAGCTAAGTGAGTGAATAATAATCAACAGCCCAACTTAGCATAACAACTTTGTTTACAATAAATAATTGTAACCAAAAATATAACAATAGATCGATGGTTCTTGGGGAAACCTTCAGCCAAGAATCCAACAGTAAACACATAATATCAATGAGATAACATCTCAATAACACAACATATCAATGAGGATCGGTGGCTCTTGAGATATCATAATACCCGGGGATTCACCAAGAGCACTTACCACAATCTGTAAGGCCAATACAGAATAAACCGATAGTTTGGTACTAATCTCATACGACCTAATTTCCTATTAACGATAAGTACAAGGAAATTCCTGTCGTCTTACAATAGTAACCAAACCCAACCAATAGATTGACCTCAATATTGATGCCCGAAGGCCAAATATCAAGTGATCACGTATTCACATATTCAATCAGGTCAACATATCAGACTAACCAGTCTATCAACAGTATTATTACTATTAAACCAAAATCATCATGGCAAACCAAAAGCAGTAATAATACGTTTACCCGTTGTAACCAAACTTATTACAACTAAGTAAAACTGAGGATTACAGATCCACTCACCGACATCTCAGTTGTCCACTCAGTAGTATAATGTCACTGAGTCTTTTCAAAATCTGAGGATTCAAATCAAATATAAGTTAGTAAATTGTCTCATCAATACATAACTTATATTTATAATAAACTCAAGGAACTACACATTATTTGCATAGAGATACCAAGTTCCTAATCGTCTCTCATCATTCATAACATACCTCTTATTATCTCATGTTATGAGTTTATCAATGTTATAACACAAAACAATTTATTGAGAATCATATTAAAAACAAGAACTGAGTTGCTGTTCAGGAGGAATGACCCGCCGACTGGGGTTTAGGACCTGCTGGGTCTTCGGGTAATTCAACAGAACCCGCCGGCTAGGGTATAGAACCTGCCGGCTTGTTCTTCACTTCCTGCCATCTGCAGGTTTAAAACCCTGCTGTCCAACCCGAACCAACCCTCAAAACCACACAACTCAAGCTAGAAATCGATGTTATACATAATTTTACATCAAACGATATCCACAATCATCATATATCATCTATTCCAATTCATTTATCATATATATATTACCAATTCATCATACTTTCATCATATATCACAAACACCTTAATTATTTCTCAAACCCTAGCTTAATTAATGTTACTCATCACCATTAACAAGCTCAAGTAACATCAATTCAACAATTTCAAACATTAAATTTGGGTTTTAACCCATTAATTAGCTAAAACCTCAAAACCCTAAATTCTAAGTTTATAGAAATTAAGAATTGATGACTTACAATGAATTAGATGATGAAAGGATGATTCAATCTCGTTATTGCAGCTTGAATTCAGGTTCTAGGGTTTCGATTTGGTGTTTCATCATGAATTGGGTAAGAAATTAAGGTTTCATGGCTTGGTAAGTAGGTATGTATGTTCTGTACGTATGTATGTAGAGATATGATGAATTAAACCGACTCACTTCTGTGAGTGTAATATAATTGTGTAATATTAGTTCCCCGTACTTATCATTGTCTGGAACTTAAAAATCATTTACGGGGAAACATTATTTTATTTTACCGTCAACTAAATAGAATTAAAACAATTAATAATTTATTAGTCACAATAAATTATTCGACTCTTTTTCCCTTTATTTTCCAAATAACATCACGTACCTATTTTCTGACACATTAAATAATAATTCAAAATCAGAAAATATTAAAATACTACTAGACCCGAGGAGTGGGTGTTACAATTTTCTATTTTATTTTACCAATCAAAGATTTTTAATTTTTTATTTAGTAGTTCTTTTCTTTATAAACTAAATACTTATTTTGTTTTACTAATCAAAACTTTTCAATTATTAATTTTTTATTTTTTTTCCTTTGTAAAGTAAATACATAACCAAATATTTCAAGTTTTTACTTCTTACTTTTTACTAATTATATTACTTTATATTTTTTCCTTTATAAAGTAAATACATAACCAAATATTATATATATATATATATATATGTGTGTGTGTGTGAGTTTCATTTTCTTACATTCATAATTCTCTGTTATATCTTCAAAAATTAAAGTGTAAAACTTCAATTTGCATTTTATTCTAAATATCATTTAGGAGACTTAATTAGTTAATAACCTCAATATATATGCGCCTAACACACAAATAATCAAATGCATCGGTAGATAAGAAACATCAATAGATTATTTAATGAAAGTATGTAATGGTGCATAATCAATCAAAGTTTTATTTTTTTGTTCCTTTTAATTTAAAGAGTAAATAATCAAATTTAATAGGGCGAGTTTCATTTTTCATATGCTTACTCTCTATTATGTTTTCATAAAATTAAAGTACGTATACATTTTAAATATCTTTTAAAAAATTAGGTGGTCAACCACTAACAATATATATGTCTAATACATATCGTTTAAATGCATAAATATATAAAAGACCTAAATCAATTACTTAATAAAAGCATATAAGATTTTTCACATGTAACTTGATTATCATTGAACTGAACTTATTTCTCTTTTGAAATGTGATATTCAAAATATATAGCTTAGAAACTCTACGTATTATATATATATATATATAATGTTCATATTAGTCGAAAACTAAAACTCTAAAGATATATGATCTAAAACTAAAACTAAAACTTTAAATATATTTTTTTATATCCCGCTGCAACGTGTGGGTAAGAAAAACTCGTTGTACTACATATATGATCTAGAAAACTTCCAATAAAAACAAATAGACCCGTTATTGTATTCAAATCATTTTTATTTTATTTTAGAAAAGGATAAAAATATTATGATGATTATTATATTTCTGATTCAGTTTATCGATATTTTGCGATAAAAAAATACCTTTACCTTTCGTGTACATGTACTTTTGTTTGATCGATCATGTGGATGGATGGTTTGCCACTTTGCCTTGGTCTCTAAAGTCAAAAAGTCAAGAACCTGTCCAATAATTGTCATATTAAATTAATATAATGGGGTTGCATGTGATATTTCCTCAAATGTATGGCTGGCTTTGAAAATTTCCCCAACACTGTACTACTTTTCATTTGGCCCCTCCAATTTAGAAAATGACAAACATTATGTATAAGCACATTTCTCTTAATATTTGAAAATGTTACCTTAAAATTTAACTTATAACATTTATAGTAGAATTTAATTAGTTTTAATTTTAGTCTTAATTAACTGATTGACACTAGAATGTGAATGAGAGCTTGTACTCCATGCATATATGGTTTTTTTCAATAAAAATATTTGGTTCATTAATTATACATACTACACCAAATGAGATTTTAAAGGTGTTCGGTTTGAGTAATGTTAAATATGCCTACTTACATAGACTTAAAAACAAGCATAAACTTTTGATTGGTTGAATTTTTTCTCTCTTCTAATCTCATCCAATCAATTTATCAAACACATCAATCACATCCTTAGGTCTATATTTAGTTCCATGAATTTAGGTCTACCAATCATTTTCCGTTCGGTTTAACTAAAATGCCTTATTACAAAGTTACGATGAGTTATATGAAGATTATTACAAACTATTATATATATATATATATATATATATATATATATATATATATATATATATATATGTATGTATGTATATATATGAGACAAGGACTCAGATAAACATATGTTTATAGTTGAAGTAGTGTTTATATAAATATTGGTTTCCCGAGTCATAAAGAGTATTCACACCAAACATTTTATAGTATCAGTCATACTTCACATCGCATAATACATTAGCATAATACCTAGTATACGCTATGCGGTGGAATACGAAATATTATCATATATAGTGACGCGACATACATTACGTTTGTTATTCAGTGATAGATTATTCGTGTTGATGACTCAATTATTTGTGATGATAATTTAATATAACGGTTATGTGGAGTTACTGATTCATGAAATAGAAATGAGAGTGAAAATCATGAAAATGATAAAATTGTTAAAAGATGAAAATTAAATTACATAAGTTAATTAAATATAGAAGTAGACTTTCTATTAAAAGTTACTAAATATAGAACATAAAAGTTACTAGAACATAGAAAAGATTTATATTTGAAGTTTAAAATATAGAAGTATAGATATATGCTAACATAAATTTGAAGTTTAAAATATTAGTTAATTAATAATTATTATTAATAATATACAAGTAAATTATAGGATCTTTTCTCATTTCTCAATTTGCATTCCTCTGTTATAAATACATCTTGGCATTCCTACTTAGCTTGAATAAGATCGAACTCATCACCTTAATATAACTACGTACATACCTCCCAATTTTATTCATATTCAATTTTGATCAATTTGGTGGATCCTTCAGGTGTAATCACCTTAAAGATGACGAAAAAACATCAAAAGATCCAACAAAAGGCAATCTCATCCTCCTCATCATCATTGTTGCCATTGCCATTGTCACCAGCACCACCATCAATGAAGAAAGAAAAATACAAAGGAGTTCGAATGAGGAGTTGGGGTTCATGGGTTTCCGAGATCAGAGCACCAAATCAAAAATCACGTATATGGTTAGGATCTTACTCGACTCCTGAAGCAGCTGCTAGAGCTTATGATGCCGCCCTTCTATGCGTTAAGGGTCCACCAGCAAATCTCAACTTTTCTCCCCACCAATATGATCACGACTCTTTCAGCACGACCGCCACCATGTCTCCAAAATCAATCAAAAGGGTGGCCGCTATCGCGGCTGCCACTGTTCCATCTACACCATCATCCCCATCTTATTCCTCACCCGTTTCTCCATCACAATCGTCTTCGTCATCAAATCACAAAAGCCAAAGCCAAAGCCAAAGACTCTCTTTAGAAAATGACCCTTTTGATGGCACCTTGATGTCAATGGTTGCACCGTGGTGCAATTTCGGCTCACCAATGTACTATCATTTGATGCACAATGAATCTCCTTTTGATCCCTCCGATGAAGAAGGTGACGATGAAATTCATCTATGGAATTTCTACTAATTAAATCGTATTAATTTTTTACTCTTCGTATTTATTTTTATATATATATCTTGCTAGCTAACATTTGATTGATTTTATTAAATCTAGCTAAAATTTGGTTTTTATTTGTTTATCTTATAAATTTATTCATATGTATGTAAACTAAAGGGGTGTAGATCTCGTGGAGGGAATCCTATGTATCTTCTTCCCCCGACATTCAAATTTAGTTTTTTGTAATCGTCAGCTCATATTTATTTATTCATTTTCTTTAATTCAATCTATTTCTCTCTGTCTATCTTTCGTTACAATTTACGTACGTATGTATGTGTCTTGATGCATATTTCACACTAGGTGTGTAAATCAACATAAACTATCATATTACCCCTGCCAACGGTCCGTCGTTGGGAAGCTTCGGAGCAACCGACGCAACCGACACCGTTGGCACGGGGCGTCGGTTGCGACCCGTCGGTGGGGAGCGTCGTAATAGTGAAGGAAAAGGAAAAGGGGTGGGTCCCCGTCGGTTGTGTGAAACGGCTAAAAAAAAAAAACTTTTTAACCATTTTCATTTTACTATATAGACACAACATATACTCACTAATTTTAACACATCTCATTTCCATTTTCACTCAATATAAATACAATCTTTAACCCATTTCACATACACTCTTTTCACCATATTCCACCATCAAAAAATACCATATATCAACACAAATTAAACCAAATTCCACCACCAAAAAAACCCATTTCACATACACAAATTAAACCAAATTCCACTACCAAAAAATAGCATATTCATACACAAATTAAACCAAATTCCACCACCAAAAAATGATACCCAACCAATCAACCGGCGAAGATATGTGGAACAATTTAATAAACAATCACATACCGAACACGACCCATAATCCAACTTCACCGACGGTCACATCTTCCGCTCAATCTAGCAACTCGTCACCAAGTCAACCCCCCGGTTTTTCACAATACGCTACACAATTTCAAGGTTACCAAAATTACCAAAACTACCAACACTTTTCACCGTATGCTCCACTCCAACAAACTCCACCACCATTCCAACAAACTCCACCACCATTCCATCTCACTCCACCACCATTTTGTAACACCCCCGAATTCGTTGATTGTGGTTAGCGGAAGCATTGGTATAAGCTGGGGGTGCCACAATAACAATGTACATGCATACGTATCAGAGCTTATGATTACAACGGAACATAATATATTAAGATGCCAAATGTAATAGTTACAAAGTTTACGATTCGTCAAATCGTACAAATGTAAAAGTTATTAAGTTTAAAAGTAGATTTCGTAAATATGACTAAAATCACTTTAGTTATACAAAAGAAATCTAAAGGTTTCAAAAGTTGGCATCCTAAAGCTTCGCGGGTCGCCCTAGTTCCGTATGTGCAGGCGGTTCTTACGTGCGCAGCTAATTCCCTGAAAAACATAGTAAAAGTCGACAACGAGGTTGAGTGAATTCACATGTTTTATGTTTGCAATAGTTGAATCAAGTTTGTAAGCACAGTTGTTAAAACCAATACGTTCACAAATAGTTATTGCCATAATAGTTAAGTAAATGTTTTGTGGAATGTTATCCAAATACAGTTCGGTTGGGATGTTGCCCAAATTACAGTTTGCATGGGATGTTACCCAAAATGCCGTTTACGTGGGATGTTACCCAAAATACCGTTTACGTGAGATGTTACCCAAAATACCGTTTACGTGGGATGTTACCCAAAATACAGTTGCAATACGTTGCTGGTCGTTCTCCAGCGTTTCCAAAACGGTACCGATCGTTCTCCGGTCTAAATACGCACGGGTCGTTCTCCCATCCAACTCGGCTAGTCATTCTCTGGCAATAAATACTGCTGGTCGTTCTCCAGCGAAACACAGTACTGGTCGTTCTCTGGTCAAAAGACGCACGGGTCGTTCTCCCGTCCACTTGGCCAGTCGTTCTCTGGCACTAAAATACTGCTGGTCATTCTCCAGCGAAACACGGTACCAGTCGTTCTCCGGTCAAAAGACGCACGGGTCGTTCTCACGTCCACTTGGTCAGTCGTCCTCTGGCACTAAAATACGTTTTTGGTCGTTTTCCAGCGTTTACATAAAAAGTACCGGTCGTTCTCCGGTTTACCAAACAAGTTTTGTCATGTTTATAGTATGAAAATGTTGTTCAAATACCAGTTTCGTTGTAAGGATTCAACAGTTCAAAGTACTCAAATCGTGAGAGTAAACAAGTATGATAAACAATCATGTAAGCAAAAGCAGTTATGACAATCAATAAAGCAGTTGACTATGTTTCTCACCCCAAGTTGAAAGCGGTAAAACAGTTAAAAGTGGGGCTGTGAACTCACCTGTTGAGTTGAGTATCTTCGAGTGCTAGCAAAGCCTAAAGCCCAAGTATAGTCCGGAATCTCCTAACGTCCTAAACGTATGAGATTTAATAAGTATGTGGAGGTCTAAGTTTACCATCCATGCTAGTGTTCGTACAACCAAGTTATGTCCAATTGTTTGTTTGATGTTTATGTTTGAAGTTTTGAAAGTGTATACGACTCGTTGGTAATAGTTCGAAATCTCAATTTCATTAAAACAAGTGCGTTTGAAATGTTTGTATAGTTCGTATATCGTATCATACGTAGGCATACGTTCCCGGTTAAGTTTGACACTTAGTGCAAAATCATTTGTAAGGTTTCTGTTTTATGCGACACAAGGGTTTGTATCGCATTCCCGCGGCATCCGCAATTTAATGCGACGTAAGCATTTGTGTCGCAAATGCTGTGACATAAGTAGTTGTGTATCAAGTATGCGACATAGGGTGAATTATGCGACATAAGCCGTTGTGTCGCATAGTGCGACGTAGAAATGGTTCTGCGACATAAGACGTTATGTCGCATAGTGCGACGTAGGAGTGGTACTGCGACACAAAAGCTTGTGTCGCACTACTGTTTTCGGTCTTGTGCGACATAACGAGCTGTTCGAACGAAAACTTAATTTTTCCACCCAAAAACGTTTAGATCTTTCACATACAGACTTGTAACATGATTTTAGGCTATAATAATGAAGTAAAAGTGAAAAGAAAGTAGTTTTCCTTACCAATTTGAGTGAAATTTGAAAATTAGGTGGGTGATGAAGATGGTGATGAAAATGGTGGATCTTGAGCTTGGATCTTGAAGATGAAGTTGATGATCAGTTTTGTTGCTGTTGTTCCGAAAATACAAAGAAAATGGTGATGATTTAGTGATTTTTTTGGTGGTTGATTTTGAGAGTGTTTGATGAAAAAGAGAGGTTTGTGCGTTTAATGAGTGATGAAAATGAAGTGAAAATGGGGTTGGGTGGGGGTAAGGGCTGACGTTTTGGTCAACAAAAGGGGAGGGAAATTTGTCCCGAATTTTGTGGTATTTAGCCCGTGTTCGTTTACCCGATCATTAAATATTAGTTTATTTTAAATTGGTAAATTTTAAATACATTTTAGAATGTATTTTAGTTGAGATATCTTTATAAAAGTAATTTGACTAAGTTGTAAAATTATAACTTTGTTTTGTTACAGAAATGTTTCGAATTTGTTTCAGTTTACGAAATACTTGTTAAATATTATCAAAATAATATTTAATAGACGTTAATGTTAACTAATAATTTCATATTAATAATTAATTTTATTCACCAACAGTCGTATGTTTTTGTTGCGTTGTTTAAATCGCTCTGTACATAATTACAGCTATATATGAATAAGTAATACTACGCGTATTATCTAGCTGGGCTTTGCTAGACTTATCTCTAAAATGTGTTGTGAATTCACTTTAAGTTAGGGAATTAGCCTAAAAATGCGTGCAATTAACGTTTATAATTATGTTGAAATTGCGGGGTGTTACACATTTGGAGACCCACGATTTTTAACACCATCCTCTGCTTTCTCTCCATTTCCACCTACTCCAATAAAACTATCCACAATTCGGAAACATCCACACTCCACCCGAGCCCGAGTCTCAAGCCGAAGCCGAGCCCGAAGCCGAAAAAAGGAAAAGGAAAAGGAAAAGGAGAACCAAAAAGGGTTCGAGTGACGCCGCTACTTCCTCGCGTAGTTTGAAAGAAAAAGAACGTTTAGTCAACATAGAAGCCGCGGAAGCACAAAAAGCGGTATTGGCCACGATCGACAAAAATTCGGTCAAAAAAATTATATTAAAATCGTGGAAAATGTTATATAAAAAAATACCGAGCGGTCTTAAAGGCAAGGAAAAAAGGATGCTCGAGGAGGTGCGTCAAAGCGTTGTCGATAATTATGAAAATGATTATAAGACGGTTTTCGGTCACGAAGCAGGTTCGGGTTCGGCTCACGTCAACGATTCGGACGAAGCCGACAACGAAAATGAAGACGAAGTGGGTTCGGACGATTCGGAGTAGACGACTAGTTGTCTTTTTTACTTTTGAATAAAATGTATTGTTTTTAGGAATTGTAACTTTTTTTTTTAATTTTTAGGAATTGTAACATTTTATTTTATATTAATGTAATGTTTTTAGTTTTGATAAAAATGTTTTATTTAAGTTTATGTTTTAATAAATAAATAAATAAATTAGTGTACGAGTCCTAAAAAAGAGAACTGATGTTAAATGATGTTCACTGTTGGCAGGGTAGTGTGACTAGTGTCAGTTTGTGTCAGTTTTGAAAAATGCTGACATAATGCTGATATGGCACCAACTGATGCGTCAGTTGATGTTCACCATTGGGAGTGTTCTTATATACCCATGCAATGAGTTATATATAAATACAATTATAGGAATTGCAAATGAAATAACATCATCTTCCATCTTATATATGGTGTATAGAAGCTAATTAAGTTAACATACATGCTCATACTCGACACCTCTTATCAAAAACAAAATCCATTCCTTATTAACTCGGATGAACATTTTATATTAAACACAATGGTTTGCTTTCGCTCGAGGGCATCGTGAGGAAGACGGTAAGAATATTGAATTGATGAATGTTTTCCTCAAACAAAATGTGAAAAACGTGACATTGTTTTAATAGGATAGTTAACTTACGAAAAAACTATAAATAAAAGGGATTCACCGAGTGCACTAATTGAGTGAAAACTTCACTGCAAATAGAATTAAAGAAGCTGACAGTTAAACATATATTTAAGAAACTATCGATTATACGATGTTGCAAGGCGTATACGAGGTTTGATCTTTATTTAAGATATTAACCAAAGAAAGTACATCACTCTA
Organism: Pseudognaphalium luteoalbum; assembly: GCA_963422505.1. Lineage (NCBI taxonomy): Eukaryota > Viridiplantae > Streptophyta > Magnoliopsida > Asterales > Asteraceae > Pseudognaphalium > Pseudognaphalium luteoalbum. The sequence continues at coordinate 521,006 of OY730193.1, forward strand.
GTCACGACAACAATAATCTCTTGCAACAAAGAATGCACTTCAAACGGAAGTACAGCTTGAGAAGCATATAGCCCATACAGCAATGTACAATCGAAGAAGCATACAATAAACAACACTGTACAGCTCATGAAACATACCTCAAACAACGGTGTACAACAGAATCATTTGCAAAACAGAAATGTCAGAACATTAAGCATCAGAAACAACAGAAGATATATTCACCATGATTCTGGCAGAATGGCACCATATAGTACTGCTCGCAAAGTAACAACGACTACCAGTGGATTAGACTCCTAGATTCTGTAAATCAAAGCACATAAAGTGAGTACATGGTACCTCTCTAGATAAAATGAATCATCATTGAACTAGAAAAATTAGCAGATTCGGGTAGTGAGTGGAACTGGGTAACATTTTGAGTAAAGGTTAGGTTGGGTAGGATTGACTTGCAAACACTCTTTTGTCCATTAATTTTTATATATAATTGTTGTGTTAGTCATGGTGGAAAAATCTATATTTTTTACATAAATAATCCAAATTTAAAGTAACCTGATATGGGAGTTTGTATGCATTAAATTATACATTTTGAGCAACCTTCGACCCATCAGACCCATTTGACCCGATCCTTTTTATAGCTAAGATTTTTTTTTGACCAGACTGAGATATAAAATAACCAAAATCGGCACATTTACAGGTAATGGCCAACATTACGACCGATAATTACAGAAAACAATAGTTGCATGAGACAAACAAACTCAAACAAGATGCCTTTTACATGGCTCGACAATTTGGTTGCATAATATATTTCTATATATTCTGGAATAGTGAGAGAAAAATAACCATACTAGCTATCTAGATTAACAAATGCTGACCATGTAGCTCGACAAAGTAGTGTCCCAGCTAACGGTCCAAATCAAGTTTCATGTATAACATTTCTATGACATTCTAGACTTCTGTTTTTGGAAGTTCAATAAGTGGTATCCAGCTGAATTAAAAAGAGAAGTGTAAGGATGGAGTGAGAAAGGTTGGGAAAACCCCAGCATATGATACTTCCAAAATTAAGACTCTTGCAAGCAATTTTCATGAAACACATACAGATAAAAGGTAAGAAGCAAGAGGGGGGAGGCCTTCAATTAGAGGTATGTATATGTATGAGAGTTGGAATATATGTTGCCTTCAAAAATACTGATACAAAAGCAATTTATGAACTATATTAGTGTTTACCTCAAACTTTGGCAAGCAGGATACCACAATGGTACCCACAAAGTTCACTTAAGTAGTGCCTTTAACTATCATGACAGGGCATGGCACATGGTTGGAGCAATAGTTACTTACACTTCCCAAAAACATCCTGCATTTCGAGGAACACTCTGTTATGTCTACTAATGAAATTTATAATTCCTCACTAATCAAGTATTTAGCAGAATAATGCGTAATTGACTTAACACGAGGTTTAATGGAGTATCTGGCCAAAATGCCGCACTAGATTAAGAAAATTTAAGGATTAAAAGCAATGTAATGACTACCATTACAAGCAATGTGGAGCAGCACATAAATTCAAAGCTAAGGTGGACATATGATAGCTTAACAAGCTACAATTGCTGGATGCAACAGACAGTAATGTTACCTCTTGATAGGACCAACAGAGCGACATCCCATTACAAGCAAATCAGCATGTAACTCCTCAACAGCTTCACATATTTTCTCCTTGGGATCCCCAATCAGTATTTGTGTCTTCACTTCCGCCTGCTAATAGATTTTAAATATATATGAATCTTAAATTATATATAGGAAACATGGTTATGACATCATCAATCTAAATCAAACTTAATTCATCAATTAAGTCCCTCTATTTTAATTAAATTAAAAATAGGACCTTTATACTAATTAAACAATCAACACCCGTGTGTACACACGGGTTTAAGATCTAGTAAGTATATACTTGACTCTACATGTATGACGAGTCCATGGGCGATGTACGAATATTTAACGACCCCTTTTTAAAAAAATAGCTCCTAAGTTTGCAAGATTAAAGAATCTTCAGGTAAACAAGGAGAAGTAAAATCGAGAGAATAAGTTTCAAAGTAACCTACAAAATGAATTGCATGTCATTTAACAGTTAACCACACAGCTCTAAATTTGGTAAACTGACTGACTCACGATAACAGAGCTTCAGGGGAGCACATGTGTACATGACGCTTCACCATTACCACTCTTCTACATGCAAATTAACAAGCACATCATATGATAAACTTCTTCTCATTAAGGGCATGAAGAAGCACAGTAGTTCCACAGAAACCTTATCAATAATATTGTCGCACATTCAGAGCAAGTACGCTAAAAGTGTATTGAAGTAGTCGTGGCAATAAAATTATGAAAAAAAATGTCACACCCCACCCCTTCCAAAAATGTAAAAAACTAAGGGGCTTTTATCTTCACTATCTCATATCCATAATAAAATGATTAACTCAAAATGATTTGATACAAATCGGTAGCACAGTTAGCTACACATCACTCTCCAGTTTCTCACAACTAGAACCAATAACTCTGCCCAATTCCCAAATCACCCTTCCTAGTTTATTTAGGCAAGAACCTTATATCACAGCTTCATAAATCATTAGCTATATAAATATAAGTTAGTATTTGTGAAATATAATCCACTTTGGCACAACATGAACCTATATATATATATATATATTACCATCTAGTATTATGTAGTTTTAAATTTAGGTATGCAGTTATTATTATACTTAATAATTAATAATAAACGTAACTAATAATGAATCAACCATAATAATGGAGTAAATATTAATAAGAGAAGCTAACGTTCTTATCAGCACAGATCTTCATAGCATGAGTTATAATAGCATCAGTTATCCGGCGTTGATGCGCCTCGATGGCCGCAGCAAACGCAGGCACCTCCACATCACCTGATATTCATACAATCAATAATGTAACATCAATAATAAATATGTATATAATTAGATTGAATAATAAAGGATATATAAGTTTATCGATCACGCAAAATTAAACATCTACTTAGATAGAATTGATCCGGCGATTGCAGAAACTTAACTAGGACCACCGAAGGGAATAGCACCGGGATTGAGACCAGCGGCGATGGAGGGAGGAGATTGAACGTGAATAATGACTAGAGATCCTTCGGGACGAAGCTTGACGTTATCGAGTGCCCAATTTAAAGCGTTCATACTCACATCGCTGCCGTCGACGGCAACGAGCACGCAACCTAGGTTTTCGGGCATGATTTTTGCTGAAAATTGAATTAGGTTTTGGAAAATGGAGGAGATCATCATATGATTGATTGAATAGCCAAGGGTTTTTACTTTTTACACCTTTTTTCTACCGTCAAGTCATACGGAGTAACTATTAGTCAACTCACTATCCAAAACTATTGTTTGACTTTGACTTTTTGTTTGTACGTACGATTGCAGAAAATAGATGTCATGCCTTTTCGTACAGAATTTGTAATAGACACCGTAACATATTAGACCATTTGCAATGGTGCAGCCCATCATGGGACGTTTTGGGTGGCATATCAGCGTCGACGTCTAGTCAGCATGTACAGTGGTAAACTCAGAACGCCTCAGAACGCCCCAGAACGCTCATCATCCCCCTTGGCCCCATCATTTTCTTTTAATTTTGATTTTTTTTAAAAAGAAACTAACTTTTCTTTTTAATTAAACTAAACTACAATTTATTAATTTAAACAAATTCATTTCATTAACTTAAATAAAAATACAATATAAAATAATTAAACAAACCAAATACATTTCATTAACTTAAATAAAAATACAATACTTAAACACACCACACTAAAATAAAAGTTCAAATTACAATGCGAGACAGTTACAAATAAAATAATACAATACAATAATCAAGCTGGAGGCAAAGATATGCTGCGGAAGTTAGGTGGAAGCGTCCAAATGTGCTCGGTGAGATCATACTGCAATTGGTCATGCACTTGTTTGTCACATATTTCCTTTATTCGCGCTTCTCTATCTTTCAAACGTTGCCTAAAATCCCGACGAGGCCGGTTAGCAGGATCATCAATCATCTCTTGTTCGATCGCAGAAATCAAAAAACCATTATCTTCTTGGATCATGTTATGCAATATGACACAAGTGTACAATTGTCTTCGCAACTTGTTTACACTCATAGCTCGTCCCGCAATCTTTAAAATTGCAAACCTGCCTTGAAGTACACCGAATGCTCGTTCGACATCTTTTCTTGCACTTTCTTGAAACCGCTTGAACTTGGCTCGTTTCTCATCAGTAGGAGAGTGATAGGCTTTCATAAGTGTACACCAATCCGGATAAATACCATCGGCTAGATAATATCCTTTTGGGTAGTGATGTCCATGGACCCAAGCATTCCCTTAAAACCATGTATCTGCTCGTGTCCTCTATAAAGCCGAGCAATATCGTTGGCAGTCGGCCTCCTCAAATACTCTCGAGAGTATAAGTCGAATACACACTTACAAAAGTTGTTAACGCAGTCGTTTGACGTGCGTTCACCCATTTGTAAGTATTCATCGAACATATCGCCGGACATTCCATATGCCAATTGGCGTATGGTGGCGGTGCACTTTTGTAACGTGCTAAAACCAAGCCGACCAAGTGCATCCGGCTTTCGTTTAAAATAAATAAAGTGATCGGGAATAGGTTGAATAGAGTATTCGGATATACCTTCGACGATTCTGCAAAATAATTCCTGACGCATACGAAAACGGCGTTTAAACAAGTTTGCTGGGTACTTTGGGGTTTCCGAAAAATAGTCGTTCCACAATCGTTCTTGAGCACCTTCGCGATCTCTTTGAATATAGGTCCGATTCCGGGGTGGTCTCGAATTAGAACTAGCATCGGCTTCATTGTTTTCTTCTTCGTCCCAAGCTTGTAACACTTGGAAAAGAAGTTCTTCTTCCGAATCAGATTCCAAAATAAATTTTAGTGAATCCATTTTTGAATTTGGTAAGAATTGAGAGAAAGTTGGATGAATTTGATGTGTGAAAAATGATAAATGGAGTATGTATATATAGAGGTTTGGAAAAAAAAATTAAAAAAATTTAAAAAGAGCCGTTGAAAAAAAAAAATAGCCGTTGAACGGCACTTTTTTAATTTTTTTTTTTATGTTTCAAACGGTAAAAATGGGAATGGGCCCCACAAAAACGCCCCACGCAGCCCCGTGTTTCTCCGATCGACGCCCCCAGAACGCCCCATTGACGGCGTTCTGGGGCATTCTGAGGTGCCAACTGAGCCAGAACGCCCGCGTTGCAATAGGTCTTACAAAAGGGGATGATTCGTACACCACCAATTTTTATCCGTATACCACTTTTCTGTTTTACAGTGTTGTACAGTACAGTACCATAAAACATATTTAGTGGGGTATGGATAAAAAATGGTGGTGTACAAATCACCTCCCATTAAAAAAAAGGACCGCAAGAATTTGAATGACAGCAAGTGGAGATACGTACGTTGTTTAAAGGCCGGCCTTTCTTCCCATGTCTCAACCAAATCCAAATGTTAATTTTTGAAGCAGATGCATATAAAAAATCCCATTCATCTTCAATTCGCACTCGGCATTATATTGGCATCACGTACCCGGTTTGCCCGCCCCACTTAAAATGATATGATCCGAAATTGTGGCGTACTTGCCCCATCCAAAATCAACGTTTCCAACTGGAAACTTGTGCCCAGATGATATAATGATACTACCATTCCTTCACCTTCATTTTCTTCTATTCCGTGAATACCCTTGCAACTGCTAGCTAGGGTCATAGCAATTCGACCCAATCGATAAGTCCCCTTAAATGTTTCTCATTTGTAGCAACACTCGTAGAGTCATGCATGGACCACACTAATCACCTGTGTACAGTGGCGGAGCTAGAAACTTAAACCACGTGTAGCAAAAAATATGTTGCAGCTTGATTCACTTCGCAACTTATCTACTTCGGTCAAAAACTAAAAGATGAACCCTATAAAAATATAACCATTCATTGTAATGTTTTAGATCGAAATAGAAACTCAGAAATACGAAACTAAAAAAAGCTATATACAAACAAAAATCAAGTGTTGACATATAAAAGGTATGTGATCTAGTTAGTGAATTGTGATGTAATGCTAAGTGCTAAGGGTAAATAACATATTAAGAGCTTTAAAAAAAATAGATATTTATTAGTTGCTAAGGTTCGAATTTGTGATGATGGGTTTATAACTGTTTAGTGCACTAGCAGACTGAGCTAGGTAGTGATATGCAATTTTGTTTGTGAGTAGGACTACTTAGAGAAACAACAAGCATTATTAATTAACCAATCAATTTTGAAATTTGTATATTTAGTCGGCTAAAATCATGTGTAGCACTTGCACCCCTTAGCATTAAGGTACATCCGTGTATAACACTTTATAGTCTTCTAGTGTATATATAACACTACAATTCATAAATATAGTGATATGGATAAAAATGGTGGTGTAAGAATCACAACTAATAATTTGCCGGGTAAATGTATTTCAGTTCCATGTCCCTCTTTCCAAGAGTATGATAATTTGTTAAAAAGATTTCCTTTGAGTGAAAACAAAGACAAAGAAAACAACTTCCTTATTTTTGTTTTTAATGTTCAAAAGCTCATAATATCACATATTCAACATGTTAATACAAATTCGAACATGTTAATACTAGAATTGCATTGTCAAAGTATATAAATAGAAATTGACCAAAAAATGTACAGCGAATTTGTTCTCTAAACCAAACGAAAATCTCAATCCTAAAAGTTTATCGATCAAAACAATCATATACTCTCGTTTAGAAAAAATGATGAATTTTGGGGAGGTTGAGTTGGTGTAGATGGTGGCCATATAACTTGTTGTTGTTGTTGTTGCTGCTGCTGCTGAGAAGGCTGCAGTTGGAAGTTATATATTGATGGTGACTCTGCTGCTGTTGATGGTGGTCCATGATACCGTCCATATTCTCTGCCACCCGAATCTTGAGACTGATCTGTTGTTGAAGTAGAAACATGCCCACCATCACAACTCCTTACTTGATCTTCATTTTCCATTGGTAACCGCTGGTAGAGTGGGTCAGTAAACGATGCAGCTACGATGTGAACTGGTCCGGCAGCTATCAGTGGCCCCACGACCGCACCACCAAACACATGACCTCTTGGACCGGCCAATGATACCACAAACTTGCCTAGAAAATCTGCAGGCGGGGATATAAACAATTAGATTAATTATAAATAAGTTGCATTGTGATTTGATAGTGATTTATAATACTAGGTAACAATGTAATACGGGCTGTTTGGGAATCCTTATTTAAAAACGTAGTTTATGTGAAGCAATTGAACAGTTTTTCATGTATCTGTATTTGCACATCTAAGTTATATAATAAAAATACCAAATACCCCTAAATTTTTGTATTCATCAGACTGTTAAAAAAAATCTGACTTTATACCAGGCAATTAAGGGTCCACCTACATCCATTTAAATGGAAAGACTAGAGTAATACAAATCTAGTATTGATAAAAAGCCAAATAAAATTAATACAAAAAGTGTAACAAATTAAAACAATAACTTCTCATGAAAGTACCTTTAGTAAAAGATGGTAAGGTGGAGGAGGGGAGCAGAGTGGCAGAGATTGTTAGCAAGTGGTATGCTCGTGCAGGGAACGTGATGTTGAAAGGGGAGTCGGGTTGACGGAATGATACCCTGGAAACGGAACCCGACCCAGACAAGACACATAACCCAGTTTGCCGACGACTGCAAAAGCGTGCAAGGGCGGTGACAATATCCGATCCATGAGCGACTTGTATAAGGTACGGTGACATGATGGTTGTTGCAGCTGGTTGGGGCTGTTTGGTAACCAAAACGGGACTTTTGGGTTTGTTCTTGGATCCAGATGGACGTCCTCTGCGTCTCCGGGCAACTTCAATCGATGCACCGTCATTGGATTGCTTCTTGCTGTCCGCCTCTTCGATGGTGAGTGAATAATCTTGATTATTATCAAATTCGTTCGTATTCATGGTTAAAGATTTGTTGGGTTTCTTGAATTACAAGGTTTATATAGAGGAGAGTTTTTTTTATAAATAAAGGTAGGGAGGTTACGATCGAGGGTTTATAATTTATCTTGTTTGATTCACAGCGGGTTTTTCGGGGTCTGGGAAATTATTTTCTTGGTTAATAATATACGGAGTACTTATCTATCTACCTATCTTCTATAGAATAGAATAGAATAATACTAATACTCGTATTATATCTTTGTATTCACTTAAACAGATCAAAGTTGAAAAGGATTTGATTTGTCAAAGTAGGTAAAAATGTGATAATAGAATTTTCTAGACGTTAGGTGTATTTTTACTGGAAAATTCTATTTATTGATTATGATGGACTTTAACACCTACAAATTAAGTGTAGTATAACTTAACTATTACTTTGACATTATCATACGTAGATAATTACATATTTAATTGCTTCTTATAAGTTATCAATTTCTTAGTTTTCATATTTGAACTCTACACATAATCATGTGTAACAATGTGTGTGTGACATGTATGGGAAATTGGTAACATATTTTTGTTTCTGGAAAGTATTCAACGAAGAAAGAAAACATAAGCATAAGCATAGTTATTAAAAGGGTAGTGATAGATACAACAAATAAAGTTGATTCAAACTCCATATGTACAATAATTACAGTACATAATATAAGTACAACATAGTACAGTTTCGTTATATAAAATAATTTATGTATTGTATATATCAACTCCCTTATTAAAAGCATCGTACACCCACAACCTAAAAATAAATTAATAAATAAATGAATAAAAAACAAGATATTTGGGCCTTTATCGTTTACATAACAATGGGCCTAATAGACTCCAAAAGTCCAGGTCTTATACAATTAACTTCTGCTTACTCCAGTTTCAACATCGCTTCTGGATCTGGTATACAAAATGTCAAAATGTATGATTATATTTATCGAAGCATAATGCGGTTTTGGTAGATTGGACTGCTAAAAAAAATAGAATACACCAAGGGCATCTTCAACGTATACACTAAAGACTACACCAAATTTGATGTAATAAAGGAATCTTTCAGGAATATACTTGCATCAAATGTGTTTAATCTCCAACGTATGCACTAAATTTCTGCACTAAAACTACTTTTAGCATTTAAACATTGACCCCTAAACTATTTTTACATTATATTTGACGTGAGTTCATTATTTTTATGATCAATTAACTTTTCAAACTATTAACTTAAATGTTAAATTTATTTATTTATTTTCGTAAAACTTCAATTACATAAGTTCTTTGCATAAATCAATGTTTAAATTACCATAATTTGTTTGAAAATTATATCTTATTGTTTCAATAATCATATTATATAATCTAAAGTATATGGTACTTAAAATAATCATACAAATAAATAAGTTTCTTCAAGTTTTGTAATTAAATAATAACAATAGTTCACATATAGGGTCTAAAACGAAACATTATAAATTTGGTGCAAAGTTTAGTGTTGCACCAAATATAGTGCAAAATCTTCAAAAAATTAGTGTACACTAAATTCTGCACCAAATTTGATGAATTGGTTGGAGAGGGTTTTTTACACTAAAACACCAAATTTAGTGCAAAACTACCTACATTGGAGATGGCATAAGGTGATGTAAAACTAACAACAAAAGCTAGGTAAAGGACGCTAACTGCAAATATACATACACGTACAAGTTATATTAATCACATAATTTTATTTATTCGTGGAGATAAATAAAATCTCCCAGGTACTTAGACTATATTTTGGGTACAATCGGTAGGCATAAAAGAAATCGTTTGATTTACCAAATCAAACCCTACTAAAAAGTTTCGTTGCAATAAATTCCCAAATATTGCCAAATCATCTGAGGGTACAATCGTCAAACAGGTCACCCCCCTTTGCACTTCCAAAAACATGTTAACAGGGGGCACCACAACATCAGCCCCAGTGAACCGGAACGTCACAGGGGGCACACGCTCCAACTCCAAATCCTTGTAGCAAAGGTCGAAAGTCCCTTGTGGGTCAACCACCGTCTCACCCCCGATTGCTTTTATTAGGTCCGAGCTGAAGTCGCTATATAACTCCCGAGGAATAAACGTTAGTGTTGTGCCGGAGTCTACGATAATGTTACCTTCGTGAATACTACTTTGCGACAACAAGTGATTGTAGGACCTCCCATTGTTACCGACCAACACGCTTTCCAAAGTAACATAGTAGTAAGTTGACGGTTCCTTCTTCACAATGGGAGTCGAAACAACATTCCGGCCCGAAACATTGGCATCACCCCCGAAATGAATCTTGCTAGTTTGATTAGAGGAATCGCTCAAATAAGGGATCAAACAGTAGGAAAATTTGCCTTGAATAACTGGATTTAATTGGTTGACTATAGAAAGTGGGCCACCACCAAGACCAATGATCCCACTAGCATCCTCATTAAAAGTACCATTGTTATCATGACCACATCCAAACACAACATTCTTTAAAGAGGTTGACCCGAACCAAAAGGTGTCCATAGCAAGGTCACCTATTGTGTATGACCGATCACCATAACTCATTTTGTAATGACAAAGATTTTTCGAGTCACATGACATTTGGTTGCTCTCCAGAGCTTCACACGCTTTCGTTTGACAAGAAAGCGTTTGATAAGTGGATGAAGAAGAGGGTACGAGAAAAGGTGGGCCCGCTTGCTTGTAACAATACTGGCAAGGTTCACATTGGGCCCACGTGAGGTCGGACCCTGTATCCGCAACCCCGAAAACTTTAACAGGTGGGGTACCAATTTGGATTTGCATTAGATATTCTCCAAGAACTCCGGAAATATCTGCTTCTATGTTTGACACAAAACCAGCCCTTTTGGAGAGACGAGAAGCTCGAAAGATAGACCGAGTGTAAGCATTTTGAAGACGGTCAGATATTGCATTGTTGGGGTTGTAAGAAGGGGATAATGGAGAGTCTCTATGAATAAGATCAACGGTAAAACCTTGGTGGTTAGGTTTTGAGTGAGAAACCGAAAATGTGATGAAGAAAAACAAAAGTACGAGAGTTTTCATGATTAAGATGATTGATTATGAAGAAGAAATGAGGATTTGATCAAAATTTATTTATAAGGTTAAAAACACAGGAATTAACCGGAAAGTAGTATACGAATTTGAAAGGTCAAAAGTTATTTACGCTAATTGTTATGGTATTAAAGGAATATATATGTTTAGATTAGAAGATAATTACGAGTATTATAACTGCAATAATTTGCAAAAATATATCACCCTGAATGTGCACTGTCAAACGTTTCGGTTGAAAGACGAAATATATTCCAAATAAAAAACATAACACCTCTGTTAAAGTTGTGTGTTCATCACTAAACTATCCTATATCCTCCTTATCAAAGATTTAAAAGAAATTCCGTAATAATAATAATAATAATAATAATAATAATAATTAAGGATACATATAAAACTATAAGAGGAGTTCGTGTTGATAGCTAATGATTTCGTGTTTATCAACGCGTATTAATTTGTAGCAATCATTGACGATATCGTTTCCTTAATAACTTAAAAGGTTTATTTAACATCTAACACCCTTGTTGTGAAGGGTTTAAATATTTTCTTGATAAAACTTAGAATTTAAAAATACAAAATTAATAATATATCCTTTTTATCAATTTATAAAATATTATAATCATTAATTACATAATTATTAATTAATAAATTAACACACATCCTATATTAGAATTATAAATAGTATATTAATCTTAAAGAGTAAAGCTCAGAGGAGAAGACCTTATATGAAGAAAAGAAGGAGAAAGCTTATTTTACTGCATTTTAAGACAAAAATATAAGAGTTAAAATGCAGTGATATTAAAATGCAGTGATTTTTGTATATATAAAATGCAGTGAAATGATGTTAAAATGCAGTAACTTTCGTAAATTACAATATTTTAGCCTTAAAATGCAATAAAAATAGGTTTTCTTCTCCTTCTCCTCAAATGAGGTCTTCCCCTCGGATCCTCTGTTAATCTTAAATGATTTAATTCCTATACTTTCAAACATAAACATTACTGAATCATTTTTAACATCGCAATAACTACAATAACTCTTAGATGAACATATTGGAATCAGCAACGTACCAACATCATTTATAATAAACTTCAAATTTCGTCGCTTATCGCGAGTTTCTTTCTAGTCTAGACATAAAACAAATTTATGGATTTTAATATATGTTGATGAACCAACCTTTAAAAGATCAATTTGATTCAACTCAAAAATATATTTTTAAGTTTGCTGATTGATTAAGATCACAATATGGACCAGTGTATGTTTCCTAAATTTAGAAACTAAAATATGTTTACTTACCATAATAACGCAATGTAATTCTAATTCTAATCCTAATAATGATGACAGTTTTTTAATTAGCTTGTATGGATGTTCAAATCTGTCACTTGAACCATTTTTTCCTTCAGAATAATGGAAACCACCGGCAACAGAGCGGAAGCAGAACGACTGCTGATAACCTTTTAAAAACCAACGATCTCAACAGCGCTCGTGACTTCGCAATTTTAGCTCAAGAAACCGAGCCCTTGCTCGAAGGATCTGATAAGATCATGGCAATTGTTGACGTCATTAGTGCGAGTAACAAACAAATCAACGATTGGTACGCAATTCTCCAACTAGAACATGGGCGAAATGACGATATCGATAAGATTAAATCACAATATCGTCGCCTTGCTCTTCTTCTTCATCCTGACAAGAATTATTTTATGCCTTAGCTGATGTGGCATTTAAATTAGTAGCGGATGCGTGGGCCGTATTGTCTGATCATGTTAACAAAAATGCATATGATAATGATCAGCTCATGCGTTGCCTAATGGGACCGGTGGCCGAATCGGAACGCCACCACCCACTCAGCTGAAACGGTGGCTTCAACTGCTAGAAGCACGTTCAATAAAAGAAGAGGTAGGTCGAGAAACAATCTCGAACCCCACTGGGTTTATTAGTTTTGATACAACAACAAAAAGCAGTTTTGATGTTTTTGGGCATTGTTATTCACACACAAGGTCAGCTGAAACCAACGTTGTTGTATGTGCGGTGTCAAGTCTTGATCCGTTTTATAATCGAGCTCATTATAATTAATTATTTGTCTCAATCTTAATTTCTACTCGTAACATTTTTTTATTTAGGTTTGCTAGGCTGTTACTATAACGTTTCATTATACTCTATAACTCGTGTACAAACGATAACAAGATTATGAGGTGGTTTTATCAATGAATCAACAATATAATTATGTATTGGTTAGTGTTATACTAAGTTTTAAACTCGTATATACATATGGCCGTTGATTTTTAATATAAAATTTTCGTATTTAGTATATTATTTTCAATGATAAAGTGTGTGTTAATATGTATATTAAGCATTTAATTGAATTCGTGATAATATTACTTTATGTAAACGGATTTTTATAAATATAGATTAAAAGATTTTGAAACCAAGTTAGTAAAAATATATTAATAATTTTTAATCTATTGATACGAACCTAGCTCATATGGAGCTATAAGTTCAAATGTAGAAACACCCCCAAGACATATAAGCCATCAACAAATCCCGTACTTGTATAATGTGGGATCATAACATCTATATAAACCTTTTCAAGGTATTTTATTCCCACTCAGTAAATTATAAATAGATATATTACAGATTGATTTGGATCGTTTTTTATTAATGGATAAGTTTCTTTTTGTATGTAGGCGAGTATTTGATTAGGAATATTCTTTTTTAATAGGTTTGAGGTCTTATTATAAAATTAACTAAAATTAAAGGACTTAATTAATAAATTGTAGCATAATTAAAATGATGATGCCGTAAAAGAATTTCATATATATATATATATATATATATAGGGATGAGTTCTGTTGAAAACAATGAGATAAAAAACTCAGTGAAAACACATTTCCACCCTCCATCTAATCTAACATATATATATATATATATATATATATATATAAGGGGTGGGGATAAAAAAAACGGTGAAAACACTTTTTGATATACAAATTTTTTAAGTTGTGAACTTTCATTTTTTTTGCTTCACATATGAATTTTTTATGAACCTTTATATTTTTTTTGTTACATAAAATTTTCGTCATGAACCTTTATTTTATTTTTTTGCTTCACATAAAGTTTATAACATTTTCAATTGTGAACCTTATTTTTTTCACATAAATTTTTTTTAAAAAAAAATCATGAAAATTTTGAATTTTTTTTTTGTGAACTTTAATTTTTTTTTAGGTTCACGAAAAGTTTTTAACTTTTTCAACCGTAAACCTTAATTTATTTTTTGAGTTCACGGAAAGTTTTAACTTTTTCAATTGTGAACTTTTTTTTCAGCTGTGAACCTTAATTGTTTTTAGGTTCACGGAAAGTTTTAAAAAATTTCAATTGTGAACCTCTTTTTTTCAACTGTGAACCTTAATTATTATTTGAGTTCATGGAAAGTTTTTTACTTTTTATTTGTGAACCTTAATTTTTTTTTGTTCAAGAAAAGTTTTTTACTTTTTCAATTGTGAACCTTAACTTTTTTAGATTTACAATTTTTTTAAGTTGTGAACTTTCATTTTTTTTGCTTCACATATGAATTTTTTTGTGAACCTTTAAATTTTTTTTGTCACATAAAATTTTCGTCATTAACCTTTATTTTATTTTTTTGCTTCACACAAAGTTTATAACATTTTCAATTGTGAACCTTATTTTTTCACATAATTTTTTTTTAAAAAAAATTCATGAAAAATTTGAATTTTTTTTATTGTGAACTTTAATTTTTTTTGGGTTCACGAAAAGTTTATAACTTTTTCAACTGTAGTCCTTGATTTATTTTTTGAGTTCACGGAAAGTTTTAACTTTTTCAAATGTGAACCGTTTTTTTCAGCTGTGAACCTTAATTTTTTTTAGGTTCACGGAAAGTTTTAAAAAAATTCAATTGTGAACCTCTTTTTTTCAGCTGTGAACCTTAATTATTATTTGAGTTCATGGAAAGTTTTTTACTTTTTTATTTGTGAACCTTAATTTTTCTTGGTTCACGAAAAGTTTTTTACTTTTTCAATTGTGAATCTTCATTTTTTTGTTCACGGAAAGTTTTTAACTTTTTTAATTGTGAACATTTTTTTTTCAACTATGAAGCTTAATTTTTTTAAGATTCACAACAAGTTTTTAACTTTTCTAATTGTGAATCTTATTTTTTTGTTTTGAGTTCACAGAAAGTTTTTAAGTTTTTAATTGTGAACCTTAATTTTTTTGTTTTTATTTTCGAATTTGACTTTATTTTATTTTTTTATAAAAAATATTTTTTTTTGTGAACCTTAATTTTTTTGGTTTACTTCAAAAAAATAAAAAAATCACACCTTAAAAAAATTGTGAATGAAAAAGTGTTTTCACCATTTTTTTATCTCCAACCCTTTTATATATATATATATTAGTTAGATTAAATTAAGGGTGGAGATGTGTTTTCACTGTTTTTTTTATCTCATTGTTTTCACAGGATCTCATTCCTATATATATATATTTGATTCAAACTTTATATATATATATATATATATATATATAATTTAATTAATTGCTTGATTTGAGACATAGAATCTATTATCTATTACGGAGTACTTTGTATATACTATGTGTAACACCCGACTTTTCCAACAACATGTTTTATAATATATTATCCTTAGGAAGCGAAGTCCCAAACTTTTTACAAAATATTTAAACAACAATTACAAACTTAAATCTTATACTTGCAAATATTTAATTACATATTAACAAAAAGGGTGTTATGGAAACCTTTTCAACCAAAATTATCAAAAAGTCAGAGTTAGCGCATCAAATCAAACATCCAGCTAGTCATCATCAACCTGATCTACATCTACTAACCACAATCTGCAAAACAGTTAACAACGAGGGGTTAGCTTATTGCTAAGTGAATGGAACCGTAACCGACGGTTCAATCCAATCATAACAAGTCTTACAACTAAATAAACCACAACAAACTAAACACATAAGCACATAAGTACATGAGGATCGGAGGAATAACAACCACAACAATCCTACCGATAGCCTGACTACTACCTTCACAGTATTGGTTAATTCTCAACTATGTGTCTCAAAGTAACCAAGACAGCTACACAGTAGTAGCCAGACCCAACCAACCAACGTTGACCTCACTCCAAATCATATCAACAACTTGTCACATAAAGCATATCATATGCAATTATGGAAATCAACTGAACAACTTGTACAACCATATCAACCAATATCAATCGACACAATCAACAACTTGAATAACTGAATTTAACATGACAACTACTACTAATTAAACTATCATGGTTTACCCGTTGTAACCGAACCCGTTACAACTGAGTTGAACCGAGGACTACGGTAACCACTCACCGATATCTGAACTTCTGAACTCAGTTGTCTAATATCACTGAGTTGCTGCTCGTTTATCTGGAAACACAATAGTACCAAGTCAGTAACTCATCACAACTAATTGATTATTATAAACATACTCTACTAAATAACATCAACTATTACTTAAATAACACAAGTACACAATTCACATATTATCAAATTTCTCAAATTAAAACATGCAAACGCGATCCTGGTTGAGAGTGGCTGGATCGCGTTCCACAGTACAAAACTTTCTGTTACCAATTTTCACTTACCAACGCGATCCGGACTAAGGAGCTGGATCGCGTTCCCAAGAACAAAATCAATCCGACTCAAGTTTAACACTGACTAACGCGATCCTGATAAAGGAGGCTGGATCGCGTTTCTATGAACAAAACGTACTAAATAAAATAACACATAGCAACGCGATCCGGACTAGGGCTCTGGATCGCGTTCACACGTTTTACAGCGGAGGTTCAGACCTGCAACAGTTTCAGCTCGAACCAAAAATCCTTTTCACCAAAATGCTTATGTAATACTCGATTTTATCATGTAAATGACCTCTACCAACATGTATAAACATACAACAACAACAAACAATATCATCTAACATCAAAACTCATACCTTCAACATACAACTACCCAATTTAAATCAAAACCCTATTTATTCAACTAAAACTTGAAGAACACTATCAAATAACATAATTATTATCATTATACAACCAGAATTATCATCAAAAGACTATCATTTCATAAACCCTAACACCTAAAATTATGATATATGTATAAATTATGAAGAACACTTACCCTAACTGAAAAACAAGATGATGATAATCTGATTTTACTAATCTAAACCTTCCACACAATTTTAAATCCCCAAATTTCCTTTGATACTTGTTAGAGAATTTTAGAACAGAATGAAGAGATGAAATGTTAGGTAGAATAAGTCAGTTTCATCACCGCTTCCATTCTTATCTATGTTTATATTATACCCCCACTAACTCTATTGTCTGGAACTTGAAAATACTCGCGAGATAAAATATTTTATTTTACTGTCAACTTTATTAATTTAAAACAAATAATATTTTACTTGTCACAATAAAAACTGAAACTCTTTTACTTGTTTATTTTCAACTAA
Organism: Pseudognaphalium luteoalbum; assembly: GCA_963422505.1. Taxonomy (NCBI): domain Eukaryota; kingdom Viridiplantae; phylum Streptophyta; class Magnoliopsida; order Asterales; family Asteraceae; genus Pseudognaphalium; species Pseudognaphalium luteoalbum. The sequence continues at coordinate 538,603 of OY730193.1, forward strand.
ACCAAATAAAATATTTCTCATTATTAAAATAACCATTTAATTTCAGGTCCAGAAACCGGATGTTACAAATCTTCCCCCCTTAGAGGATTTCGTCCTCGAAATCCAATTACACCCAAATAAACTAATCATACACTATTCTTCTATTGTCATACAACTTAATCACATTGCACTACTATTATAACAAAGTAAACATAGAATATACCTGTCGGGTCTTTGTCCAACTCAAGCAACTCTCCCACAGTCATCTGAAATGCTCTACCAGTCGCCGGTGGTATATTCTTTCTCTTCTGCCCAACTGACGCCGTTGAACCTGAACCCGAGCTTCCAACTAAACCCGAACCTTGATTTAATTTCTCCGGACATTGCCTTGCCCGATGTCCTTCCTTCTGACAGTTCCAACACACAAACTGAGGAAAAATGCAATCTCTAATACTATGCCCCAATGATCCACATTTAATACACCTTAAAGTCTGAGAAGTACATGGACCTGAATGTCTCGACTTACAATTTGTACACCACTGATTACTTCCCATGGAATCCTCACTAAAAACTAATCTCCTATTCGGTCCTTTACTCCCAGAAGAACTACTTTTAGATTGATGCAAGGCCTTATCTTTACTCAACTTATCTGCTGCCCGCAAATCACCATCCACCGACCTAGCTAAAGTAAAAGCCTGGGTCAAAGTATTAGCCAACCTCACCGACGTCCGATAATGTGGAGGTAAGGTCTTAACAAAATGAGTAATCCTTGTCCTCTCATCCGGAACCCATTGCTGAACAAAACGTAACTTCTCTGTAAATTGATTAATTAGCTCATCCATAGTCATTTGTTCAGTCAACTGCAAATCCAAAAACTCCTGCCTAATCCTAATCATATCAAACTCTGAACAGAATTGTTTACAAATCTCATTATAAAAATCTACCCAACTGATACTGGATCTCTGCTCTGGTGTCATATGTGCAGTTACAGAATCCCACCAATTCATTGCCTGACCTTTCAATAGTTGCACAGCATATCCCACTTTCAATTCCTCCTCACACTGACACACTTCAAATTTTCGCTCCGTATCCCTCAACCAATTCAGAGTTACTGTAGGATCATTACCTCCTTCAAACTCTTTTGGACCACTAGATTTGAATGTCTTAAACGAGCACAACTTTTTCTGTTGCTGAGGTGTTGGAAACTGATAACCAAAATCCCTGGGTTGAGTCAACCTAGCTTGTTGTTCCATATACAACTGTTCTACTTTCCTTAACCTTAATACCTCATCCTCTAACTGCAACTGATAATCATCCTGATTCGCATTAGAAGTACCGGTCTGCCCATGATTCCCATCATGAGTTTCCGAAGGTGGAACATCAATTCTGGAAACATTGTTGATCGGATTCTCGTTATCTGTCATTTCTGTACTCAAACAACATAACTCACAACTTGTTAATCGTTAGTACAACCTATACTAACCAAACAACATAACTCACATTCTGTTGCTGAGGTTTTGGGCTGTTTCATGCTTCAATTGATTCTTTAGTGAAAAGGTTTTAAAACGTTTGTGATTTCATGTGTGAATGAGATTTATATATGGGTTTCATCCCGATACACGTTAAAGTATATTTAATAAATTTATATTTTTTTAAATATCAAATTTGATAATTTATATATAAATATAATAAAGGTAAATATTTGATTCCATTAATTAATTAATTAAATGCTGAACATGTATTAAATATTTAATTAATTAGATATTTTTTTATAAAATATTTAAACTAATTAAATGTAAACTTAAAATAAATGAATAGATAAATAGAAAAATTAATGATAAGTAGATAAAGGTTCAAAATTAATTTGATATTTGTATTTTATATTTACTATACATGTCATTGAAGTTATTATATTATCAAGTTACAACTTTAAAAATAATACATCTATCTTATATATTAAAAGAAAAATCTTGAAAGAATGATAGCCATTAGATAAAGATCAACAATTAAGATCTAACTATTCATTTATTTAATAACATCATTAATCCTATTTTTATATGACTAAAAGACTAATATACCCTTCTATATTTACAATATAGACCCTTCAATATTTACAATATAAATCATCTACTTTTTTAATTTTATATAATCCTCCAAATATTTTATGAAAGTTTTAATTTAATAAAAAATTAATTATTTCTTCCATAATTCAAACTCTTCTTTATTTTATATTTTCTGGAAAAAACCCCAATAAGTTATTTTCAATTTCAAAAAATTATGACTTCATTCTATCGCCCAGTGATTTAAATTCTTATACGAACACCTTTTTTGAATTCTTTTATGAATTTCTAATTTGCAATTGTTGGATTATGGTTGCCAACGGATCGGGTTTCGATGGGTTTTAGTGTATTTGACCCGTACCACTGTCTTTTAAATTTTTTATCATTTCTAATATACAATGCTAAGATTATGAATGCCAATGGGTCAAGTCCCACCGGGTTTTAATGTATTTGTATCCATACCCGTTTAAAATATTTGTACCCGTACTTGACCCAATAACCGATGGGTACCAAATAAGTATTACCTATCGATTTTTCATATTTATTAGTGGGTTTCGATTATCCCAATGTATGTAACTTTGGTCAAACAAAAAAATAATTAATTATTGAAAATACGATGCAAATTTAAAACATGATAAAAAAACAAAACCAAGATACCATAAACTATTGTATATTCAAGATTTAAAATTTTAAAGCTGGCGAATTAACTTTTTAATTAACTAATTCAAAGTTTCGGTACTTTCAAGATAACGAACAATTTCATATATTCATATCATACAAAATTATAATTTAATACTCATGAAAATTAAAATATAATTGTGTATGTTACAAAGTTCACCCGTTGATATGTACATTATCTTATATATACATAAAATATTGTATATATAGTATATAAAACTTAAGCTAATAATAACAATTTTACGTTAATGTATTACTTAAGTATTTTTCATGGACGATTCCGCGAATTTCGCGGGTTCTAAACTAGTCAGGTATTATTTCCGCCATAAAGTCATTTATATAATATAATTTATTGATCAATTTGGTATTGGTCAAGTGGTACCGCCACCGCAAACGTCTGGACTCTACGTGTGTTACTTATAGGTTATGGGGTTCGAATCCGTGCCACATCATATATAGGTGATTTGTGGACAGATGATTTATCCGGCGTTGATGCTCCTTACAAATGGAGAAGACGTGTACCATTGAAATATGGTACATGGGTATCGGGTACCCTCCAAGTTACCCTCCAACTTACCCTTTCTAATTTGATTTATTAAGATAAATTAATTAAATGTTGTTACATTATATTTATATATTAAGTTTGTAAATTCAAATCATAAACACCCATTATATAATAAACACCTAATAACTCAACAATTAAATATAATTGGTGTCTGGATCTCATAATATCTTTTATATATTAAAAAAAAAATTGAAAAAATAATAGTCATTTGATAACGATCAACAATTAAGATGTAATCATTCATTTATTTAATAACATCATTAATCTCATTTTTATATGACTTAAAGACTAATATACTCTTCTATATTTACAATATAGACCCTTCAATATTTACAATATAAATCATCTATTTTTTTTCTTTAATTGTATATAATCCTCCAAATACTTTATGGAGATTTTAATTTAATAGATACTTAATTATTTATTCCATAATTTAAACTCTTTTGACCATCTTCTTTGTTTTAGTTTTTCAGAATAAAGCACCAATAACTTATTTTCAAATCAAGAAAAATTATGACTTCATTTCAACGTCAGTGATTTAGATTTTTATACGAAAACCTTTTTTGAATTCTTTTATGAATTTTTAATTTGCAATAGTTGGATTATGGATGCCAACTGGTCAGGTTCGGACGGGTTTTAGTGTATCTGACCCATACCATTGCCTTTTTTAATATTTTTTATCATGTCTAATTTACAATACTTAGATTATGAATGACAATGGGCTGGGTTCTACTGGGTTTAATTGTATTTGTATCCATACCCATTTAGAATATTTGTACCCATACCTGACCCAATACCCGTTGGATACTCAATTAGTATTACCTATCGGTTTTACATATTTATTAGTGGGTTTCGGTTATCTCGGATTATGTAACTTTGGTCAAACAAAAAAACTAATTATTGATAATATGACGCAAATATTAAACACGGTAAAAAAACGAAACCAACATACCATAAACTATTATATATTCAAAATTTAAAATTTTAAAGCTAACAATTAAAATTTTTAATTAACTAATTTAAAGTTTCAGTACGTTCAAGATAACAAACAATTTAATATTCTCAAATCATACAAAATAAAAATCTAATACTCATGAAAATTCAAATATAATTGCGTATGGTATAAGGTTCGCTCATTCATATGTACATTATCTTATTATATATAAAAAATATTGTATGTATGGTATATAAAACTCAAGATAATAATAACAATTATACGTTAATGGATTACTTAAGTATTTTTCATTGACGATTCTTCGCGGGTCCTAAACTTGTTCTTTAAGAAAAGTAATTTTTTTGAATACATGTAAGAGATCTCATTTTATCGTAAATATAGGTACACTTAATAAACGATAAACGTCTACATTAGTACATACTTTATAAATCAAAATTAAGAAATATATATAACTTACCGCTATAATAATATTCATTATTATTTACAAGTCAATTTGCCATTTACAATAATAAATTTATTTTTTCCCATAATTATTACTCAATTTTATTATCCATTTATATTGCTTTATTTTTGTATTTTATCACAACTTTGATTCATCATTAATTAAATAAATAACTAGTACGTTTACGAAACTTTTATTTCTTATTTTTCTATTTTTGTTGGTGCTACAAATTAAATCTTGAAATTAGATACCTCCATTTTAATGCGATTACAATTATCATGTCAACAAATTCATAATAAATTAATCGTGCCAAGATGAGTGCATATTCTCCTACTCAATAATAGTTAGATTTGAGAATTTGGACACTTTCAAATTCAAAGGAATCTAATGCTGTATATTTACAACTCATATCATTAAAAAATAAGGTTTTATAGTTTGGGAATGCTAAGTTGACACATTTTACTATATTCATCGACCACATAAACATCCTCTTTTATATAGTAAACTTTTCAAAACATCTATTCCTTTACATGAAACCAACTTCCGACTTATGCACATATAGTTAATCCACAAGGCATCCACGTCGTGTCCATATTATATCCACATTAATATTTTACCTGAAAAATAAAACCCCCCATTTATTTAGACGAATTAATGTATATCAAAAGTAAGTTGAATTTATAATTATTATCCTTTTATACTTACGATATGATAAACAAATACAAATTTGATGGATTGTGTGTATACAAGGGTCTAAAGACTAGTTAATAAATATAAAACGTAAACACTAACGGTGCATTTAGTTGTAGAAAATTTTCTACAATTTTTCATATCTAATTTTCTAAGAAATGAAAAGAGTTTTCATTTTATAGAAAAGTGATGAAAATTTAGAAAATGTGTTCAAATGTTATTGCATTTTTTATTTTGGAAAATTAGTTAAGATTGGGTTTGAAAAATTTTAGAAAAGTGAGGGTGGTGTTATAAAGGAAAAAAAAGGAAAAGTGAAAATCATGGTTTCCCAACTCCTCCATATAACATAGAAAATTGAGTTTTCTATTTTTTAAGAAAACTTTTATGAAAAAACCCCATTTTAAACGCATTTTCCACTTTTTCATTTTTCTTAGAAAAATTTTCTGAAAAACTCATCTATTTTTTCTACGTCTAAACACAGCCTAACTTTTTAAAAACTTTTAACTTCACTAAATATATTTTATCATGTGGTGTGAATTACATGTTTGCAAAACTCTCAATATAATTCTCTATTCTAAATTCTAATGCTTACATTGAATGCTTAAATAAATGTTCACATATTTCAAGCATTTTTTCTACTTTGTATCATTACTATAGTTATTTTAACTCCCTTGCAGTCAAGATTCGGATTATTTTTTCCTTTTGGTGTTTAATATGTAGAAACGATTATGGTGTAACTATAGTGTCTAGCAACTTGCTAGTTGTAGCGATTAATAACATTTCTCTGCCTTTCAAAAAAAAAACTATAGTTATTTATTATTGGCACGTTTAATTTGAAAGCTTATGCATTGAGGGTATGTTGTTTTACTTTTGTAATTTTCCTTTCCAAAAAGTAAAAATAAATGAATAGATATAAATAGCAAATTAATCATTGAAGGTATATATTTTTGTGTGAGATTAATTAATGGAAAGCTTAGTAGTAAGTCGATCCCTTGTTCAATATTTTTTAATACAATGATCAGCTAAAACAATCAATTATTTTTTTAACAGCAATGAAAGGATTAAATTAAATAATGCACTCTAGCAAGTAACTAGAAGCATATAAGTTCCATCTAAATAGCACTAATTGGATTTTACATATCCAGTAAAACCAACTAAAGGTGGCCGCCTTGATTTTGTGTTTTCGAAAATGATGGCATTTCAATGTTTCCATAAAATCTACAGACCCGTTTTGATGACTGCATAGAAACATTTTTTGTGGGTGTTAAAATGGTTATAAAAGTCAATGCCACTAACCATTGAAGCAAGGTCTATGAAGATATTCGAGTTTGTGTTCCACCAACGTGAGATACAACATTAACTAATGAGATAAATCAACCAACCAACTAAAGTGACTATGGTACCGTTTGACATGAAGCTTTGAGAGTTTTTTGAAGCTTTAGCTTTTAGTTTTGATCGATAAGCTTCTAATAAAACTAAAAACTTTTTTTTGGCATGTACAAGCTGTGGTTTCAAAATCCAAATAAAAGCTCGAAATCTCAACACTTGTGAAAGTAGCGTTCCCAAATTCTTAGGACTTTTTAGAGCAACAAATTACCTAAATACCTGATCGCGCCCAAACGGTCATTCGGGTTTTCACCCCGTCGTCGGACCGTCCGTCTAGGCACGGATCGGTTGAGTTTTAAAATTTATAAAGAGCTGGGGACTCAATTTATAAGTACTACCTATCACACAGGGTGAGTAAGCAGTAAGTATAACTCGAGGTCATTCTTAAATCGGAGCGAATTGAAACGAAGTGATGCCAAAGATAGAGTTTTGCTTTTAGGATGGGTTTTGTGCAGATAGGTAGGTTTTGGGGGTTTTCTAATTTAATTAACTAATTAACTAAAGACAGGAAAAGTAAATAAGATAGAGTAGAATCGGTAGCTAGGTAGACAGATAGAGAATTGCAGCGGTTGAAACTTCAATAATCAGTTGTGGGGATGATGCTTATTATAAAGATAATTGGGGACATTTTCAGTTAATAAACAGATGCATTATGGGTGTAAACACTAGGACCCTACTTATTCTAGTTAAGTACCAGAATTAGTATGTCACGAGACCTAGGCTATAGTGATTCTGATCAGAACAGGCTGCTCAACCCCACACACTGTCTTTTTGGACAAGTGACCCTTCAAGGATGCAGGAATAAGGTAACAGACTGCCACTTGGGTTATTCTGACCGTTCTTAACACCTAAATGTAAATGCCATTTCCTAAATATGTTCAGATTATTAACTTGTTATTCTAAACTATCAGTTTTGTAGAGTCTAGGGGTTTTAAGAATCCTGAACCACTGCTGGGCTTGACTTTCATCTCCAGACTCATTCCTTACGTTTTATTAGTTCAACTACTTCTGTCATGATCTAGCCTCTCCTTTGCAATCAGTCATTCAGCCCTAGGAACACCAGCGGGGTACAATGCATACTCCTTCCACAGTGTACTAACCTAGGAACCGTTTACGATGTACCGCACTTAGATAATTCCACAGATTCGTGTAACCGAGGATGTATTTACGGTGTTCTATGATGTTTTCACAGCTTTTCATCCCTAGGTACATATACGGTGTATATTATCGAAGTGTTTCCATAGCTTCAGTTACAGGGGTAGCCAGACGGTGTACTGTGCACTTCCACAGCTATATTGGTTTCTAGGCCATATTCTAGGGTCTCTAGGTAATCCACAGTGTCGGCACAGACAGCTTTTTCCAGAGCTTCCACGTTGTACTCCACCAGTGGTGTTTCCAAAGCTATACTCAGTACTTCAGCCGAATTACAGTGACAAACACGGCTTCTTTACTATAACACAGATAACTTCCTACTGTACCTAGAGTTGATCAGGTTCTAAGCCTAAAGTAGCAGTCACGCGAAGGACTGGAAAGGGTGATCCATAGCTAAGTCTAGATGCATAAAAAGTTTAGACATAACAAATATAACAATTCCCAATTATATAGATTTAAAGATAAATTCAACATCATCCCTACTTCTTACTATCTACATTTCAACAACCGCAACAGCATACTACTCAATAAACATGGCAATAACAGTAACATACATCATACAAACAGGCAGAAATAATTCGGACATAGTATAAGTATGAAAAGAGAGATATCACCAGTAAAATTGAGCAGAGTAACAGCTGAAAAGAAAAGGCAGAGTCTTGCACCAAGAATGCTTCTTATTACACCGTGATTACAATACCAGCTTTTCTCTCTCTCTACTGCTAACCAACTAACTATCTAACTCTCTCTCTCTAGAGAGAGAAACTCTAGAGAGAGAAACTATCTAAACTATTCTAGAGAGAGACTAAAAATATAAAAATATAAGAAAACGAAGAATTGAAGTATGTGTGTTGAATGAGATGTGTGAGATGTGAGATATCTTGGAATGGTGAAATGAGGCTTGTATTTATAGAGAACGCACAACCGTATCCGTAGACCGTATCCAAACCTCAAAACGCACAACCGTATCACAAAGGCGAATAAAAATCAGATTTTTATCACCCAAACGCACGATACGGCTGAGCTAGGGTGAATACGGGTGAACTGGACCGTATACGGTTGTGCATAGGGTGAATACGACTGAACTGGACCGTATACGGCTGTGCATAGGCCGTATACGGCCTGCACAGACCGTATACGGTCTAGGTCCAGCCGTATACGGCCTGGACCAGCCGTATACGGCCTGGTTCAGCCGTATGCTGGCCTCTCGGTTCTCCGTTTCTTCGTTCAGGCGTAACTTCTTCGTCGTTTATCCGTTTTGAGCGTTCTTTATAACCACACGTTCGTATTTTCCTAACGAAGAGAATGACATAAGTTAGAGGTCATAACTCGGAGCGTAGCTTAAAGTGCATTGAAATGAGTGAACGGTGGTGTGATAAAGCAGTTTTGCCCGGTTTCTTATGTTTTTCATGTCATTTTTAGTGATTTTTCAAACATCGAATCCGTTTTGACTTAGTTAAAAAAACTTTATGAATAATGTCCTTTTAAGTATGTTTTTGTTAACTTTGTGCCTAAAATGTGGAAGATAACGTTCGTAGAAACATGACTTTTTACGTGTTATCAAATATCCCACACTTAGACTTTTGTTTGTTCTCAAGCAAACTTTAAAATTCTCACTTGCTATAAGGGTTTGAAAAAATCGGTTTTTGGGTTTTGACAAGAAATAACCTGAGATTTTTACTTAGTCAGAGACCAAGAAAACCTTTTTAGAAAGTAAGCATCATTAAGATAACCCTCCCTTAATCCTGAAATGTCAACCTTGGCATACTTTCACAATTCTCGATGGATATTGTACATGACTAGGCGATCTCACAAAGGTGGTCACTCAATTCACTCAGAGTGTAATGGGTTTCCTATCATTCTAATCAAACGAAATCGCTCATAAAGCCAGTCATGCATTGCTTCTCATCATAGGCTTGATCAAGAATCGGATCTCCACCACTTCAATGAGGACGGTGCTAATCATCCCAGGACATTCGAAATTGGTTGTAATGGTTGGTGAGGGTTGAGTGGTATGGATAAGTGGGAGTTTTTGGTTTAAAATAGGGGGTTTGCTTATCTTTAAGAACTTTAAACCTTTTGGGAAAACATTACTTTAAACACCTTTTTAATGAAAACGAAAACGGATAAATGGCAAGGGAAGAAGATAGCTATTTTGACTTCTATCTTTTTGAAAATACTCGGGAGAGTTTATATCTTTTATAAGAACAGGAATTTTTCGAGAGATTCGAAGCACTTAGCTTTATTCTATTATTTTTTCTTTTCTTTTGCTTCTATTTTTGGATTTTTCTAGGGATTTTTATTCTGTTTCTTTCTTTTGCCCTTTTTGAAATCCTTTTCTTTCTTTCATCTTTTTCATCCTTCCGATGACTTTGCATTTACTTGGTGTCAATTTTTCACACCATGAACTTTTTCAACTTCTGATTTTTATCTTTGGAACGCACACGAGAAAGTTTTGAGTAAACACCAGTATTTATGATTTGGAGTGAAAGCAAAAAGGATAATTAAAATAACATTTCCCACAAGTTTAAAATTTCTAAGATAAGATTTTTGGTGGGTGTGGAATAAGTGGGTTCAAATTTTTGGGTTTTGAAAGAAACGAATAGGCTAAGGCTCAACAGGGTTTTCTAGGCGGATCATCAACACTAAAAGTAAGTGTTGGAAGGGTTTTGGGCTTGAAGAGATATGATAGAAAGGGGGTTTATATCCTAAGGAATGTCAAGGTCCTTTGACTGCACCTTCACCGCGTACGGTGCCTATTGGTGTGGTCTCGAAGCGTATACCAAGAGCAAGTTCTAACTTAAAGCACATGCATCGGCACACACATCAAATGAAAAAGTGAAGCATTAAAGATGAATGCTTTTATTGGGCTCAAATACCTCACTACAATAGGGTTGTATGTGCCTAGCCGTGCGATGCTCTTAGATTAACATTCCATTTTTTAAGGTATCTTAACTTAATTTACTTTCCAAAGCAGTTTAATTAATTTCTGAAAAATTTATTTTTCTCAAGATTATTTAAAGTCAGAAAATTTTAAATTTTTTTTAAAAATGAGTTTTTATGAAAATTAAGCCAACTGAATGAGTGGCATCTCCACTGTCGAAGTTAAGCTTATGATTTTCAAAAATGTTTTCTAAAATTTTAGCAAAAATGAGGTTTTTAGGAAAAAATTTAAGCTAACTGAATGAGTAGCATTTCCACTGTCGAAGTTAAGCTTATGTTTGGAAAGTTATACTTTGGACAAGCAATCAAAGTCAAAGAATATGGTATAATATACCGTGTATCCCACACTTAGAGGAACATTGTCCCTAATGTTCTCAAACTAAGTTTAAAATTCTTGTGAAGGAATCCCACACTTAAAGTTTGAAAATATTTTGAAACCCTATTTCTAAGTTGAGTTGATTTGTGTGGGATTTAGAATCCCACACTTAGAATTTAAGCATGATGGCATAACGGCGAGTTATAAATGATGAGAGAAAATCACTAAGGGATGGAAAAGAAAAACTCCCCTAGAAAGGACTGAGATGTGTGAATGAAGATTCTGATTCGGATGTGTAGGTCGATCAGTTTGTGTCAGGATCTTTGCGTGATTCGTGCGTCATCTCGGTTTCTTCTCGGGAACTTTCATACTTTTTACTCTCTCTTTTATTGCAAGTAATCTAAAAACTAACTAAGAAAAGCATAAAATAAGTAAATGATAGATAAACGATAAGATAGGATAAATAGATGGGTCCAACCAGATTACAGGTTGGAACCCAAATAGTTCAAGCAACAATAGTCAAATACAGTAATCCCAAATATTAGTAATAATAATAATAAGTGATACAGTTATCCAACACAAATGAAAATAAAATCTGATAAGATCAAGGGTGAGAAGGATCCTGCTCGGATGGTGGTCCGTGAGCTGGAGGTGGCATGGAGTTGTAAGGTGCATGACAGGAGGCAGAGTGCTGTCCACTGGATAACCTACGGGAGACTGATGCTGAAGATGAACTGCGTTGCCTGCCGGATGTTGGTGGCTGGATCGGGTACAAATGGAAGTTGGGATCTAGTCCCACATCTGCAACCTCATATGATCCTAAGGAAGCACCATGCATCGGGTACGGTGGAAGCTCAGCAGAAGGCACTGGGTTGCTTTGAAGCATCCCTGTGAATCCTAAAAAAGTAGGCACAACAGTAGCAGTAGTCATATCAGGCAGATAATCAGTCTGCACCGGTACCTGGTCATCAACCTTCATGTCCTGTCTGAACCCTGACTGAGGTGAGTCTGTCTCTGAAGATGTGTCTGATGTGGCTGACTCAGCTGGTCTCGGACGGGTCATGGTACGGGAAGATGGTTGTCCAATATGTGGGATATGCGGCTCATGTGGTGTCGCAGTGTGCACAGAGAAAACCGGCTTAGCCGCAGGAGTAGTCCTGGTACGGCAGGCTCGAGGAATCTCCATGTGCACAGTGCTAGTGGAGGATGTGGGTGGTATGGAGGTGTAGGGAACGGTGGTAGTGGGTGGCATAATGGCAAATGGATGTAGTGGCATGGTGTGGTAGTTGGGTGATCGTGGGCCGCATACCCATGTAGGACGTGTAGGTTGTGGGAATCCAAACTCAGTAGCTAAATATGTGTCCTGTGTGTAATGTGAGTTAAGCATACCCAATATACCGTACATGAGCTCGGATGATACCGGATCTCCCCAACCAAACTCTCGAACAGGCGGTATTAGTGGACTTTGTGCCTCAGCAGCGGCTGTCTCACCTTCCTCTCGCTCATGAGCAACAGCGGTCCTAAGCTGTCGGTGGACCGTGCTGTCATCGAACTCAAACCTAACACTCTTGCTCCTCGGGGGCCTCATTCGAACTCCCGGAATGATATCACCATCCTTCCATCTTATCTGCCCATCAGCATCTTTCTCTAGCAACCAAACCTTAACCATATAGTTAATGTCATATGGCTTAGATACCCTGTTTGCCACTGGTGTCAGGTTACCAATCACCTCCTCAGTCAACAGCCCCATTCTCCTAACTAACTTAGTGATTATTGCTCCCATATATGCAAACTCTGACTCGGTGTACCCCGACTCAGTAAGGATTCTATCAGCAACCAAATAAGCAACATTAACGTGTTCCTGCTCTATAATGCTCTTGATGATCTGCAAGTCCTTTACCCCAACAGCTCCTTTAGTCTTTCTCTTTCCTCGAATGCTGCAAGCGATGAGGTTGTGAAGAACTTGGTAGTGCTTATCAAGAAAGGAAGTGGCCTTGACATTGGACTGGAACTGATTTCCAGTCAATTCTTGCCAAATAGCAGTGTGGTCTCGCTGCTTAACCTCAGTGTTTGCCTTTAGAAAGAAAGGAGTGGTAACTTGATACTCAGTGTATAATTCAAGATGTCTGGCGAAGGTTGCTAATGACATGTGGTGAGGGTTTCCCATGAAGTTGAATCTAATCATTCGGTCATCATTTAGCTTATCAATCGTTTTGTCGAACTGGAATGTTACCATAAACTCAGCAACTAACTCTTGATAAACATTTTCTTTAATCTCAAATAGATTCCTCCATGCGCGCAGATGTCGCTTCCCTTCCTTAAACATTATCAAATTTTCAAACCCTTCCTTTAAACCGATTTGCTCCAAATCCTCCCACACTAAGTACCTATTTTCTCCCAACTGATGTGTTAGCCATGTCTGATATCTTTCCCGTTTCTCTGGGTCCTTGATGGATTTTCTGATATACCGGGGAAAATCAGTCATCTGAAAAATAAGAGAAAACAAGAACATAGTGAATTACCAGGAACAATTACAAGTTATTTGACTAAATCACATTCCCAATTTTGAATAAAAATTCGAAATGTGGGCTTTAGAACATGAGCAGTCCCAAAAACCTGTAATAGCTAATAATACCACCAAACTCAATTTTCAATCACCACAAGAAACTTTGGTTTACAATAATAGGCTATTAGGTCTTAACGATTACAAGAAAAGTCAAAGACTTATTCAACCATAACAAGCATGTATGATAAAGATTTAAATCTTAATCATGTAATTACCTTATCATGGCAAGTATAACCTATTACCGCATGCAAACAAACCATGATATTTAAACAAGTATATAGCAATTTTGACCATATCATACAAGTATCGCAACAAAGCTTCTTTAGTTGACAAATGTGTTACTTGATTGTATCTTTTAGGTAATTATGGTATTCTTTTAAGTAGATACTATTTTTAAAATTTAAAAGTAGTTAATTAAGGAAAATGTAGTATCCATTTAAGATTTACCATAATACTTTCAAAGATACAATTTTAAAATACCACCATGACTTTTTAACTAGAATGGTTACTAGTATTACTAAAGATTAAGCATTTTGACTTTAAAGTCAACATTACCAAAGTAAGGTTTCCTTTTTTGTCATTTGCCAAATCTATCATAATACTAACTTGTATTAGCAAATCAAAGCAAGGCATTAGCATTTACTTAAATTAAAACATCATTTTATCAAAGGTTTTGTTTCAAAATGGTGATGTTTCAACAAAAGTCAACTTTTCATGCTTACTTTAATTTACTAATTTAACCACATTACACATTTAACCACAAATGAAGCAAATGAATAAGCTATACTAATCATATTTAGCATTAATCAATCAACAAACAACTTATCATAAGCAATTTAATCATCAATTGGCCAAAATGGGTTTACTAGTCACAAAAGTCAAATATAGTCAACTTTCCAAAGTCAAACATCAAATTGCTTCAATCTAAGAAGTAATGCTAGTTCCTACATCATCCTATATCATCACTAAGCAAGAATCAAAGCTCAATTTCGCAATGTAAAGCACAAATCATCAAAAACTAACTTGAAACCCTAGGTTAATAAAGTTAGAGAATTTTGGTATTTTAAGCTTGGATCTTACCTTAATGAAGATGCAATGATGTTAGATGACATAAAAATGACATAGAGATGAAGGTTTGAAGCTTGGTTTGGTCAACAATGGTGGAAAATGGTGGGTTTGGGGTGGTGGTGATGGGAGCCGCGGCAAAGGAGGAAGAAGGAGAAGAAAAAAATAGTTTTTTGTTGTTTTGACTTTGTTTGACCCATTTTTACCCCTTTTATTTACTCCTCCTTTTTACCATTTGTGCATAAATAACATTTTAAATGTAATTACTAGGTATTTTGGGTAATTAAAAATCTTAGCCAAATATTTTAGCAAAAGTTTAAAATTTGGTATTTGACTGTGCGCAACAAAAGATTGTTTTATTAAAATGCAATGAGAACAATATTTTTGGTTTTAAAATTTTGACTCTTTAAAATCTAAGCAATTTAAAACTTTATAAAATATTTTGATTTAAGATTTTCAAGTTTTCAGAAACTGCGCAGATTTTTCGGAGACAAAGATTTTAAAAAGGGTTTTCTTTTTTTTTCTTTTTCTAAAACAAATTAAACCACTAACTAAACTAACTTATTTTTAACCTAAGAAAATTATTTTAAAGACCTAATTAAAGATTTGGGTTGCCTCCCAAAAAGCGCTTGTTTCAAGTCTGTAGCTCGACTATTGTTCCAAATCTATTTAAAGAGGATTGCTTGAAAGGAATCTTGAAGTATAGCGAGGAATAAAATCACAGTTTAGAATGTTAACGACATAATCAACTAGCTTGGCAGGGCGTAATGAAAAATTTTCGAATTCGCTAAGAATCCTACATTCTTTCTGGCCTAATTCTAGCAGATTGTTAACAAACTTATTAAATTCCTTTCTAACTTTCTTTTTACTTGAAATTCCTATTCGCATACCGCGGTCTATATTATTAAGATCGTGAAGAAGATTTCCTAAAATTCTCTGAAACCTAAGTTTCTCTTTTGAGTCGGGATCTCCATTTGTAGTTTGCACTGCAATGGTGATATCCCAAATTAAAGATTTTTGAGAAATGGTAAAAGGGAATTTGGATTGATCAAACAACGAAGCGAGTTTAACGTGAATATCTTTTCTTTCGGCAAAGAAAACGGCTTTTATCTTGTCGTCCTCAGCTCCAGGAAATATTTCTTGCAACTTGGCGATTATATAAGCGGCGGGATCTACGAAAAATGGAATTTTTCCAGATATTACGAGAGTAATCGCAGGATCTTTAGAAGTTAATAGCTCAAGCTCTTTTATCATTGCTGCAGCATAACGATTAATCATGGTTTGTGAAACTGATGGATAATCGGTGCAAGCAAATAGATACATGAGGCGATCTATTTCTGATAATAGCTTTCGCTCTTGCTCTCGATATCGAGTGAAGATACCATCTTCCTTTTGGATCGGAAGACAGTGGAGAACACCTACGAGTATGTCAATCCTTAAGATAGTTTTTCTTTGCTCGACTGAGTAAGGAAAATCAGACGTATTTAAGTGTAAGGCAAATGCCTTACATACACCTAACCTCTTATCAGGGTCAAAAGAATAACCAACGTATCGGATTTCATTACCATCTGAATCTTTCGGTATCTCCTTATCAACAACACGATAAATGGTGTACGAAGGTTCTGGTACGAAGTGGACAAAAATTGGTGATTTTGGAAGATGTTCATGAATATCCTCATTCCTTATGGGGATTCGTTCTTCATTAGATGAAGAATGAAATGATTGAGTGTTGTCAGGAATATTATAGACAAAATCAGGGAATCTAGGGATATTTTCTAAGGAATATTTAATCTCAAGTGTAGGTAAAACCTGATAGCTTGGAATGCTAGAAGCAGAAGTTGAGATCTTCTGTTGAGATTTATGGGTTCCTAAGTCAAGATCTAAGAATTTCCCTAAGGTTCTAGAATCGTCGTCTAGGCTAGCGGAGGCTTCTTCCGGTGATGAGTGAAAGTCGGATTTCAACTCTGGTTCCAAGTGGTCGAAGAACTCAGCATCGTCCATAGCCGTCATTTCTTCAGTCGTCATGGAGGCGGAAAGAGAAATGGGATAGGAAGGCGGCGAATCGCAGAAAGATATTTTTGGATTTTTCATTTTATTTTAAACTAAGTTAATTTATTCTAAGTAAAGTAACTTTCGAATAGGTTAAGGACAATCTATACGAAAAGGATCTCCTAATTGCTTATTCTATCTAAGGCGGCTTCAGAATCGTAACGCTCTACGATTCCCGGCAGCGGCGCCAAAAACTTGATCGCGCCCAAACGGTCAGTCGGGTTTTCACCCCGTCGTCGGACCATCCGTCTAGGCGCGGATCGGTTGAGTTTTAAAATTTATAAAGAGCTGGGGACTCAATTTATAAGTACTACCTATCACACAGGGTGAGTAAGCAGTAAGTATAACTCGAGGTCGTTCTTAAATCGGAGCGAATTGAAACGAAGTGATGCCAAAGATAGAGTTTTGCTTTTAGGATGGGTTTTGTGCAGATAGGTAGGTTTTGGGGGTTTTCTAATTTAATTAACTAATTAACTAAAGACAGGAAAAGTAAATAAGATAGACTAGAATCGGTAGCTAGGTAGACAGATAGAGAATTGCGGCGGTTGAAACTTCAATAATCAGTTGTGGGGATGATGCTTATTATAAAGATAATTGGGACATTTTCAGTTAATAAACAGATGCATTATGGGTGTAAACACTAGGACCCTACTTATTCTAGTTAAGTACCAGAATTAGTATGTCACGAGACCTAGGCTATCGTGATTCTGATCAGAACAGGCTGCTCAACCCCCCACACTGTCTTTTTGGACAAGTGACCCTTCAAGGATGCAGGAATAAGGTAACAGACTGCCACTTGGGTTATTCTGACCGTTCTTAACACCTAAATGTAAATGCTATTTCCTAAATATGTTCAGATTATTAACTTGTTATTCTAAACTATCAGTTTTGTAGAGTCTAGGGGTTTTAAGAATCCTGAACCACTGTTGGGCTTGGCTTTCATCTCCAGACTCATTCCTTACGTTTTATTAGTTCAACTACTTCTGTCATGATCTAGCCTCTCCTTTGCAATCAGTCATTCAGCCCTAGGAACACCAGCGGGGTACAATGCATACTCCTTCCACAGTGTACTAACCTAGGAACCGTTTACGATGTACCGCACTTAGATAATTCCACAGATTCGTGTAACCGAGGATGTATTTACGGTGTACTATGATGTTTCCACAGCTTTTCATCCCTAGGTACATATACGGTGTATATTATCGAAGTGTTTCCATAGCTTCAGTTACAGGGGTAGCCAGACGGTGTACTGTGCACTTCCACAGCTATATTGGTTTCTAGGCCATATTCTAGGGTCTCTAGGTAATCCACAGTGTCGGCACAGACGGCTTTTTCCGGAGCTTCCACGTTGTACTCCACCAGTGGTGTTTCCAAAGCTATACTCAGTACTTCAGCCGAATTACAGTGACAAACACGGCTTCTTTACTATAACACAGATAACTTCCTACTGTACCTAGAGTTGATCAGGTTCTAAGCCTAAAATAGCAGTCACACGAAGGACTGGAAAGGGTGATCCATAGCTAAGTCTAGATGCATAAAAAGTTTAGACATAACAAATATAACAATTCCCAATTATATAGATTTAAAGATAAACTCAACATCATCCCTACTTCTTACTATCTACATTTCAACAACCGCAACAGCATACTACTCAATAAACATGGCAATAACAGTAACATACATCATACAAACAGGCAGAAATAATTCGGACATAGTATAAGTATGAAAAGAGAGATATCACCAGTAAAATTGAGCAGAGTAACAGCTGAAAAGAAAAGGCAGAGTCTTGCACCAAGAATGCTTCTTATTACACCGTGATTACAATACCAGCTTTTCTCTCTCTCTACTGCTAACCAACTAACTATCTAACTCTCTCTCTAGAGAGAGAAACTCTAGAGAGAGAAACTATCTAAACTATTCTAGAGAGAGACTAAAAATATAAAAATATAAGAAAACGAAGAATTGAAGTATGTGTGTTGAATGAGATGTGTGAGATGTGAGATATCTTGGAATGGTGAAATGAGGCTTGTATTTATAGAGAACGCACAACCGTATCCGTAGACCGTATCCAAACCTCAAAACGCACAACCGTATCACAAAGGCGAATAAAAATCAGATTTTTATCACCCAAACGCACGATACGGCTGAGCTAGGGTGAATACGGGTGAACTGGACCGTATACGGCTGTGCATAGGGTGAATACGGCTGAACTGGACCGTATACGGCTGTGCATAGGCCGTATACGGCCTGCACAGACCGTATACGGTCTAGGTCCAGCCGTATACGGCCTGGACCAGCCGTATACGGCCTGGACCAGCCGTATACGTCCTGGTTCAGCCGTATGCTGGCCTCTCGGTTCTCCGTTTCTTCGTTCAGGCGTAACTTCTTCGTCATTTATCCGTTTTGAGCGTTCTTTATACCCACGCGTTCGTATTTTCCTAACGAAGAGAATGACATAAGTTAGAGGTCATAACTCGGAGCGTAGCTTAAAGTGAATTGAAATGAGTGAACGGTGGTGTGATAAAGCAGTTTTGCCCGGTTTCTTATGTTTTTCATGCCATTTTTAGTGATTTTTCAAACATCGACTCCGTTTTGACTTAGTTAATAAAAATTTATGAATAATGTCCTTTTAAGTATGTTTTTGTTAACTTTGTGCCTAAAATGTGGAAGATAACGTTCGTAAAAACATGACTTTTTACGTGTTATCAATACCCTTGTACACATATATCGTCTCACACCCTCACACATGCATGTAGTTAGGCCTGTAAGCGAATTGGACATTCGGTGAACTATTCGTGAACCGTTCAGCGGGAAGTTCGTTTATGTTCGTTCGTTTCGTTATATGAACGAACATGAACAAATTTTTACGTTCGTTTAATTATACGAACGAACATGCACACATGTCTCGTTCTTTCATTTACGTTCCTGAACGTTCGATAACATGTTCGTGAACGTTCGGTTAAATGTTCGGTTATTAACTAATAGTTTAATCAAATTAATACATATTTGTATATCTTATTTTGATTTGATTAAGATAAATATCAAATAGAATATTTGTACCTTGCATTTCCCTCATCTCCAAACACACCTTCACTCTATCCGGATGTACTTTTCTTTCCAACGAACATACCAAGCATGAATTTATCCTCATATTGTGATCGTATTGTAATGTTGAATAGGCATCGCAAAGTTTCAAGTTATATAGTATCTATGTTCGTTTTTGTTTGTTGAGGTTTGTTTAAGATATTAATGAATAAATTCATTAAATTATGTGTTTGTTTGTGTACGTTCATTTGTGTTCGTGAACAAATAAATTTTCTTAATGAATGAACATGATCAACAAAATCCGTTCGCTTATCCGTTCGTTTGTTCGTCAAAACCTTAATGAACGAATACGAACAGACTCCGTTTGTATTTGTCCGGTTCATTTAGAGGCCTATATGTAGTGTCTCATTGCCACTTACCTAACAACTTACCTAACAAACTTCTAACTTGTAAGCTACTGCTACTTTTCGTTCTATTTAATTATATATATAACAATATTAATATTATTATCATTATAATTATTATTATTATTATTATTGTTTGATTTAGACACTTTGACATTTGATATACTTTAATTGTTGATCAAAATAAACATAATAATAATAATAATAATATTGAGGAATGTCAAAGTATGAACACTTCTTATAGTGAGAATGATAAGAACGAACATTTTATTTTATTTTAAGATTAAATAATTTTCTGATAAAAAGTTTACACCGTAAGATATGAATTTACAATATCCCCAATATAAGCATAATATATATTTACGTGATACATATAAATATTAAAATCATTAGAAATTTATGCTTTTTAATATAAATAAGTTTTTTTTAAATACATGATACTTATCATAAAAAATTTAATGTGTATCACTATACAACACATAAAAGTTGTGATATACAACTTTAATTTGTTTATCATATATTTTTTATTTTAAAATTGATCGAATATTAAAGAGGATAAAATATATTAATCTTTTTTGGCACTATTTTTTGTTTGTAAAAATGTACCTATGCTAAAATTAAAAGTAAAAAAGGTCATTCCCACCAAGATATGATTCTACAATATCCCAAATATAAGCATAATATGTATTTACAATATGTAAAGGATTATAGTCAGTAGAAAGGATATCTTATATACGTATTATTTGTATTTATTAAAATTCATATAGTACTTTATTTATGTAATTTGTAATGTTTGTTAAGTTTAATATTTAGCTATGATTAACATTTATTTTTATATTAATGTCCTTATATGTAATTTTACACTTATAAATTACAGGTACAACTAGTTTACCACATAATATAATACGAATACAACAACAGAACCTCCTACAGCCAAACATACCCTATATGGGATGAATATCATTCACTTGATTTTCTTCACCTTTGAGCACCTTAACCAACTTGAAAAAAAGCTATTACTTTGAACCTTAATATCGTAAGCCCCTTTAATTTTTACCTGAAAAGTTATCGCTATCGACTAACTTCAGGATAAAATGACTGAAGGTGACCATCTCATTTTCTTCTTATTTCTTCATGTTTATTAGTTTACCCACGACATGACGATCATTTAGAACATTGTCTTCAATAAGAAGTTGGTTTGTCATCACATCTTCCATCCCTTAGAGGCGAAACTTGAATTGTATCTTCGTCCATCATGCTTATATTCCCGTGAAACACAATGTTACTATTGCATTTACATCTATCAAATAAAATGCAGATATAATTAATAAACTTCGAATATCACACTTAATGATTAATATTATTATCAGAATAATGAATTATGAAATTTTAACAAAAACGTAAATTATCTCCCAAAGTCAAATTTATACATAAAAGGTTAATTTATACTCCCTCCGTCTCAAAATTATTGTCCAAAAAAAAAACCACACAGTTTAATAAAAGTGGGACCACAACACTTTTCAACCACTCAAATAGAATCTGCACCCACTATACTCTCTTCTCTTTGATTGAAATGAGAAATGAACAATTATTTTGGAACATCCAAAAAAGGAAAGATGAACTATAATTTTGGAACAAATGTAGTAGATAGTTATTACAACAAGTAGGGTAGGAAATTATTCTTTGAGTAACCACAAGACATAGAGCCCGGTCCTACTTCTTGTACGGAACCCCATTTGGTCCACACAACACAATCATACACCTTTTTCTTTTATTATTATTTCTGGTTTTCTATTACACCTAACAAAATTATAAAGAATTTTATTATCCTACAAAGAAACAAATATCCATCTAAAGGTAAGGGTGAGCATAAATGAATCGCAATTAAACGGGAAAATCGAAAATAATAAACGAAAAGCCGAACCAACATAAACTTTATGGAAAGCGCACTTATCAGTTTGATTATGATTTTCTCTCTAAAAACAGACCCAAAAAACTAAACTAAACTAAATCAAAATGTACTAAAACTTATATTGAGTGATTGAAATATTAAATGAACATTTATCTTGTGACAACTATAAATAGAAAAAAAAATACGCTCTAATTGATACTTCATTTCTTCAAATATAAATATTTGAAGCACTAAAAATGGAGAATTTATACTCCAATGTTTGCTTCAAATTTGTAGAATTTTTTTTGGAGTAAACTTGTCTTCCTTCATATTTGGAGCAAATTTACCCATTTTTTCATATATTGAGTAAAACACATTCATTATTTGGAGTTTGATGTTTTAGAGGAGTTGATTTGAGATGAGACTTTTTGGAAAGGGTACATTCTTGAAAGATACTCCTTATTTCTTCATATTTGAAGATGAAAATGGAGTACCCATTGAAGTAGGTCTTAGAATGGGATGACAGAGTATTTAAAATTATATACTCCCTCCGTCCCAAAATAAGTATCTCATTTTGACTTTTAAAAGTCATTATTTTTTAACTTTGACCTTAAATATTTTTGATTGTGTTATGTTATTCTTGATGCAAAATATATGAATGAATTGAGTTTTAAATGTATTTTCATTGATATAATTTTCATCAACTATTATATAACACAAACAAATATATTTAAAGTCAAAGTTGAAAAAGAAAGACTTTTAAAAGTCAAAATGAGACACTTATTATGGGACGGGGGGAGTATTATATATAAGGGGGAATAATATGTGCAATTGAAAGCAAATTTTGAAATACAAATTATATTTTTAGCCTTGAAGTTAATTTATATATACAATATTGTTCCTTCAATTTATTCTTGCAGCACGAATGAACCGTGCATTTTAGCATCACAAAAAAATATGTCCTGTATGTGTAAACATATATATGTAATTACGTATGTATGGTAGAGTTTTAATGAAAAAAAAATAAAAATAAGAACGGTTAAAAACACCTCATAAATGCACAACTAGCCAATAAAATTATTAGATTCATAATTATACATCTTAAATATGTGTAAAAAATAGATGCGAACTTTTAAAAAATGCATAAAGGTTGAAAAAACGATTGATGCACAATTATAGAGATAATTGTGCATCAATCGTTTTTTTGAATTTTGTGCATTTTTAGAAGTGTACACTTATTTTTCTTTGCATATATAAGATGTACGAATGTAAATCTAATTATCTTATCAAGATTAATTGTGCATTTGAAGCGTTTTCTTAGTTGTTCTTATTTTTAAGGTATTCTCATTTGATCTTATACTTACATATATTTAACTCCTAAAACTCAATTGTTTGAACATATTTATAATATATATACTAGTTTATAACCCGTGAATTCGCGGGCTAGTACATGATTCTGCTTATATAACGTTGAATTAACTAATCAATTAATTAATTGATATTATATAATGTCTTATTTTTTATGAAGCAATTATAAATGAACTAATTAATATGTCTTAGATATCAAAGTCATCAAATTTTGAAAATATAAAAAACGTTGTACAATTCGTTGAAATAATTACATCAAAAATTATTATTAACTTTCAAAAAAAATTATTAACTTTCAATAATTACAGCAAAAGTACTTAATGTTTATAGCCTTATTATGTTTTCTTTCATATTTTCATAGTATTAGTATCGTATTGAAATTGAAATCAGTACTGTATTTGAAATTGGCTACATATTTATACATGTAAATATTCAATATGTTTTTCTTTATATACATTAATTAATCATCCCAAATATAATATATGAATAACCTATATGATATCATCAATTATATAAACTCTTGGTTAATCAATAAAATCATTTAGTTTTACTTAAATGTAAAATTAACACCACTCAAATCTATGAATTTAAAAAAAAAAGAATTTAAATAATAGTCATTAATGAATTCGATGATGCATAATTCGTATAATTTGAATAATTATAGTTTTGACGTTGAAAGTTAATATTTTATTATTTAAGTAATTGTCAAAACTCCGAACTATTATTTGAGTAGAACATTCTCATATGTTAACATAACAATTAAAGACACAATTTTTTCCTTCTCTTTCTCAAATATTTTTTATCGGATTCCTTCAAGTCAACTAAACAACAAAATCGATCATTTGTCATCAATATACAATCACCGATTAGATGGTTTAATATATACATACAACTATAAATAATTTTATTTCAAGCTTGATTGTAAAAATAAACTAAGATAAAATTAAATTATCTAAATATATTTTGTATGTGTATTAAAAATAAATATAAAATTAACTGCGCATGTATATGCACGGGTTTCAAAGTTAGTAATAACATATCCGGTTAAACTAAAAACACTTTTAAGTACAAATTAACATCAAAATTGTATTTGGATTTAAAAATTGAAAAAAATATAATAATTAAATTACTCATTAGATATGATAATTTAATTTAATTTATGATAGTTAAACAAAATGGGTTTATTTATGATAATTTAATTTAATTTAATCATACGATTGTAAAATGAATACTGGCGACGTTAATTAAAATGCATTGGGGAACAAATAATCATTAAATTTAATGAACCGTATTCGTGAGATTAAAAGACTATTTTTCCATTAAATTAACTTAAGTACTAATGTTAATTATTAGTAATTATAATTGAACTTGAAGGGCATTGATATCTTTTGGATATAACCTATTTTGTTATTTAGGTAGTCAATTTTGAAAGAGAAAATCAATGGTCATAATTAATTACTATTATACATTAGATGGTCAAGATTACTTTTAAGTTATCTATTTTTAGAATGACTACATAATTTATGTTTTCTTTTACATATATAATAAAGAGATTGTAAATCAAATTATGTAAATCTATCGCGAACCGATCGGGTACATATGATTCTAACAACAGATACCCGCACAAAGCAGCGAGACATGTATTCGGTCAATTATCATTATATAAGTATTACTCCATAATAAATTAAATTTCAGGATATGTTACTAGAACTTTTTAGTTTGCAAAATAAAATGTGTACGAATAATCTCATTCTCTTATTCACGCTTCTTTTTAATTTTTTATATATGAGTTTTATTTATTTTCAAACGTACATTTGTTTTTATTTATGGAAAAACTACATTAATATTGTAAATTATTTCTAAAATTATTTAAGTGTATTTAATTATTTCGTTGACTATAAGGGCATTATTGTAATTTCCATTCTTTAAAAATTTAAGGTACTAAAGAAAAGATCTAAACACTTTATAAGGGTGTAAGATATATAGGATTAGAATCCATGGAGAACGATTTTATATGGGAGACGGGGAAGAAAAGTTCCTGACCATCAGATCTTTAAATCAATGGTTGAGATTATTCAATGGCACAATTGTAATATTTATAAACTTATTTTGAATTTTCAGAGGCAAAAATGTACATATATTTAGATTCAAAAATGGAAACAATTCAGTTTTAATTGATATTAAAACAGGCCATAAAATTAGGAAATACAAATCCTATATTTTGTCATCCAACTTTAATATTTGAGGTTTATTCTTGTCATCCGATTTTATTGTTTATATATATAATAAATTAATAATAAATGAATATAATAATAATAATATCTAACATGAGTGCCCATAAAATAAAAATGAGGCACTTCGTCTGGAGTTTTTCTAGAAAAAATTGAGGTTAATTTTTGTCATCAAATTTTATTTGAAATTACCTTCTTGTGCGATGGTATGTAAATTTTTTATTATAAGCAAAGAATATCTTGAAGATAGTATATAATTATAAATCATCAACAAAAAAATGTGATCATGCTGATCGAAAAAGTGTATAGATATATTCATCAACCAATAATCAATAATTATTTAAGAATCATATCATTTGATTTTTGATTCTTCTTGTGACTTAGAAAACACTGAAGATTAAATATACAATTTGAATTAATTCTATTAATGAATCAAAGTTATATATTTATGAATCATAATGATTTATTTGTAAATCATAATGATTTATTTGTAAATCATACGGTAAATAAGCGTAAAAGTAATTAAGTTATTGTAAAAAAAATTGGAAACTTAGTTTGGTGAATCATTAAAGATTGAATTACATAGATTTACACTTTAAAAAGTCAGAGTTGCATCATTGTGATTAAAGTATAAAATAGTATGATAATATAGTGAATCATTATGAAAAGCTGGTGATGAATCACAGTGATAAAATGGTAAATCAATTTTTTACGTTTAGTTTTATGTACGACTATAATTCGATGAATCAGTATAACACGAGGATCTGAATCATTGTTATAAAAATTGAATCAGCGTTATATATTTTTGAATCAACTTACTAATCACTAATACATAATATTAACTAGACAACAAATTTACATATCGCTAACAACCCCACAACAAAAATCGAAATCATTTTTAAAATATATTATATTAGTAACTAAATATAAAAAGAAACAATAAAAAGAAACCAATCCAAAAGAAACCATTCAAAAGAAAGATACAACCATGCTGGTGGTTATGGTTTTGGCTTTCATCAACGTTTGCGTCTGTCAAAATTCTTCAATTGTAGAGGATTATTGAGACGCTTACAAGAGTTTAAAATCAAATTGCTATAAAAATTTTGTGTCCTGTCTCTTGAAGATATCGAAAACAATTTAAGTGAGACGCAAATCCGATCATGCAATTTTAGTTGATTACCTTTTTGATTTTTTTTATTTGATTTGTTTCAAGAAATATAAATCAAATTTTAACAAGGAAATTAGAGATAAGAGGCAAGACTCCTTAAATCACGTAACATTTTGTAACTGCTAGCTTATTTTTATTTCTTTAATTAATATAAATATGTAAATTGACCATGTTACCCCTTGATGACGTGTTTAATTGATTGGCTATAATTCCTTCCCCCCTCTCTCTCAAAATTTCCATTTTTTTATCCTCCAACTATATATATATATATATATATATATATATATATATATATATATATATATATATATATATACTAGTTGAGGTCCCGCGACAACGCGGGTTTCGGCATTTTATTTTATAAATTGTGTAATTAAAAAGTTAAGTCAAATGGAACTGCATCATGAATCGGATTTTGATATAATATAATCGTCAACTAATAACATTTGGCATATACTCTATCAGTTTGGTACAGTTCAGGTTTTTAGTTTTTTTAAAAAATTAAGTTCTTAAAAATAGATGTCGGTTGTAAATTATATATTATCTAATTTGTAAACATTTTAGTTATAACAGTTACTAATTTTATGAAGGGGTAGATAATCAAACATTAATTAATATAATATGCATATAATAAGAAGGTAGTATAGAATTATTGTACCTCATAAAACAGTTTTTTAAAATTTAAATTAACTATAAATTCAGTGTAACTCAAATAACTATTTTTTGTAATTCAAATCTAAATTTCTATCCAAATCGTACATTGTTGTGATCATATATATACACCTATATATAAGCAATAATAATATATTTTGAATAACGATAATAATAATCCATATTCGCCAACTTGATCTTTGTAGACATTAATTTTTAGTAAATCAATAAAACGCTCG
Organism: Pseudognaphalium luteoalbum; assembly: GCA_963422505.1. NCBI lineage: Eukaryota > Viridiplantae > Streptophyta > Magnoliopsida > Asterales > Asteraceae > Pseudognaphalium > Pseudognaphalium luteoalbum. The sequence goes on from OY730193.1 coordinate 566,446, forward strand.
ATAGCATATTTATTATCAAGTGCATTTAAAACTTGTTATTATAAATTCAAAGGATGTGTGTATGAAAAGGAAAAACGTTATTTTAACATGAAAATCTACATTTAATTTAATACCTTCAAAATTTATTGAAAGTCTTTATTGATTAATAATTTTATAGTAAAATCGAAGTTGTTTTTGGCAATGGTTTTAACACAACTTGTAAAAATATAAAATTCATGAATCACAAAAAGAAAATAGAACAATGTTATTATGGTTAAATATGACATATATTTGTCTATTGTTTAGCTTAATGTATATTAATTATTAGTTGAAATCATAAAATATTTTAGTTACAATATTTAAAGGATTATTAGTTAAACTTATAAGATATTATAGTTACGATTTTAACGTATTCATGATATTACCGTTGTTTGGTTAAATGGATGACCAGTTTTTAGTTTCTAATGTTGATAAACAAATTCATATAAAAAAATTCATGTAATCAATCAATATAGATAAATATTTCAAATACAATTAGTTTATTTATAAATTACCACTTGAAATGTCATGATATTTAAACTATCTAAGATCCAGATTGCTCCATTGTATTCTGTTTTAGATATATATATATATATATATATATATATATATATATATATATATATTGTTTTAATTGATGAACAAGCTAGTTTAAAAGTGAAAATCCAAAATCCAAAATCCAAAAAGAAATCCAAACAAAACAAAACTAAACGGTTATAATGTTTAAAAATTTTAAAATTCGTGCTTTCAGTTTAATTTTGGAGAAAAAACTCAATCGCACCGATCTATGATCACATCTATATAAAGGTGCTCGTTAGCCGCATGTCACAGCTCAAAACTAAATACGATTAATATGTACTTCCATTGTTTTTTCCTTGAAACATTTTGATTTATGATTTATATGCAAAACTGTTGCTCAATTTAAAGTAGTTGGACGTTATTAACTACATAAGTAGTATAAATTATTAATGAGATAATCGTGGTATACGTAATATTTTGTTAGTATAATAATATAAGAAAGAAAAGAAGAATAGAATTGAACTATGTGGTTGATCAAAGGTGTCATTGTTTTGGAATCAGGGAGATGTGTAATTGTTTGGATGAAAGTGGATATTTTAATGGGATATTGTTTTAGCAAATGTGGCAAGTAGTTGAATTTAAAGTGGATTAGTTTTGCTATTTAGAGGAAGCTTATTATTTCCTTTTCTTGGAACCCCACAACAAAACACACCACTATTCCCTATTCCCTTTTCTCTTTCTTCTTTTATTGGCAAAGACACACACATCCATCCATCCATCCATCCATCACTGTTTAATTTTCTCCAACAATCCCATCTTCTTCAATTCCTTCCATCAAAAAGGTAATACATCACCAAAATCTTGATTTTTCCCTCCACCTAAATACATCTACCACTGCTTTCTTTTGCATGTTCATGAAGATCAGACCCAAAAGAAACACTAAATTAATAATTAGTTGTTGGTGTAGTGGGGTTCTGCTTTCTAGATCTAAAAAATCAAATCTTGACTAAAGAAACATTCTTTTTAATTGTGGTGGGTGGGTTTCTCTTTCTAAAATTAGAAATCTGTATTATTGTGTGTTACAGAAGGCCGGGCTAGTTGATTATATCCGGATGGCTAGAGAGAAGATAAAGATCAGAAGAATCGATAATATAACAGCAAGGCAAGTCACGTTTTCAAAGAGAAGAAGAGGGCTGCTGAAGAAAGCCGAAGAACTGGCCGTTCTTTGTGACGCCGACGTTGCTCTCGTCATCTTCTCGGCCACCGGAAAACTGTTTGAGTATGCTAGTTCCAGGTACTACTGTACATGTGTACGTGTACGTCTGTGTACTTCAAAACCCTAGCTGTGTTAACAGTACTTGTTTTGTTTGTTCAAACTTCAAAGCTTCCACTTATGGAAATATATTATATACCTAATATTTGTGTTTTCATCCATACTACAAAATAATACAAGTATCAAACTTTCTTTATTTAGGAAGAGAGGGCTGGTTTAGGGTTCTTATATATTCAATATATGCTGTTGTGGTTAGATTTCTACTCCTAAAAAGTACTTAATGAAGTAATATGTGCCCGTATATACATATACACATATATATATATGGAATAAATATTGAATTATACAACCAAACTCTATAACATATATAAAGTATTTTGTTTCCAAAAATTAAGTTTCTTTAAATCAAATCAAGTATTTTGATTTACATAATTTATATACGAACTTTTTAAGTTGAAGTCAAGCAATATTTATTCATGATCTTTGAGTTGCAGCCTGACCTTGTCTGGTGAAGAATAAATCAGTTTTTAACTGTTGTTTTTTAAAATTTTTGTTAAATAATTCTGCATTGTAATTTTTACATATAAGAATAAAATTAATAGCAATGTGTCCAGTTATACTGTTAAACGTACTTATATATGTTTAACAATATAAAACTACTTGTTCTAGAAAGCCTAAAATTAAGAAATCCCAGAAGATAGTTACCAGTATATATTTTGATTTGCATGTTTTGTGGTGATTAGACATAGCAATCTTCTGATTGGAGGATATATTTAACAGCAGTGCAGTGTGTATACTGTATAGTATGTGATTTTGCTTTCTTTCGTTTGTCTCTCTGGAACTCATTAATATTCCCACCAATATTGAAAGATACTATGTCGACATCTCTTCTCTTTAAATAAAACTCTATTTCGTTAGTCATTCAATAAATAAGTTATTTTATATTTATTTTTGACCCTCTATACAATTATTTATAACCTTGATCTCTTCTTTACTATTATCCATCTAAATAACAAATTCAACCTACAAAAAAGACAATACTACCCTCAAAATTTAAGACTAATTACTCTTAAATTAGCCTAATTATTTCTATTTGATTATGAGAGATTTAAATATACATTATACAACATACTAAAGTACATAATTATATATTATATAAATCCTCATGGTCCTTCTCATTTTTACTTTGACATTATTACTTTAGTATAATATTTTATCTAAACATCGTTCTCTTAATTCTTTATTCCGTATTATAATTAGAATTTTTATAAATTGAATATAAAAATATACACTCGAACTCATTTTAATTGGGTTTATATAAACAATTTACCTTTATCTGCTACATGTTCATTTATTGTAAATATTAATAGTCGTGAGTAATTCATATCACTTTTTTCACTTCAAATTCATAATATTATATCTCTTAAGTTTAATTAAAAGTTTATACTATCTTAGCAATTTCACACTCATACTATATGTGTATAATAATAATACACATACATCTTTTCTAAACGTAAAAAATATTTACTTATATTTCAATTACCAATCGGATAATGATCAATGATAATCATTTGTTAACAACCTATACCTCTTTCAAATATGAATTCTTAACCTATGCCATTTCAATTTAGTCAAATAAAAACAAAAATACATCTCTCATCCTTTCTCTTTTCTTTCCTTGCAGCTTTTTATTTTTGTTGTTGTTTAAGGAGAAACACAAACATACTTTAGTTATTATTTTCAAAAAACCAACACAATAGCAAACTTATATTTGAGTTAAAACCATAAATATTTCTAAGAATATCGATTTATCCTTACATCGTTGCACTTAACAATTAGTAACATATAAGAATACAAAAATCAATATAATTTCAGTATTAACTTGAATATCTTTACGAGACGATAATGAGTTTTTTATTTGAAAAATAGTGTTATATCTGGCTAAATTTTATGTAGAAAACAAATTTAATTTTATGTAATAAAGTACAGTTTTTACGTAGCTTCTTGAATTATATATACATATATATATATATATATATTGCGTAATTTTTCCGTCCCAGAAAAATTGTCCCAAACATTTTTTGTCGAAATTAAAATATATCAGGTAAATATCAGTTTTGCTCTTATATTCAAGACAAGTTTAACTGAATTTATTGACGAAATAAATGATTTAGTAATAAATGAGGTTAAAATGGAGTGTATAATGATATTTAACAGTTGTTTTTTTCAAGTGAACAATTATTTTGGGACAAATATAAATAGAAACGTGAATATTTATTTTGGGATATAGGGAGTATATTACATGGCTACATGCTAAAATTTGTGAGGGTATTTATTTTTCAGTAAAACATAACATACAATGTAAATATAAAAAAACTTCTAAGAGAATATATCTGTTTAAATTAAATACCCCTACTTATATGTTTGCTTAATCATCTTTTTATAATATTAACAATGAATATGTTTGTCTTTTTCCTTGTAATAAGAAAAAAGAAAGTTGGAAAAAAGTCTGAGAATAGAGGAGAAACGATTGAGATATAGCATAGATTGGGAATTCAAATTAGAAAAAGACGTATGCTTTTCCAAACATTGCAAAGAAACCCATAGTGGGATTTTACTCTGATTCACATCATATATACATTATGCTCTTAATTTCCATTATAAAACTCATGTGAAGAGTTTTTGTGCCTTTTTTATATAATCTAAGACCTAGTAATTGGACATCATCATGGTCATCACTTCTCCGGTCACAAATTTAGGAACCATGCACAAAATATTTATAATTAACAATAATATGTGATTAGTTTAGTTTCGTGTCGTTTTAGTCTTCCTTCACGATAGTTGAAAGTGTGGTTCGGTCAGGCGAACATTGTAAGTGAACCTTGAAAGTGTAGCTTCGTGTCAAAATGGGCAGGCCCTTGCCTCGCCAGTGATGCAATATTGATGTACGTGTTTCGGCCATTCATGAAAGCGGGCCTCTGTTTAATCAGTTTCCTACTTTCCTTTTTCTTAGGTAGATTTGTGTATTAGTTTGTTCTTAGGTGGTCGGGGAGATCTAGATATCTTGAGCGAAGTCAATATATATATATAATAGATTGATATCAGATAGGTTACTTTGGTTTTTGTTGATGAGATTTAACATCCATATGTGGGTTTATTAATTTGTATGTCCACCTCATGTCCTAATTTGATTAATTATACATATGTTATGGTTTCATTAAGTTATACGTATATACTATGGGTACGTGATTGACTACTTTGCTTGTTTACATACATGTAATTATTCAATTTGGTTGCTATAGATATGATACACAATTGTTCCGATCACATTTTTTTCGGATAATATGTTCTCTTTTGTTTATGAATATGAGTTGTAATATTATTTATTTGTTTTGAAGCATGCAAGAACTACTCGGAAAATATAAACGCCATTCGACTAATAACAACGCTGATAAAGTTCAAGAACCTTCACTTGATCTCGAGGTTACATCCCTTGATATATAACCAACTTATATCTATATATTTAGGTTTTATTATCCTTTGAATTTTCATTTAAAATCATGATATGATCAATAGAATTTAGGAATCTAACAATAAAAAAAACATTTTTTTTCTATTAGACCGCTAGGTTGATATATTATCATTATATAAGAGTACTTGTTTTTAGCTATATCATCATCAACTAATATATATGCTCTTGTAAATGACATATCCACCCTTTGCAACTTCATTAATTTGTCTATTTTTAACACACTATGTCCGCTAGTAGCTTGTGGAAAGCGATGAGAGAGAGATGGCCGGGAAAGAGGTACTTGACAAGAATCGTGAATTGAGGTACACATAACACATTCAATCTAAATTAATGTATGTACGCGTACGTAGCTTATGCACGCATGCATATATCACGAAACTCCATCACTAAATATGATTTGACTCAAAACAGTCAGCTACGTGGTGAGGACCTTCACGGACTAACTCTAGAGGAGCTTCAACGATTGGAGACCATGCTTGAAGGAGGTCTGAATCGTGTGCTTCAGACAAAGGTTTTGTTCAAATTTTTCATTTCATATTCTAGCTTTGAATTTATATAACCCCCTTTACCAAGAAAAGCACAAAAAATAAAAAATAAAGGGTATATTTAATGTGTTGCTTTTTATTATTCAGGATGAAAGGATTGCAAATGAGATAGCAAGTCTTCAACAAAAGGTAGCAAGTATGCCTTAAGCATACATTTTTTATTTTATTTCTCAGAAAATGGTTAAGATATATATGTTGATATGGGAACATAAGTTGACCTTTGAGAATCATATATGGAGTCAAATGTTTGATGCAAATCATCATAACCAACTCGATCACTCAAAAGCTCCTCGTTAAAGACATCGCTTTTAAAGGATATATGTAATACTCCGTAGATAATTTATATGAATTCAATCCGAAATAAGTATTCTTTGTTGATTATCTAAAGTCAAAAGTTAACGGTACTTTTAGATAAATTTGGATCTATCGTACATGTTCAAGGCACTAATTACAAAAACTTTCTATCTATATATGCAGGGTTTTCAGTTGATGGAAGAGAACAAGCTTTTGAAACAACAAGTAAGACACTATTCTTGTATTATATTTTTACGTATGTTTATTTTACGGGAATTATATAACAATTGAATTTTCTTTTCGACGAATGTCCAGATGATGACTTTGATGTCGAATGGGAAAAGGCCGCGTACTACAACCGCTACCGAGTTGGAGAATTTGGTCATCAACCCGGAAGATCAAGGACAATCATCAGAATCCGTGACTACTAATGTATACAGTTGTAACAGTGGACCTCCTCCCGAAGATGATTGCTCTGATACATCTCTTAAACTAGCGTAAGTTATACTAATTATTTGTTTCGTACACTTCCTTTCTTTCTTCCAAAAGTATCATTCAATTCATAAATTTTTAACCTTCATCATGAAAATATTGAGTATATGATATATATCGTTAATTAAAGGGAAAAATGTTAATACCTGCATCTATCTATATATGAGGTCCCAAAAAATCAAATGTCAGGTGGCCAAACTTAAAGGTGCAGTATGTATATATATATGCGTAATTTATGTCCAATTGTTGTATTCTTATTATATTTGTGCTGTGTATGTATCGATCAGGTTACCCTTCAACTGATTGACAATAATGGAAACAGCCGTACATGTTGTTGATGGAGATCGGGAATAAGAAGTGTATGTGTATCTTCTTGTATTGAGTGTAGTGTCCAGTCTTATGTTTGTTGTATGAAAACAAATCAAAGACACTTGGAAACGACCTACTTATGTTTTAATTTGTCGATCATAACAATTTTTAATTATATATTTCATTTCATTAATTAAAGAGAAAGGTGATAGAAGGTTAGCAAAAAAAACGTAAATATATGCACGGAGGTCGTAATAATTTTCCAAGTTTTAATATATGAGATGAAAATTGTACTAGTTATGGTTATTTTATTACTCATATTATTTATTTATGAAAGTGAAAACTAGTGTGTGAAGGGAATCTGTGAATGTGGATTGTGGAATGGCGTGGGGCTGAAGCTGAAAACCCAATAGTAAAGACTCAAGCCCATCAATCAGACCAGGAGTCCAGGAGCATGTTAGTTAAATGGTTCGTTATATTCTTACTTTATCTAGGCCCACTTGTGACCCATAACACCATCCAACCCAAAAAAAGACCACGATCACAAGAAAAGTAGTGAAAAACTCGAAAGCTACATGAACTATTGATATTACTATGCTATCATGCACCAAATCAATCAATTCCCCTTGTCTATTATTTATCCAGAAGTTGTTTATAACTCAAAAAAGACAATAACGCTTTTGTATATAGTAATGCTACATGGACCTAAAAATATGCCTATTTCATTGATTTGTTGATATAATTTCTCTCTCCTAATCTTATTAGTTGAACTGGACTGATGTCAGTCTCACCTTTTTAGACTTAATTTAGGTCTACGTAATTAGGCTTATCTATTATTTTCCTTTGTATATGGAACGGAGAGAGTATTTATATTGTGACCATCTCCATACGAAATGAGTCAAATTAATTAAGCCAGCATTTATCTCGTCAAAATGACAGTATTTATTTATATGTATATTTTTAACTTTCATTATATCTAACGATGTACTCAATATATCTACATGATGTGTTTTTATTCATACATTGTAGCATGAAAGCATATATAAATATAAATATACGTTAACTAAAAACATTGAATTGTTGGCAATCCTCACTATTATATAAATATATTTATTATTATACTAACATTGTAAATGAGTAGAAGATTCTCTATCAACGGATATATGCATATCTAATTATCTATACACCCATCTATACATACCCGAAGATAAGGGAGTGCCGAATGAGCGGCCTCCAAATTTTACATATAGTTAATAAATGTAGGTTCATTTTTATAACACCCCTCAATTTACATCATTTAAATATAATAAATTCGGAAGCGTTAGTCCAACTTTCAATAATACCAAGTTACATTACAATTTCAACCTAATTTAAACCATAGTTTATCAACATGGGTGTTATTTAAAAACCACAAGATAACATTAATTTGTATAATCAAATATCAGAATAACGCCAAGATGTCAAACATTCCTTCCAGTCCAACTTCTTGCCCACCCGATAAAATCTATAATCTGCAAGAAGTGTTAATGTGGGGGATTAGCATAACGCTAAGTGAGTGAATAATAATCAACGGTACAACTTACCATAACAACCTTGTGTACAACAACTAATCTTAAACATATCAGTACACAATACAACTTGTCAACAATGCAACAGTTCAACAACATCACATCTCAATAATGAGGATCGGTGGTTCTTGAGAAACCCTTCTGTTGCGGTGGCTCTCAAAGAACACTTATCCAACCATAGCCGTATGGCCATAACTGTAACATCCTCTCGCCGGGTCTGGTAATTTCTAATTTTAAAGTGATTAATTAAATGTTTTAGAAATTATTTAATATTATTGTTTAATTGTGAAACTTAAGTAAATAAGTCTCAGGACTTATTGTGAATAGTAAATTGTTACTTGTTTTAATTTACTATAGTTGACAGTATCATAAAATAATATTCATCGTGAAAGATTTTTAGGTTCCAGAAAATAGATTTAGAACGGGTATAAAATACCCATTTACTGAAGCCGGGTTAAAAGATGATGACCTCCTCTTTAGGTTGTTTCTTCAACCTCAGTTTTCTTTCACAAGCTCATATGCCCTAACCAAATTTTCAAACAAAATCAAAGGCTGTGAATTGGATTGATTCAAAGTGTTCTTGTGCTTTGATTCCATCAACATCATACTGAGTTCATCATCTTCACTCAATTGGGTTTCTTAATAGTAAGTTGAAATTGTATTAGTATAATTGGTTTGAATCAAATTGATGTATAGATGAAATTGAAGCTTAGATATTGTTTTAATTTAAGCATATAGTTACATTTGGGTGTTTGATAACCTGTGAATTGTACTTGCTGAGCTGAAATGATGATTTAAGTTAGGGTTTTAGCTGTAACTTGATGAACAGACGAGCACTTCTGGGTTTTTGCACCTCAGTCGATCGGCTGAGAATGATAAGCCGATCGGGTATATACGTTTAAACCGAACGGCTTCTTTTAGCCAAACGGCTAAACTAGACCAAAACCACCACAGAACTTGACCTTGAGCTAAAAACACTAAGATTAATAGGCTAGCCGATCGGCTATATTAGTTGAGCCGATCGGGTAAGTGATTTGAGCCGAACGGCTAAAATGAGACGAACGGCTAAGCTATTACAAAATTGTCACAGAACTTAGAATCGAAAGAAAGTGTAGGGAAGTAATAAGTTAGCCGATCGGCTATGATTAGCCAGCCGATCGGGTATGAGCTAAACCATGATCAAATCAGTTTGTTTATATGTGCTTTTGCCATGTCTAGTTACATTAATAGTGATACTTGAATGCTATGTATAATACCATATAATTCAAAGACAATAAACTTTCATAACATGACATACTCACTTATGTAATACGTTCGTTTACACAAGTATTACTCATTGATAATAAGTTATTAACTTGTGTGTTTTATGATATTTCAGATATCCCAAAGACTCAGTGACTAGAAACTGAGTGTGGATTCTACAGAGGTATCGGTGAGTGGATTTAGAACTCACCATTTGAGTTAGTTGTGACTGTTTGGTTGCAACAAGTATACGTAGATTGATTATACGATAGTTAATCTGTATTATTGATTATGAATCTATGTGAAATGTGAATCTATGTGTATCAGATTATTGAGGTCAACGTGTAGTTGGACTTTTGGTTATTATGTGAATTACACAGGTTTTGATTCATTTGTTGTGTTTGAGACCTGTGTATGAGTTTAATAACCAATAGTTATCGGTATATTCTGTAATGGCCATACAGATTGACGTTAAGTGTTCTTGGGGATATCCCCGGGTATTATGATATCCCAAGAGCCACCGATCCTCATTGAAAAAGAATGTGTTTACTAGTATTTGCTGTAAACTGATGGTTAAGCTAAGTTGAATTGTGTGTGATAAATTCATTCACTTAGCTTTGTGCTAATCCCTCATCCTCCTTCCTGCAGGTTTTTGATATATATGTGGGTGACAGGAAGGGATGCTTTCGCAGGAAATGTCTGACAGATTATAACTCTGATATGGTTTTGTTATAAACCTTGTTTTGTAATAGATAATACCCCGACATATGTAGTTTTCAAACAGTTCTACATTGGGATATTTGAATATGTAGCTGTGTATGTACATTATCTTAATGTACAGTATATAAATATGTTTTAAATTCATACGCTTCCGAGTAAAATAATATAATATTGTGGGGCTAAAAGAGGGGTGTTACAAGCTTGGTATCAGAGCATAGATTTGGGTAAATTGAGCATTGTAAAGTGTTCAATCCCAAATCTAGAGTTTGTTATGTCAAACATTCCTGGTTATGGGATTTAGCATTGTGTGTGTGAATCTGTTAGTAGATAAGTGCTAACGATTAACAAATTTTAAGTTGTTGTGTGGAATACAGATATGGCAGATAACGAGCAACCGACCGCCAACCTTAATAATGCCTCACGGATTGATGTTCCTCCTCCAGATATTCATAATGAGAGACATGATCATGAGGGTACTTCTTTTCCTGCCCACGAAGAATCTAATCGAGATGATTATCTTTTCCAGTTAGAAGACGAGGTGATTAATCTCAGAGAATTTAAAAGACAGGCTGAAACTGCATCATCTCAGCAACGTTCTCAGCAACAGATACCTGTGTTTGGTAATATCTCTTCTTTGCAATCAAATAAACAGTGTTCATTTAAAACGTTTATGGCAAGTAAACCACCCGAGTTTAGAGGGAGTACCAATCCATCAGTAACTTTAAACTGGTTAAGAGATATAGAGCGGAAATTTGATGTCACTCGCTGTGAAGAAGAATCCAAAGTGTTTTACGCTATTCAATGTTTAAAAGACGAAGCCATGGTTTGGTGGGACTCGATTACTGGTCATTTGACTCAACAGCAGAAAGAAGCTATTCGATGGCCTGAATTTCATCAAGCTGTTTGTAACCAATACTGTTCAGACTTTGAGATGGCACGTATTAGAAGAAAGTTTATGAATCTTCAATTAACCGATAAGATGACTATCGATGAGTTAATCACACAGTTTTCGGAGAAGTTACGGTTTGTACAACATTGGGTTCCAGATGAGAAAACCAAAATTGAGCAATTTGTGGAAACATTACCTCATAATTATCGTACCACAGTAAGATTAGCTAGTAATTTATCTCAGGCATTTACTCTTGCACGTTCAGTTGATAGTGACATTAGAGGTTTTCAAGAATCTCAAGCTAGAAATACTTTTTCTTCGTTTCCAAGAGCTAGAACAGAGTCTTCGGGTAAAGGAAAGTTCAGGTGGCAGGGTAATCGTCAGGGTCAGAGATTTAGTAATAAAAGTGGTTCCTCTGGAAGTTCTAATTGGTGTACTTCTTGTCGATCTAAACATAATGGTCCATGTACAATTCAGACGAACAAATGTGTTAAATGTGGTGAATTGGGTCACGAGTTTAAGAATTGTAAGTATCCTAATTTTGTGTGTTGGAACTGTAAGAAAGAAGGGCATCGAGTTGGTCAGTGTCCTGAGGCAGGAAGACAGAGTTCTGGTTCGGTCGGGAGTTCGTCATCTTCCGGTCAAAAGCGGAAGAATCCTCCGCCAGCGACGAGTAGGGCTTTTCAGATGACAGTCGATGAGGTTGTTCACACAGATGATGTGATTACTGGTACTTTTCTTATAAACTCTGTACCGGCTCGTGTATTATTTGACTCTGGAGCAAATTGTTCTTTTATATCTGTGTGTTTCTGTGATAAATTGAAACTGATCCCTACTGTGATAAGTAAGCCCTTAGAAGTAGAGATTGTTAGTGGCAAATTAGTTCCTGTTACCACCTCGGTGACTGGAGCTAATATTGTGATAGACGGTCAGACTTTTCCAATTTCGTTTCTGTTAATGCCAATTCCAAGTTTTGATGTTATTATCGGCATGGATTGGTTAAGTCAGTTTAAAGCAAGTATAGATTGCCACCATAAATTGATTAGAATCCCAATCTCTGAAGAGTCATATGTTGTGGCTCGAGGAGAACGGGATAGTGGGTGTATTCCTCTGATTTCCATGATGAAAGCTAGGAAGTCGATGTCTAAAGGTTGTGAGTCTTATCTAGCTTACGTCATTAATACCAATTTAGAAAAGAAATCTATTTCTGATGTTCCGGTTGTATCTGAATATCCGGAAGTGTTTCCCGATGAATTACCTGGTTTACCACCGGTTAGGGAAGTTGAATATCAGATTGATCTTATTCCTGGCTCCTCTCCCGTAGCTAAAGCTCCCTATAGATTAGCTCCGTCTGAGATGCGAGAAATGATGAGTCAGATACAGGAGTTATTGAATAGAGGTTTTATTAGACCGAGTTCTTCTCCTTGGGGTGCACCGGTTTTGTTTGTTAAAAAGAAAGATGGGTCATTCAGAATGTGTATTGATTATCGGGAATTAAATAAAAGAACAGTAAAGAATAAATATCCTCTGCCTTGAATAGATGATTTATTTGATCAGTTGCAGGGATCTTCTGTGTATTCTAAAATTGATTTAAGGTCGGGTTACCATCAGGTTCGTGTTCGTGAACAGGATATTCCAAAGACTGCTTTTCGTACCAGGTATGGTCATTATGAATTCTTGGTGATGCCTTTTGGTTTGACTAATGCTCCAGCAGTTTTTATGGATCTGATGAACCGAGTATGTCGACCATTTCTCGATAAGTTTGTAATTGTTTTCATTGATGATATTCTTGTGTATTCTAAATCCGAATCAGAACATGCTATGCATTTGAGGTTAGTTCTTGAAACCTTGAAAAGAGAACAGTTATATGCAAAATTTTCTAAATGTGAGTTCTGGATTCGAGAGGTACAGTTTCTGGGTCATATTATTTGTAACGATGGGGTTAAAGTTGATCCTTCTAAAGTTGAAGCTGTAATGAATTGGAAAACTCCAAAGAATGCTTCTGAGATTAAAAGTTTTCTAGGTTTGGCTGGTTATTATCGGAAATTTATTAAAGACTTTTCTAAAATTGCAAGCCCATTAACCAAATTAACCCGTAAGAATGAGAAATTTGTGTGGACTGATCAACAGGAAACAGCTTTTCAGACTTTGAGACAGTTATTATGTCAGGCTCCTGTGTTGGCACTACCCAATGGGTCTGATGATTTTGTTGTTTACTGTGATGCATCTTATGCCGGGTTGGGTTGTGTTCTGATGCAGTGGGATAGAGTAATTGCTTATGCTTCTCGTCAGTTGAAACCACATGAAAAGAATTATCCCACACATGATATAGAATTGGCAGCTGTTGTGTTTGCTTTGAAAATCTGGAGACACTATTTATATGGTACTAAATGCATTGTTTGTACTGATCATAAAAGTCTGCAGTATGTGTTTTCACAGAAAGAACTGAATATGCGTCAAAGACGATGGTTAGAATTAATCAAAGATTATGATTGTGAAATACGTTATCATCCAGGAAAGGCAAATGTAGTTGCAGACGCATTGAGCAGAAAAGGTACTTCTGACAAAGTCTATTTTCTGAAAGTAAATATTTCTTCTGACTTAGTGGATCAAATTAAAGCTGCACAATTAGAAGCTTTGCTGGAATATAATCTTAAGTCAGAAATTATGTGGAAAAGAAAAGACTTCTTGGTTGACGATTCTAGAGGATTAAAGACTTTTCAGTCTCGTGTTTGGATTCCTCTGATTGGTAATATTCGAGATATGCTTTTGACTGAAACTCACAAGTCACGGTTGTCTGTCCACCATGGTAGTACACGGATGTATAATGATTTAAAACCTTTGTACTGGTGGCCCACAATGAAAACTGATATTGCAAAGTTTGTTGGTAATTGTCATATATGTGCTCAAGTTAAAGCAGAACATCAAAAGCCATATGGGTCATTGAAACAGTTGGAGATTCCAGAATGGAAATGGGAACACTTGACTATGGATTTTGTGACTAAACTTCCACGTACATCTCGAGGAAATGACATGATTTGGGTCATTGTTGATAGATTGACCAAGAGTGCACATTTTCTGGCTACTAGTGAAACTACTTCTCTCAGTAAACTCGCACAGTTGTATGTTAATGAAATTGTCTCGAGACATGGTATTCCATTGTCGATCGTGTCAGATAGAGATTCTCGATTTATTTCTCATTTCTGGCAGAGTTTACAACAAGAATTGGGTACACGTGTTAATCTTAGTACGGCTTATCATCCTCAGACAGACGGTCAGTCAGAACGTACGATTCAGACGCTAGAGGATATGCTCAGAGCTTGTGTTTTAGAGTATGGAGGTTCTTGGGATTCTCACCTTCCTTTGGTGGAATTTGCTTATAATAATTCCTATCATTCCAGTATTGGTATGCCTCCTTATGAAATGCTCTATGGTCGACGTTGTCGTACTCCCACGTGTTGGTTAGAAGTTGGAGAAAAGCAATTTGCGAGCCCAGACATTGTACAGATTACTGCTGACAAAGTGACTATCGCCCGAGAAAAGTTAAAAGCTGCACGTGATAGACAGAAACAGTATGCAGACCCACGTAGGCGACCGGTTACCTTTACCGAAGGTGAGTTAGTGTACTTAAAAGTCTCCCCGTGGAAAGGTATTATTCGATTTGGAAAACGAGGTAAACTTGCACCTAGATACATTGGTCCCTTCAGGATTCGTCAGGTGGTTAACGATCAATCAATTTCATTGGATCTTCCTCCTGAGCTTGCTGGTATTCATGACACGTTTAATATCTGTTATTTGAGAAAGTGTAATGTCGAGGATCAATCTCAGATCCTTCCTTTGCAAGACTTGAAAGTCGATCAGAATCATAAATTAATTGAAGAACCAATTGAAATTCTCGATAGAAAAGTTAATAAACTTAGAAAGAAATAGATACCGATAGTGTTAGTGAAATGGAAACACAGTTTAGGCTCTAATTTGACCTGGGAGACCGAGGAGTCTATGAAATCCAGATATCCTGGATTGTTTGATCGAGTTTAGATTTCGGGGACGAAATCTCCTAAAGGAGGGGAGATTTGTAACATCCTCTCGCCGGGTCTGGTAATTTCTAATTTTAAAGTGATTAATTAAATGTTTTAGAAATTATTTAATATTATTGTTTAATTGTGAAACTTAAGTAAATAAGTCTCAGGACTTATTGTGAATAGTAAATTGTTACTTGTTTTAATTTACTATAGTTGACAGTATCATAAAATAATATTCATCGCGAAAGATTTTTAGGTTCCAGACAATAGATTTAGAACGGGTATAAAATACCCATTTACTGAAGCCGGGTTAAAAGATGATGACCTCCTCTTTAGGTTGTTTCTTCAACCTCAGTTTTCTTTCACAAGCTCATATGCCCTAACCAAATTTTCAAACAAAATCAAAGGTTGTGAATTGGATTGATTCAAAGTGTTCTTGTGCTTTGATTCCATCAACATCATACTGAGTTCATCATCTTCACTCAATTGGGTTTCTTAATAGTAAGTTGAAATTGTATTAGTATAATTGGTTTGAATCAAATTGATGTATAGATGAAATTGAAGCTTAGATATTGTTTTAATTTAAGCATATAGTTACATTTGGGTGTTTGATAACCTGTGAATTGTACTTGCTGAGCTGAAATGATGATTTAAGTTAGGGTTTTAGCTGTAACTTGATGAACAGACGAGCACTTCTGGGTTTTTGCACCTCAGCCGATCGGCTGAGAATGATAAGCCGATCGGGTATATACGTTTAAACCGAACGGCTTCTTTTAGCCAAACGGCTAAACTAGACCAAAACCACCACAGAACTTGACCTTGAGCTAAAAACACTAAGATTAATAGGCTAGCCGATCGGCTATATTAGTTGAGCCGATCGGGTAAGTGATTTGAGCCGAACGGCTAAAATGAGACGAACGGCTAAGCTATTACAAAATTGTCACAGAACTTAGAATCGAAAGAAAGTGTAGGGAAGTAATAAGTTAGCCGATCGGCTATGATTAGCCAGCCGATCGGGTATGAGCTAAACCATGATCAAATCAGTTTGTTTATATGTGCTTTTGCCATGTCTAGTTACATTAATAGTGATACTTGAATGCTATGTATAATACCATATAATTCAAAGACAATAAACTTTCATAACATGACATACTCACTTATGTAATACGTTCGTTTACACAAGTATTACTCATTGATAATAAGTTATTAACTTGTGTGTTTTATGATATTTCAGATATCCCAAAGACTCAGTGACTAGAAACTGAGTGTGGATTCTACAGAGGTATCGGTGAGTGGATTTAGAACTCACCATTTGAGTTAGTTGTGACTGTTTGGTTGCAACAAGTATACGTAGATTGATTATACGATAGTTAATCTGTATTATTGATTATGAATCTATGTGAAATGTGAATCTATGTGTATCAGATTATTGAGGTCAACGTGTAGTTGGACTTTTGGTTATTATGTGAATTACACAGGTTTTGATTCATTTGTTGTGTTTGAGACCTGTGTATGAGTTTAATAACCAATAGTTATCGGTATATTCTGTAATGGCCATACAGATTGACGTTAAGTGTTCTTGGGGATATCCCCGGGTATTATGATATCCCAAGAGCCACCGATCCTCATTGAAAAAGAATGTGTTTACTAGTATTTGCTGTAAACTGATGGTTAAGCTAAGTTGAATTGTGTGTGATAAATTCATTCACTTAGCTTTGTGCTAATCCCTCATCCTCCTTCCTGCAGGTTTTTGATATATATGTGGGTGACAGGAAGGGATGCTTTCGCAGGAAATGTCTGACAGATTATAACTCTGATATGGTTTTGTTATAAACCTTGTTTTGTAATAGATAATACCCCGACATATGTAGTTTTCAAACAGTTCTACATTGGGATATTTGAATATGTAGCTGTGTATGTACATTATCTTAATGTACAGTATATAAATATGTTTTAAATTCATACGCTTCCGAGTAAAATAATATAATATTGTGGGGCTAAAAGAGGGGTGTTACAATAACGGACGAGATCGATAGCTAATTATTATCATCAACCAACACAGGAGATGTGTTAAATCTTGGATAACAATTAGCTCAACCAACCATTTCAACCCGTTGACCTCATTAGCAACTGATGCCCGAAGGTCAAATATATCACGTGATCACATATTCACAACTTATTAGGTAAACATATCAGACTAACAGTCTATCAACAGTATGATTACTTATTAAACCAAAATCATCATGGCAATGAAACAGTAATAATACGTTTACTTGTTGTAACCAAACATGTTACAACTAAACCACACTGAGGATTAAAGATCCACTCACCGACACCTCAGTAGTCTAATATCACTGAGTCTTCTGTTTATCTGAAATTACCACAGAATAACACAAGTTAGTAATTTGTCTCAAATCTATATAACATCTTACAATTGTAATTACATCAAATAACTTATCACTTAATCGTAATCAATGATCATAATAATCACTTTCTAATCCAATCATATACATGATTATTAACTTACATTACTTTAACACCAATCACGCCAAGGTTATGAATAACCCTCTTAACATTATTAATTCAAAATCATTTATCAAATTATGATCATCATGACCATCTTATCACATTAATCCACTTCAATTATCACTAATCAACATGGTTAACCATAACCAAGATTATCAATCTTTACCATCAATAATTCATCAAAACACTAACATTTGGTCAAATGAATACTTAACCAAATAAGTTACCACTTTACTTTTTAATTCTAAATCAAATGTTCTTAGCCATAAACAATGCTAATTTTATCATATAACCCATTATAATCACTAAATTCATCATTAGCCTCAAGAACACATAATCAATTTATAGCTCAAATCATATTAATCATCATCAATAATCAATTATTCAATAATAACAATCAACTTAAACATTGATTCTTCTAAAATCAATTAAACCCATGACTTTCTCATGATCATACACTAACTTCTCCATTTATAAGTTAGGGTTTAGGTTATAATTCTCATATAAGCATCAAGTAACAATTATACAAGTATTACAAGCTTCAATTTAAGATTAATCATGCTAATTCTATCAAATACCCAAAAACCCAATTTCTAGGTTTATGTAATTCAAGAAATTGAGACTTACAAAGTAATTAGAAGGATTATAGGATGATTACTTCATGTTTTGGAAGCTTGAATCAGAGTTCTACAAACTCAATTTAACTCAAAAGCTTGTTTCACAACTCCATATATGTGCTTGTGCGTGGTGTAGTTCGGCCAGACCAAGAACACAGAAACAAAGTGTGTTTTAATTCAAGAACTTTGATGATTGATGATGCTTTAGGTGAAAACTAGGGTTTTGATCTTGTATCCCAGACTCAATAACTCACTAGAGTGTTTATGAGGATTATCACGTATTTTACATCTATAACAGTTTAATATGTGTACTAGTTTTATCCCCTTCTAAATCTATTGTCTGGAACTTAAAATCATTTACAGGGAAACATTATTTTATTTTACCGTCAACTGTATTAAATTAAAACACTTAATAATTTATTATACACCATAAATTATTTGACTCTTTTACCCATTTATTTTCAAATAACAAATGAACCTATTTTCTGACATATTAAATAATAATTTACAGTCAAAAAATATTAAAATACAACTAGACCCGAGGAGTGGGTGTTACAAATCTCTTCCCCTTAAAGAGATTTCGTCCTCGAAATCTGATCACACTTAATCAATCTACTGTGACAGAATCACCTATTTATTTCCATTTCAATTCACTATTTATATAGTTCTCATATACCCCTAACCACATAACTATTCATTACTATGAACACACAAGATGTGGTTATAATTTAATTTACTTATGCATATCATCATTATGCATATCATCCTTATGCATATCTTTAATCATACAACACCAATTGTATCTACATATATTTATTTAGATATATGTTATTTCATCAACTTACACACCAACAGTGTGTATTACAATGGAATTCATATAAACACATAATATCTATCACAAAATGCAATATCCAGCATAAAGGATAGTATTATTAACTATTTAATCATAATATATACACATCAAACGTTACTCATGTGAGCAACTTATAATTAAAATACACGTTCTCAATTCTTTCCACATGCACATATCCAAATGTACATGATTCTATCTTTTTCCCTGCACATATACTGTGCATATATTTTGTCTTTCATAAGTTAACCGATTACTTAAGTGACAGCTCATAATTAGTCCTGTGTACAACCCAGAACACATAGTCACTTAAACAATTTATCTTTACAACAACAACAACAAATGTAATTCATTTCATAACTATTAAATTAGCTAATAACTATTTATTTCTTTAGCCAACAACTTGCTAAAATCTCTCATTTTAGCGACTAGTTAATTACTACCTTACAACTTGTAATTATAAACACAACCAAATGCAACCAGATTATATGAAATTCTTTATTCAGAATGAACCACAATTCATATAATCTTAGACACATAAGAGCAAACAGTAAGTCACATGTAGAGGTCAAATCTTATAGTTTGAATTGTTGTTAGTAACGACTATATCTAAGTGTATATAACAACAATCAAACACAATCCAAACCTATTTTGTTTTATACATAACCCTAGCTCAAAAACCCTTCTAAAACCCAATTCTAGGTCACAAGATATGCATAAGGATACTAATTACTTAAGGTTAGAAATGATAAATAGAGGATGAATTAGATTTCTTAAGCCCTGATTTCGTGATTATAAGCTGAATTCTTGAGCCTTCACTCCCTCCCATGATTTCTTATTATTCTTCAGGTGTATTATTCTACATTTTCCCAAAAGAACATTCATTAACAAGTTTTTGGATATATATATATGTATGTATCGTGTAGTGTATGTATGTATACAAGGTTTACTTAGAGGCTTGTTTACTTTTTTTTCATTAAGTGACATATAGATATAGATGGCATCATGGATATAGAACGATTATATGCAATCATCAGTGAATGAATAATGTTGTTTACTTTTTGTGCTGAATAAACTGGCTGAATGATTACAATGACTATTTTACCCTTATCTCAAATAAATATTTGATTTTGATTTATGGGAAAAGAGTTTGCATATCGTAATATTCGAAAAATTCCGACCGTATTTTAACCTGTTGCTAGCTTTCAACAGTGGACAGAACATCAAATTAAAACCGCTATTATCATGTTTATTAGTTCAAGGAACTTTAATTACATATGCTAACACATTCTAAATTTCTAATTGATAAATTGTAACTGTACCAGAATTAATAGAAAGTTGAAAAGAAAAACTAGCAGCGTGTGGTAGATTTTGAGATCGACGTGTGGATTTCCCGTAGCTTCCCTTCGAACATATTTGCAGGTGATTGTTGAATGTGTTTAAACCTAATGAAAGTTACTGCCACCGGAATCGAGAGGCTATGGTGGTGGTGGTGGTCGGTGACCCAAAGTTGATGGTGATTATTGTCCGTCGATAAAACCAATTACGATGTTGAATGGAGATTAAAAATGAATGGAGGAATGTTCAAATAAAGGAAATAAAGGTTGAATTAAATAAAAGGGGCAGCTTTGTAAAATGG